>QNQO01000273.1:600000-1079757 GCA_003290165.1 Berberis thunbergii | reverse complement strand
ACCTGGGGCCTGTTTTTACATCTATCAGGGATTCAGGATTACCCGCTAGATTGTTCCTCCAGATGTCTCAAGACAATGTAGTTTTGTTTTGAACAACTTAATGTTGTTTCTATCCTATGCGTCTCTTTCTGCTTTATAAGGGCATAATCTTGGTATTTTTTTTTTGGTTCAAGACCTACAGTAGTACCAGTTGAATTTATATTTCATGAAATGTTTCACAGTTGTTGACTTAGCAAAATGATTCACATTTTTTATTTGAATCTTTCAAACTTCAAAGACTGAACACAATGTACTGTCTCTCTGCATATTTCAGATGGAATCTAAAGACGCTGTATCCTCCATGGAAGTTGAGAAGGTTCCATCAGAAACAAAATCTGGATTTGGCATCTTTCCTCCAAAGCCCAAGTTTGAGCCTCTAAAAGCTCATGATATGTCAGATGGAAAAGTTCAGTTTCGGAAAGTCTCAGTTCCTCCACATCGTTTTACACCCTTGAAGAAGGCTTGGATGGAAATATACACTCCAGTATATGAGCAGATGAAAGTTGACATTCGTATGAATCTCAAGGCCCGCAAGGTTGAATTGAAAACAAAGTCGGATACACCCGATGTTAGCAATCTTCAAAAATCTGCCGACTTTGTCCATGCTTTTATGCTTGGATTTGATGTCATAGATGCTGTTGCCCTGTTGCGTATGGATGAGCTCTATGTGGACTCCTTTGAGATCAAAGATGTCAAAACACTGCGAGGCGAGCACCTATCCCGTGCCATTGGTAGATTGTCCGGCAAAGGAGGGAAAACAAAGTTCGCTATTGAGAATGCTACAAGAACTAGGATTGTGATAGCCGATACTAAGATTCATATATTGGGATCCTTCACAAACATCAAGGTTGCCAGAGATTCTCTTTGTAGTCTAATTTTAGGTTCCCCTGCTGGCAAAGTTTATTCCAAACTTAGAGCAGTTACTGCAAGGCTAGCGGAAAGGTTTGATTGCACAGGCTGAGTTGTGAGGACCTTTTGTCAAAATTTTGATTGTTTTTGTTTAATCCATTGAATACTCTTCTTCTATTAAAGCTGGCACATCTGTTGGAGGAGCTAGTTATCCATTTATGTTTGTCGAGCCTTTTTCCTCTCACAGAACAGAAAAAGAACGATTGTAAGATTGATTTGTTCTGTGATATGTTTGTGCCCGTGATATTTGTGGTTGAAGACAAATGAAAAAACTTGTCACGTTCGTATTTTTTTTGGTGATCGCATTTTTACTCATTTTAAAGTTTCATAAGTTTAGCCATAGCACCAGTTTCAGTCACAATGACCTTAAACAAAATAATTAGCCAAAATGTATGCAGAGTAATTGATTATTTCTAGGTTTTATGTTCACAGTGCTCTACTGATAATGTTGCGTTTCGTCCTTTATATTGTGCGCCTAATGACATATATGAATGAAATTGCTAATCTGGCGAAACTCAATTCAGCATGCCATACTATTTACTATTTAGTGCATCAGTAGGAGAAATCAAAGAAGATGTTATTTTAGAAATTGAAAAATTGTGGTTTGCACAACGCATAACATAGAGCTGAAAATCACCGACATTTTGAAGCAAAAACAATTTGGATTTCTCTACTTGTGCGATTTCATTTCATTGAACCACTATCAATAGGCTAACCGAATTTGATTGGATTCTGTATCCCCCTAAAGGGGAAAAGAAGAGAATCTCTTGAGAGTTGTTTTACTAATGAAACAGTGAGGGTTCATCTACCATACGATGACCACATCACGTGAACTCCATGATCATTCTTTCGTAGCATAACCATGGTTGAAATATCTTGTTTTGTGGTTTTGCCCTGGATGTCGAACCTATTCTTCTATATTGAACAAGACCAAGGATTTGGTACATAGCCTTCAACTTCTAGGTGTAAGTTTAGTCCTGTCTATGTGTGTCATAGGCTTCTCCCCAGTCTGGAAGGACTCTGTCCTCAACAAGGAACTCATGAACCACACTGTTAATCTCAATGGAGCTCCACCCAGGAACCTTCTGATCTACACCCATATCTCTCATAACCTTCCTCATCTCCGCAACTGTGTTCCAGTGACTTTCAGCAGCATATATGTTGAAACAATACATAACACCTTCCGTCTCCTGGAGCCAATTTCATCAGATGGCTCACAACATCCTCACCAACATGGTTGAAACCATGCATCTTGCAAGCATTAAGCAATGCTCCCCAAACTACTATATTTGGTTCCATTGGCATGCTCTTTATGAGAGCTTTAGCTTCTATGATGCGATCCGCTCTACCTAGTATATCAACCATATATCTATAATGTTCAATCTTTGGTGTGATGCCAAATTTCGTGCACATGCAATTGAAATGTTTCCGATCTTCCCCCACCGAGCCTATATGATTACATGCACTTAAAAACTCAAACGAATGCATCATATACATATTTGAACTTGTTTTAAGCACATAAGCGTGAATCCACTACCTACGTCAAGCACAACAATCTGAGTACATGCTGCAAGAACGCTCACTAGTATAATACTATCCAGCCTAACCCCACATCTCTGCGTTTCCTCAAACAACTCCAAAGGCAGGCTTCGCCGCCTTTCCACTCTGAACATAGCTCGAAATCATCACACTCTAAGAGAAGAAATCCATTTGAGGCATCACCTCAAAAACCGATATTGCAACATCCACCAAACCTGACTTCGCATATCCACCAAACATGACTCAAACATTCCTATCAGGCATCTCATCAAATGGTCTCCTTGCACCCTCAGTATCACGACAACCAAAACACCACCTATCATGGTATTCCAATTAACCACATACTATGTGGCATCTCCTCAAACACACCATATGCAGCCTTGATATCTCCACAATTGGAGTACATTCGCATAAGCCCATTTCCCAAAAACATATCGGCGCCGAGCCCAAGTTTTGTAAGCTCCCCATGAACAATCTTCCCTTCATGATAACTAACTCTTGAGAGCAAATAAAAATGTAAACTTGTTAGTCTTAACACCTTGTGATCTCATCAAAGTGCAGAACTCAATAGCCTTGTTTGGGTTCTTGACCCCACAAAGCCTCTGATCATTGCAGTCCATGCAAACTGTCTAATTGACTTGGGCAAGCCCACCGGCCAAAGCTAAATAAATATGAAATTCACCAGCCTTGGATGGGATGCACCTCCCATCTCACCGGACCGTCTGACATACACTGTATCATAGGGAACAAGGTCAGCTCACTCTTACAGTTGCGATTGATAAGGTCCGTCTTCAGGTGCTACACAAATAATGGATGACGAAGATCTTGACCTACAAAACAAACAAACACCTGCACTCCTAACAATGCATTGTCTATGTAGCTACAGAAAGCCAGATGAAGAAAAATATAATGAAACCAATACAAATGACGAAGATCGAGTAGCACCAACAGTGGCAAACACAAATAAAAAATTATGTCCAGCGAAAAAAAAAGTCTACTAATTAAAGAAAACTTCTTTTAACTCCCAAGAAAAAACATAAAGTGATTTGGAAATTACCATCACGACAAGAGGTCTATAATACAACTTCTGATAAATATACAAGGATAGATCATCTAAAAAAAGTTGGTTTGGAACCTACACAGATGTCACTATTTCCCTGAGCTTATTCAAAAGCTCAAGTTTAAGATTCTCATTGGCCTCTTCAAATCTATTGATGAACAGCTGAACCTCGGGCCGGTAGTACAACTCATGCTGCGGATTCATGGTGGGTACACTAGACAGTTTCTTCCAGTGTGGATGAATATGTGATAAGGGGATGGGTTGGCCATCATTTTTGTACTTACTTATCTCATGGGCACAAGGTAACCCATGTGTACGTCCAAATAATCAATCACAAGCATCCTCTGGACCTATTGAATCTGCACGCTTCACTTCCATCAGTAGTAGATCAAGAGCAATGATTGATACAAAACGCTTGATCTCATCAAATAATGTGACATATAATTGGCGTCGTAGTGGTTAAACATTCCTTGAAAAGAGGCATGAATCTCTGAATTGCTGCAACAACAACAATGAGTTTATAGCAGTCCACATTGTATTAAAGTTCCCTTGGGAAGATGCTAGGTGCCTTTTCAATCTTGCTTGATCATTATCTACTCTACTGATGGTTGTGTTTCCAAAGTGGATGTTTCGATCGGTCCATGCCTGCTATGAAACACTCCTTATAGGACAACCAAATGTTTTTCACATAATCAAGAACCTCAGGATATTCAAACAAATCCGCCCTCAAAATTAGATAGTCGCTGATAATATTCCTCCTCGGTAGATGAAAAAACCAAATTGTTCCATCTAGATATAAACGCATCCCATGCTTCATTTGAATTAAACACGGCCTTCCAATTGGACACCAAATCTGCTGAGATGTGATCACGACACAGAAAGTTGTGTGCTTCAGGAAAATTATGTTGATTGCATTCATAAGAGCACTTCTCTATGCGTTACAATAATCGACGGGAGCGATTCAGAGGTAAGAACTGATTTCATGCAATTTAAAGCCCATGTGTAATTGTCTTCCCTCTCAGCTTCCAGGTACACAAAAGCAAAGGAGAATGTCTTGTTCGTAGATGTAACTCCAACAATCTCCAACAGTGACGGCCTGAAGTTATTTCTTTTATAGCAATCCATAACAAATACACTAGGGAAACATTTGGCAAGCTTAATGGACTCAGGATGAGCCCAAAACAAATCTCTGACAGAATCTTCATCCTCATGAGTCCTATGCCACTCCATATACTTGTGTTCTCCCAACTTCTTCAACAACTGTTGCATTTGAGACTTCGTAGACAATTCAGAAATTTTCATCTGCATCCTTGCATTGTAAATTGTCCTCAGTTTCACATTCTTACTTTCATCATGTGCCTTGAAATAAGTAACGACGTCTTTTGGTTTACACCGCTTCTCACCATTTGTTCCACAATTTCTTTTTCTTCCCAGCTGAGCTTAGAGGAATACTGTGTAATTGGATGATTATGGTATCCACATACCACTCCAACTTTCCACTGATCATCTTTTGGCAACTTTATACCTTTCAATGCAAAAGGGCACCCACATCTTTTGGTTCCCTTCTGTCGTGTTTTGTTAGTTTTGTTGAAACCGTCGTTTTTTATCCCTCCGCTCCCCGCTTCTCTCACAAGCAAAACAAATTCTAGGGATCCTACCTGGAGCACCCATATCCGACTTACTTATCACACAACCATCCCAATTGCTTCCCTACATGTCGAGTCCATTTGACAAGCTCCTCGCGACTATCGAAGATCTACAAATCAAACAGAAATGCATGAATACTACATTCCTATAATCAAACACTCTGGAAAACATCATAACAAAGGATAACAAATAACATACCATGTCAGTTGTAAAGGAATCCGTCACATCGATATGTTCTATTTGTTGTGAATCACCATCACTTGTAGGTAAAGATGATAACGGTTTCTAAAGCAAAAACAAGTTATCAATACATGAGAGAAGTAAAAAGGCCCTACAATTCGCTAGCATATTCATAACCAAATTCCAAATTTAAGATAAACCCTATAGAGCTATAAAACTCACATCAGATTCTTCTTGAAATGGGACTAGCGGTTCCATTTGAAAGTCCACATCACTGGCAAATTCAGCCTCTAATGGATTCTACAATAAGGAAAGATATACAATTATCAACAACTAACAAACTAAAAAAACAAATTTTATCGAATTTGTCATGAATGAACATTGGCATCACTAGTTAACTTACATTCTAATCAATTCTACAATACAAATATACAATTCATCGACAACTAACAAATAAAAAACAAAACTTTATCAAATTTATCAGGAACGAACATTGAGACCACTAGTTAATTGACATTCTAATGGAGTCTACATCACAAATATACAAACTACCAAAAAATAAAATAAGAGCCATGAATGAACATTGGCATCACTAGTTTTAAGTTTTAACTAATCAATTCCACAAAACAAATATACAATTTAATCAACAACTAACAAAATAAACAACAAAAAATTATCAAATTTATCGCGAACAAACATAAAATTTAGAACAACTATGAAGAAAATTGATTGAATTTACTATGAAAGAACATTGACATCACTAGTAAAATTCAGATTCTAATGAATTACAGAATACAGAATACACTCTTTATCAACAACTGACAAAATAAAAACTAAAAATAATTTACTGAATTTTTTCATGAAAAAACATTGACATTACTACAAAATTCAGATTCTAATGGATTCTTATCGAATTTATCAAGAAAGAACGTTGACATCACTAGTTAATCCACATTCTTATGGACAAACATACAACTTTTCAACAACTACCAAAATTAAAAATCAAATATTTATTGAATTTATCATGAAAATAAAACCTTACCAAAAAAAAAAAAAAAAAAAAACTGACCTGGGTTTGGAGAGGAACAATGGGTTCGATGGTAATACCGTCATCAAAGGCATAAGACCCTTCTACGATTATTGAATCCTACAATGGGAAGAAGGTCAAAACAAGGGTAGCTGTTGATGAAAGCAAGATTAAATTTTTGTAAAAAAGAAGAACCAAAGACTGAAACTTTACCTCCATTGAAGGTGTGGGGAGGCTTCAAAACTACAGAATTCGAAGAATTACCGCAGAAGAAGAAGAGGGTATGTGTGTCTTCGATGAAGAAGAAGTGGGGGTGCGTTTAGGGTTTTCGATTGCCGATTGTAGTAGGTAGGAAATTTGTGGTTCGATGGAAGAGGTGGGGGTGGGTGCGAAGGTTAAATAGTGGGGTGTGGGTAGTAGTTTCCAAGTCGAGAGTGTTATTTCTAATTGCCACCATCTAGTTAGATAAGGGCCACCACAAATACGATGTATACATCTGTTATAATAGTAGGGTCTGTTTGGTTGCACGAAAAATAGACATGAAAACAATCTTATGAATAATCGATTTCCTATCAGTAAATAGACAACTAAACATCAAAAATTTGTATAATAAAAAAATGACTAACCAAACACACCCGTAGAGTATTTCACAATTATGTACCAAATTTATGGAGTTTCCTCGTAACAATTCTTGTCCCCAACCATCAACGATGTTAAAAGAAAGATTATTTCATGTAGTTTGCTTATCAACCAAGCAACGGAAACTGCATAACAATGGAAATGGATTCCATTTCCAGGAAACTGGCTAACTCAACATACCCTAGAGTGTTGCTTTTAATATGTTTCATTTTGAGTTCAAGTCAGAGTACTCTAAAACCAATCCGTAATTATATAAAATCAAACACAACATCATACATAATGTGAAGAATTCTTTTTATTGTTCATGTAATTCTTTGTTACCAGTTGTGATGATTACTAGCTATGGTATTAGAGCAATTTGTAATCCCATAGCTTATTGTCTTGCGTCTAGATCTCTCAAGAATTTAACTCCCCCTTACTAATGCATGTCGGCAACATCGATGTTTTGGATTGAATTGCATTGGATCATTAAAGGCTTATTTTTCTTTTTCGAACATATGATTTGTTCCATTGTTGACAATGTGATTAGATATCACCAAGAAATGGTAACTCATGATTTGTTAATCACCCAGAAAATGGCTACTCATGATCTGCACACTCATCATTACTTATTTGAAGAATCATATAGTTCATAGAAAATTCGAACGAAAAAAGATGAACAAAACGAGATATTTTGATATAGTGATTTGTAACTTTGTTAACTCGTTTCGTAATTTAAGTAGCTAAGCGAGAAGTTTACGATGTTACTTTGCAATAGCTTTCAAGTTATTGGGTAAAAATCTAATACATAGCTCCGTAACTCATGTCAAATTTCCTAGAAAAGTAGTAATAAATCGAGTTAGCCGTACACTTGCAGCATTTATGATTGCGAAGCTATAAGGTTAAACCGTGGTTGCAAAATGAGTTTTTGTTTCTTCAAACTAAAATCAAGCAACCCATGCAGGGTCTCTTGGACTGAAATAGCAAGCCTTAACCCTAGAGTTTAGCAGTTCAAGAGCAGCACTGGACTTGATGCACCTTGGGGTCTTGTACTGATTAATGGAAGCCCCCTGCTTTATGAAATGATCCATCAACACAATGAATGTGCCAGGGTCGACCACACGAATCTCTAATGGGCCTACGGACTTATCGTGACTCCTGCATCGCCTGTACACGTAATCAAGGGCTTCTTCCACGGCTATGCAACATTCTTCAAGAATTTCGGACCTCATTGGATTTATCACTCCATTTGCATGGTAGTGTACAATCTCCCAAAACAGTACGTAGTGGCCTGGTACTGATGATGTATCTGCATAACTGGTGTATTCTACGAGTAATGCGTTGTAGGGTTCTAGGAGTTTCTTCGCTGTGATGACACTCTTATGGAGGTCTTCTTCATTTGTTTTGTCATTGTCGATGCTCAAAATGACATTCCTCCTGCAGATGAAACGGAGTTGTGGGGCTTGGTTATGGAATCCGACCACTTGGACAACATCTCCAATGCGGTACCTGTATAGTCCTGGTACCAAAACACAATAAAATCCTTTAATTGAATTTTATCTAACTTGAAGATCAGATTGCACTGTAGAATAAGATAATTCCACGATCTATCTATAAGGGCTTGGTCCAGCATTGACGATCTCATTATTCCATAGTGACCATTATAATGGAAAACTACTTGGAATCTAACATGCATTTTAGTCAGTTTTTCACTACTGATTGTTGCATTACGACCATTGTAATAGAGGATCATAACTTACCAGCATAAGTCGTAACGACAAGTTCATAATGGCAGCCAAGTCTAACATGGGCCATGTCGACAGGCTTGTCCTTGGGCACTTCTTCATCTTCATCCAGCCAAGCAACCCCATTTTCCCCCAAAGGTATAAATTCAAAGTAAGCCATATTTGGCAACAGCGTGTACGCCACATCAGCAGGATCACATAATGGTTTTAAATTCACACCAAAATAACACTCAGACGAGGCGTACATGGTGCACACCAAGGGCAATTTCCCAGAACTATAGAATTCGAGGGCTGGAATATATTGGCCCATGGACCCAGTCACCACGGCCTCGATGTACTTAGCCTTGGGCCACAAGCGGAGCAGTATCCCCTTCCATGATTTGCTCCCACAGATATCCTCAATTTCATCAGCTAGTTCTGGATCAGGTGATTTAAGTATGTCCAACATAGCTGATCTGCACTCAGAGTCTGTAATCATGGGGCCTAGCTGGCCTGCTCGGATGTCATCACATAATTGGGCCCAATTGTGCTCAAGAAAGCTAATAGCTCTGAGGAATGCAGAAGCGAAAACTGCACCAAGGCGAAGAACTTGGCGTCGATATATTAGACCGGCTAAGAGTTGGCAATACATACTTTGATCACTGTCAATGCACAGGATGGTTTGATCAGGACTTGTGTGGTCATTGAATGGGTCTCGAGGTCGACATTTGAAGTGCTTGCTTTTGTAGTAACTTGTCAGAACCGGCCTAGCTGGTAAGCCTGATGGTGTTGACATTTCTGCCTTGACAAAGTAGAGGTACATGGCTTTGCCCTTGTCGAGCCCAGGGACAAATCTGAAGAAATACATTCAGGTGAAAGGGTATAAAAGGAATTTGAAAAATAATCATTCCAGTATGACACAATTATTTAAAATTTTCATATAAAAACTGCACTAAGGAAATCCAAACCAAAATTGGCACCTTAAGAAACCAAAGGAGTCCATTTTATTATGCACCATTCTTATCCTAATATCGGTAAAATATATAAAACTATATTAGTCACGCACCATAATAAATTTTCGGTCACTAAAGCAATACACGAACTCCATATATTTGACATAACATATCTGTTCTATCGTGCGCGACACACCAACTCCACCTATTAATGCCCCTTTTCAGTCATTTCACATAAGAATCAAATTATCCTTTAAATATTTTACTGACATTAGGTATCACCATCAAAAGCAAAAATCCCGAAATGGATTTATCACATCATCAGGTTTTTGTTTTACCTTCCTATTGAAGAGAAATGCAGATAGAAACAAGATCTTACTGATTCATAATTGGCATGATGAGGTTGTAAAGAAATGTTCGGCGATCAAGATCTTCAGCGATTGATGGCATCAACTTTGGTTCTCCGGCTGAGGTTCCCGAACTGGAAAAAACACATTGATATAAAGTTTAAGATGAAGAGGGTGATTTAATTATAAAATAAATAATACTACAAACGCAATTCCCATAGAATACTAAACCTTAAAGGGCAGGGGTAGCTGAATGCAAAAGTACTGTAGAGTGAAACCAAAAACAAGTAGAGATAGCTTTAAGAGATTATACATAAATCTTACCTGCATAACATTTCAGTTATAGGGTGGCCTGAAATAAGGCTAGAATCTTCCCCATTACCGATCCTTTGGATATATGGCCTAATATCTGCATAAGTAATAACAGGAACAAGTGTCTTAAACGATGAAACATCCATTTGCAATCCTTTCATATACTTGTGTAAATACTCCGTCGATCTGTTCCTTTGCAAGATCTCTTTCAATAATTTTTCCTGAAACTCGACAGCATTCCTGGTTAAATTCTCAAGCTCTTTTAGGGCAGCCTCACCTTTGTACTCCAGTTTCTTCCCATCCATAACGCCAAACACACCAGAGAAGGAGAAGAAGGAACCCTAACTAGCTAGTGTTTACAAACACCAATGGATGGACTTTGGAACTGCATTGGAGGGTCTATATATAATATTATTGGCTACGACAATTCAGTGAAATGGGGTATTTTATGACATCATTTCAATGCGGATTCTGCCTATTATGGCTAGAGATTCCAAGTCTAATGTTGTGGGGTATTATTTGCTTTTATCTGACTTTTAACTTCAAGCATATATTGTCATTTAGCACAGTAGAGGACAGTATAACGTACCATTGGTACATGTGTACAGCTACAAGCACTAGTTCTTTATTTTCTTCTTGACAGTAACACTTTTGAGGCCTCACCATTATCTTTGCTAGCTACTCTTTTAAGTTGTTGAAATTTTTATGGCTATGTGAGCTTTTGCTAGTGATTTTCAGTATGGGTACCCTTGGTTTAGTTGTGGTGATTCTTTGTGGAGTAAATCTATTCTAACAGATTTATGTAACATATTTTCACAGCAGGTTGGGGTGGATTCACTGATTGACCTCGGAATACAAACATCATGTATTTTGGTGTATCTTAGCTCCACTTTAACGTGTCACAAAAACTTGCTAAGAGTAGAAGCTCTCTGTTATTCATGAGGTTCTTTTACGTGCTTGTGTGATGTTGTGAGTGAATAATTTTCTCAGTGGTTTTGTGACTACATGTTTTAGTTGATGAAGATTTGTCATCAACAAGTTATATTGGGAATATTAGCTTAAAACTTTGGGGATACAGAACCTTAAACATAGTTGTTCGAATTTGTAGTTTAGTATGTAGTCCAACACAGAGTAGAAAGCACAATCAGTAAAGACTAATAAGGATGGGACGTATCTCTCACCGTGGGTTCTGTGTGGAGGAACTATTGCTACCATTCTAGAAAAGGAAAAAAAAAAATCTTCTTGGCATGTGTTTTCCACGGAATGATAGGAAGTGGGCAAACCACTTGCAGAGAGCGTGGAATTGAAACCAATATCCTTTCTGTATTGCAATAATTGTCTCCCAAACTGAACTAGCTATATAACCACTCTATGTTTTCATCAAAAGCAATACATAAGTTCTAGAGTATGGAAGACTTTCTTTGTGGGTTTGAGCTAGCAGAATAATTTGATCTGCAACTACCACTTGAATTCGAGTTCCTCTCCGGATGTATTTGGTTGATAGAAGGATGTAATTGAAGGAACGAAAAGGAAAATCTTTCTTGAAGAATTTATTTTTAGGTGTTTAGTTGATAATATTACTTTAGTTAACACCCTAAACAAAAAATTTCCTTTCCAAACACTACAACAAAACACGATTTAAAAGAGCATCCAGAGACACCCTAGCTACAAAAAAAATCAGATAACAGATATCACTGCAACTGCAAGCATGCTTGTAAATCACCATCTAGACACAGTATGTAAAAGTGGCTGAAAACTATATACGTGAAAGAGATGCACTCAATTAGAAAAGGATTCTTGTGTCTGAGGAGAAAATCAACCAAATGGAATAATCATTATGATCTCGTCACTTCCAATACTTTCATTGGACAACCAAAAATGACTACTTTCACCCAATGGATGTCTACAAATCCGACAATAAAAGCTCATTCTGTTATATTTAACTTTCCTGACCCACGAATATTATGTTGCTCAATATCTCACCTATTGGAAAATTGACTAATTTATATTTTTCCAATTTTTTTCCTGTGCTCGGGGATAAGCAGTTGGCAATCAGCAATCAGCAATCAGAACCCTCTTTGGTGTTTGCTAAAAGTTCTGAACTCAGAACCTATATTAAAAACATATGTTCTGATTAGAAGTAGTCCACAGTGGTTAACTTCTTATTCAGAACAAAAAAAATACAAAAATAATAATAACAATAGTAAAATTAAAAGCCACCTAAGTGCTCTGCTATTTCTCCTAGATGGTTTCCATCTAGGAGACTCTGGCAAAACATAAACTTCTAATAATTATATTGAATCTAAAGCCTCTCAGAGGAGAGTGATGCACGATCACCGTCCACCTGAGGCCAAAGGTCCATGTGCTTGTTTCACTGGAGGACCTTGTATGCTTTAACAAGTACAGAATGGCACACTGAATGAAAAGCAAAATCTATTGATTTGTTCCTCAACCTCATTGTTCATGCCAGATACAATTCACCAGTGAAAAAAGGTCAACAGCTAGGTTCCCTACACTTACTTTAAGAATCCATCACCCCAAATTTAGAAATGTCGGAATTATATTTAATACATCAACAACAACATAATTGCAAATTTGTTTCATCACATGTGGGTCTTTTAGTTTGAAACAAGCTCCAATCATTTTAACATGGTGAAGATGGATTCACAATCGAAGCCATTCGATTATGATGCGTTCACAAATAAAGTACGACTAGTACCATATTAATTCCCAAGCACAGGTTGTGACTAATTTCCTGACGTGTGTACCAAGCAAATTTCCTCGATGGAGCTCTTTAGGCCTCTAATTCCCTCAGCAAAAATCTGTATACGTTCTTCCTTCCTCACCTAATTAAGAATGTCATGTGTAAAAAGTGAAAAGGAAAACCTAGCTACTCATTCTCTGTTTGAAAGCATTTCTTAAGGTGGCATCCCAAATCAAGTTGAGAGTATCAAAAGTTCACTCAAACCCCATTGATATAAAGTTATTCCTACATGCAAATTGGATTAGAATGAATCAAACCCATTATTCCTAGCAATCGAACGCATCGTACCCGTTGGATCAATGTTCTTATCCAAATATAGAGCATTATTTCCCAATCGAACACATCTTACCATGTGTCAACTCAAGTACATGTTGGTGCACTGCATACCTATTCGTGCCGCGTCCTTCCTGAGAACTCTAGTATGAGAATAGTAGTGATAGTGCTAAGGACATCATTTTACCCTTTTTGGGAAATAGTGGTAATGCAAGAGAAAGTGAATGCTGTAGTACTAAGGTCTTTCCTCTTCTTTCCTACTCAAATCACACTGTCCCCCATTAGTGATTTGGATTTAACTCTGCTAAAGTGAAGGGGTTTCACATTGGACCATCAGGGATAGTTGGTCTACGCGGCATCCATCTAAAGGGCATTCATCAACTCAATTATCCCTATTATTGGTTCCACATGGCAAAATCGATAGGCTCCACCCCCTTTCTTCACAGATTTCTCAAGTGCTACTAAGATGTACCATGAGTTCCACGAAGGGATCACTTTCATGGCTGTGTAAGGTGGTGGTGATGACTCGAGACAAAACAAATAACACAGAACTTTCAATAAAGGTTTTGGGTGTTGTAGGGAGCACAATGATGCCTTGAAGAAAATGAGCAATACATGACAACCATCCCCGTGGTCCTTGAAAGCTTGTGGTTTCTTTAAAATTGGGAACAATGTGTCATATCTGCAATCAAGAAAAACGTCCTAAGTGACATTACTTTCCCTCAAAAAACAATATTCATCTATTGTATATTGTGGAATTAATTTCAAAATGATGGTTAAGCAAAATATACAATGATAAATGACAAAATTAATTTATATACCTGCACCAACAGGTGCTACCTTGGCTGGTAACATTTTCTGAAGATTTACATCAAAAGTCCAGGGCTCTAAAGGCATTTAAATCGTTCAGTGATCTTTTAGAATCCCTGCTTGTGGCATTCAAATGGTTCAGGGATAAAAACCACACTTGCCCTTAAAAGAAAATATTACTCATACACCATTTGCACAAAGATATAACAGGATATGTAGGCGTAGATGAGAAATGAGTTGGTACACTTAAGACTTGTGACGAACGGTATCGTGCAAATGGTTTCGTGCACTCATCTTAGACCCCACCCCACCCCACAATCACAAAAAGTTTCCTTGGTGCAAAAAATTCATTGGCTTGGTGATGTCAGTGGTTCTTAAACACACAAACACACTTTACAATTTGATAGGGGTTTGGTTATTCTCAAAAAGGACTTGTACTACGAGACATTCATGGAAGCAATACATCCTTCCTCCCCAGCCATTACTTCAATTATCTAAGCATCCGTCTCTATCTCAATGAGTAATATCAAGAAATTTTCTTTTTTCACTATTTAGTTGAGAGTAAAGTTGAGTAGATGTAGATGAGACGAGGCAATTAGAAACCTTGAATTTAATTCTAAGTCATCTTTATTATCTTATCCTCTTCATATCTTTTGAAAAACATTCATTTATGATCTTAGCTTGAAATATAATTTAAAGATCTTCTAGTAAAGACAAATTTGTACGAGTACTTGGTATATAGTCTTAAAAATAGAAATACTAAATTTTTCATGTATTCAAAACAAAACAATAATTCAATAAAGAGGGTGACAAAAAACCTTTAAAACAACTCATTTTGTCTAAATATTTGGATAAAATTACTAAATTAGAATATTTCTCAAGGCAATATGCAGATATATTAAGAGTCTTTAATTTCTAACACTAATTCTATAAAAAAAAATTGATTGATGCTGCTATTACAATTTCATACTTGCGAGTAAAAGTAGTTTTATACCCCTGAACTTGCTTTGTAATAAAATCCAGACATATCAAACCACATATAATTTCAGAATCAGAATCAAACATCTTGTTTTCTTAGAAGTTGGCTTAGAACCATTTTGAAGGAATTAGGTCACATGCTCAGGTGCCTCAGGGTAGAATCCAAATCCATAATATAATCCAACAAGCGCACACAAATGGAACAAAGTACATAATGGCTACTAGCCTATGGTCTAGGGTATCAACTCCAGGAAGATTTTATTTCAGGTTGAACTTGAACCTAACCGTATACGGCAACCCTAACTTAAGGATTTACCATATTGCAGAATGAACTCCCACAAGATACTGCAGAATGAAAGAAATCTGGGTCAAATTGTTGCTAAATGCTACGGGAATGAGGAAGCTAGGTAGGGAGTATGGCAACGACAAAGGAGCAAGAAAATTATGTATATCAATGTTTCACACGTTGCCTTCACTAAGCTGAGTGACAAATGTATGAAAAAAGTCAAAGCTGTTTTCATAAGTGTACTCATACTTACCAGTGGTGGACAGGCGTAAACTTCACACGTTGAGACAGTAGTAAGAATGATTCTGCTCCAACAGGTTTTTGACAGGTTCATGTACAGCCATTGATTTTCATCTGGATACGGGCTGTTGTAAACACCCTGTTCGAAAAACCTGTTGAAACAGATTCACTGTAAGCAGATAGGACCTAAAATCTCGCATAGGGGAAGTTTTCTAGTTTTCCAAAATATCTATAATGCAGTATAGCTGATTATGATAACTTGCTTTCCAGCTGAGTGCAAATCACTTGTCCATAAGCTCCATAATTAAAATGTCTCCAGTTTCCCAAGCCAAGGGAAAACATGCACACTCGTGCATAACTAAGATAAAGGCCAAAATGCAGATTTTCTGTGAACCAAGCAAGGCCTAAATTGGCTTCTTTTCTGTGAAATACTAAGCATTTCTAATTCTAGCTAATTGAACATAACATGTACCGACACTACACATGCACAACTTGCTAAAGTAGTAACGTGACCGTTCACTGAGAGGTCTGTCCTGAATAAATTTCAGTCTTTGTAAATAGAAGAAAGCAGATATCTTATGCCCAGTCATACATGCTATTGCATCCATACAGAAATATGTAAGCTGCGTGTCTCAAAGCTAACAGAATTAACTGATATCTTGAAGATACTTTTGAACACTCCACAATCAACAATCAAGAAGGAATCCTCAATCAGATCACACAATACCGCTAATCAAAACCAAATTTAAAGAATCAAGTCATTCATAAGATTCAAACAACATTAATTGTGGACAAAATGCTTAACCAGATCTTGGGTAGTAATGCATTACAGAGTTGTTAAAATTTGCTAGTCTGTTTCAACATAAAAATTGATGAATAAAGGCAGAATACACTAAGATTTGCTCTGTTCAAGAGGACTGGAAAGAACAAAAACTACCACCTAGTAAATGGTGACACACTACTGTTGTCGGACTTCAACCTTTTTCTTCTGCCAAAGACGATCAAGTGCGCTATCAGCGTCTCCCTGTCAATATAGGCAAAAGAAACTTACTGAAAATAAAGTACCACCTGATTTGGAAAAACAGAAAGGAGATATACACATAAATTAATACAGTACATATCAAACACCCTTAACTGCCAAGCAAGATTACATTCTGACATAAAAAAATGTATACAATTGAATGAAGCAGCAGGTACTTTCTAGTGATACACCAACCCTTGTAATTATTGGGACATTCCTTGATCTACATTCCCAAGGAATAAAAAAGATTGGAGCCAATAACTATTTTTTTTTTCTTATTTGTTTTATCCACGTTGAAATGAAAAGATGAAGATATTCCAAAAATAAGAAAAGAATAGCTAAAAGGCTTCAATCAAGCTCATTTCTTAGAGCAGGTGAATCAGAGAATGAACAAAATATTCATGAGATAGGTAACTTCATATTCACTAGGCAATACAGGGCAAAAGTAAAATTCTAGTGACGTCTCATATATATCTCAAACCAAGTTATTTCTCAAATGTCTTCTTATCTCCACATTCAAACTTACACACAGGTAAATTTCGGGCAATCAAGATACAATGGATATCTAGTATGCATTGGAGATTTGAGAAGAACAAACAAAATTTTCAATAAAAAGTAAGTTTTTGTTCACGTGTGAACTTGATGCAAGTTCATCTTTTAGGAAGTCATGAGGAAAAACGGAGAATTCAAAGGAGAGTGAAGCACAAGTTAAATTCTAGTGACATCTCATATATATCTCAAACCAAGTTACTTCTCAAATGTCTTCTTATCTCCACATTCAAACTTACACACAGGTTAAATTCTGGCAATCAAGATACATTGGATATCTAGTATACATTGAAGATTTAAGAAGAACAAACAAAATTTTTCAATAAAAGTAAGTTTTTGTTCACGTGTGAACTTGATGAAAGTTCATCTTTTAGCAAGTTATGAGGAAAAGCAGAGAATTCAAAGGAGAGTGAAGCTCACACATATGCATCCCAAAAAAATAACAAAAATTACAACACTATTTCCTTATCAGTTATCACTAAACAGAGTTATTACTAAACAGAACCAAACAACCAGAGACATAAAAAAAAGAAACATCCCTAATTTGCGCCACAGCACCTCCTTGATGGTGTTAATATCCCCTCCAGCCTGTACTCATCTTCAAAGATGCTTAAATTTCTGTCTTTCCAAACCACCCGGATTAATTAAAAGCATTGGTGTTTGACCTCAGGTTCTAATGAAACTAAAGTTATTGTTGAACATTGAAATATGGTGTAAATTGACTCATCCAAAGAACTTCAGAAGGAAAAATACTAAAACTAAAAATCGGGACAAGTCTTAACATGATCAGCTGCTAGTTCTCCATATCCATTTATACAAACATAGTTGCATGCATTTTGATATCAGTCAATAACATTCCCTCAACCGCTTCACTGAAATTGGTATGAGATTGTTCAATTATCCTTTTTTTATAACCAAAAACAAAAAAAAATTTCGTTTAACACAGCATATTGATGTATCCATTTGTTGTTCCCACCCCACATCAAATTACCTTTCCTATCAACGAGCCCGTTTATATGAGTTTGATCTCTATGGATCCAAAGGTCCTTTAGATATTACCAGTTTAGACGTGATAAAGTAAATAAATAACATTAAGAGTTAACCTGCACACTGGACCTTAGTCAACAATCCAACCAAAAAATGAAGAATGTCCACACATGGACTGAAGAAGCGAAGCACATTAATATCTACCTAATACAAATCACCAATCTCTCCTATCCATGTGTTGTTACACTTGTATGATGAACGAAAGCTTCCTTTACACTTCTAAAAAAGTAGTTGATACTTGCTATCAGATTTTCTAAGGTTCCATCTATAGTTTCATAATATTGTATCATAGCCTCTCAAACAAGCACAAAGAAAACATATTTCGTTTTTCATCACTGGTAGGCACAACTACTGCAAAGTATGTTGGGTATAAGATCAATGTTCTCACCTTTGATTTGTCGTTATTGTTGCCAAATCAAAGTTTGCCTAACACACCTTGATCAATTTGCCAACAACATATCATTATTGCAGTTATTTCTCATTGTCGTGACTACCCACATATCCTAATCTCACACATAAACCAACCCGACATCCTAAAATTTATTTTTATATTCTTGTTGAATGAGATCCTAAGCGTTACAACCTGACGAACTTTCCATTATGCTTAAGCCGATAAGATATTAATAACGCCTCCGAATCCATAGTGATCAAGCTCATAAAAAGGCCACATTTATAGTCATTATATGGTGGGCAAGCAGGTGGTCTTATGCAAATGGGGAGCAGTTCGAGTGAATTGCAAGCCATTGACAAACTCTAACAAAACAAACAAACAAAGGGATATTCTTTTCTTATCGTTACATTTTGGTGTGGCCAAGGAAAGTTCTAAACTATAATGAGAACAGATGTCAGGTACTCATCTGAGGTCCCAAAAGGTGTCCATGTACTGATGTGCACGTCAAAGTCTAAGATTCTCGGACCACAACCACAAGGGAGTTGTCATACAAATTTGGGGTCTTATGTCTTCCACTATAAATATAAAAAAGGTGACACAAGGCCTATATGATACAAAGATTCAACCTCCTAGGGTTTGTTGGTTGGAGTTTTGCCCATGGTGGCCAGCTCGGTCACTTCCTTACATAAGATCTTATCCAACTTCTTCACATTTCGAGTTCATGCACAAACAACATCAACTCGTGACAACTCAATTAGGGGATGTTGAACTATGGTAACAAAGTGCACGCAACTACATGTAAAGGATACCTACCAAAATTATTAATTGATGTTTGTTTAAATTATTGAGGATTTGGATAGAGCGTCTTTGCCTATTACATTCTTTGGATTTTCTCTCTTTATCCCTATTTGGGTCCATTGTAAAACGTAAAACTGAGTACGGATAACTCAGTAAGTTTTATGATCAAACATTGACAACAAAAAAAACTCATTACCTGTTGCCCACTCTGATACCTATTTTTATTGGAAATGGCACTAACAACAGTTCTAGCTGCAGCTAAACCATATAATGTAAGAAGTCAATTTAGATGGACAATAGTACTCAAATGCCTATGGAACAATACAATGCAAAGTATTAATTCTCAGTTTATGAAACAGTATTAAAGAAAACAAGCACCTGAGCTCGCACAAAACCACATAGAGCAAAAGTACTGAATTGCCTAGTGTAAACTCCATCCTCATCCAAGTGACCGACGTTTATCTGGACGGACGCGTGATCCTTTGAAGTGATCAGCCTATTGGTAGCAGAACTGCAATTTCAAATACACTCAAATTAACCTAACTACTAGTCCTTAAGGTCAATAATGCAATTGATGACGAAACTATAATAATGGAATACCATTTTCTTGGAATGTAAAGATCCATGTTCAATCCCTCCTCGTTCTGCATCTTGATTAGTGTTTTGAGGACAGATTTAGCAAAACCCTAAATCAAGAATATGTAATCAATAGTTTGAAATGAATTAAAATCAAATCAACAAGGATCCAAGAACTTTACAGCTATATAGAGATTATTTGAGAGCGCAAGAGTTGTGAATTGTACCTTCTTGAAGCAAAGATACTATGCGAAGAACGACGACGAAGAGAAGATGGCCCCTTCGATCGCTTTTGAGGGTTTATAAAGTTCCCAAAACCCTAATGTGACGATAAATTCTGTATTTGTCAAAGCATCCCTATATGTTTGCTTTAATTCGTCATAGTCCTTTTGCCTTTTCAAAAATTTTCATTTCTTTTACCCCGGGATGGATGATATCGCATCCACTTTTTCCTTCCTTCGCAGTGGCCATCCCATCATCTATTTAAAGGAAGTGTTTCGTTGCATGAAATATTATGTCATAGAAATTTATTTGTGATCGATGGTGAAAATAAAAGTTTAATGAATATGAAAATCAAATTCATTGATCCCCAATGCATGTGATTTTTATGTTCACGAAAATTTTATTCCCACCATTGATCACAAAATAAAATGATGGATGTGAAATAATACCTCAAATTAACTTAAAATGTAGGGGTCTCCTTATGAATTTTCTTGACATAGAATTCCATGCATCCAATAACAAATTTTTGTAAATAAACTATGTAAAATTTAATAAACTTATGATATTTATTGAATTACATGAAAATTTATGCAATTGATTTTATAATCAAAATAAAGGATCTTTATCAAGATCATGAGAAAAATGAACTTTTTCTAGAGAGTTGGGCACACACCACGCTAGGTCTAATACCATCCATCATCCTAGAGATGCTCATGATAGTCCAATCGAACACAATCATACCAACAGAGAACCGCTGTCTTTGTCCTGGCTCTCTATATTTTTTGGAAAAAAATACTACAACTATATATATGTGGAGTGAAACCTCTCATTTGCTAAAGAGGATTATCCTGTTTGTAACTACATATCTAGGCCAATGGGGGTATTAGCTTAGTTGGTAGACTTGTGACGGAAGATATCTCCAAAGTTCGACCTATATCGAAAGCATTTAATAGTTATGAGATCTAATAAAAACTTAGCTCGCCTTTCTCGAACCATGATAAACATTTCAAGTCATTACCAACTCCTTAAATAATAATCCGCTTGTTGGTCCTTTTCTCAGTACCAACTATTAATCCACTTATTTATGCTGGCCCTGTTTGCTCAGTATAATAATTTGCATTAGTAATTTTTTTTTTTTAATTATCAATCGTGTTGCAGAACACATTTTGACACCCCAGAACACATTTTAACACCACCTTTTAGAAACATTGTGGTGAAAGTTATGGGGACTCTGCACTGGTTTGATCTACTGCTGCTTTTGGAGCTCAACAACCTTAAGCCAAGCTGGCCTAGACAGTATGTCAGTGCACCAAGCATTCACATGTGGATGTGACTCGAACAACTTCTTGACGGGTGTGTTTAGTAGATAATGAATGTTGGGGGCGTGATGGAGATCCACCAATGTGAAATTGTCACCAGTCAAATACTTTGATTCACTTAGCCTAGACTCGTACACATCCAGAACCTTGCTGAGAGAGGCTTCGTGTTCCTTGATCACAGATTCATTTGCGATCATCCCAAAAAAGGGCTTAAAGACTATCTCGAAAGCCAATTTGGCACTTGGCAGATTGAAGTGGTGCGCCTCTACTTCTAGTCCAACATTTAAGACCGCATTGGCCTTGTTGTCATCATGGAGTAGCTGGGTTCCGGTACTGGCATATTCAGTTGCTATATACCTAGTTATTGCTCTTGATTCTACAAAAGAAAAAACCAATACATATACAATGCCATTCATCATAATTAGAAACATTAACCTGTAACCAAACTTTGATTCAACTTAATGAGTTGTAAACTTCTTTACCAACATAGACTTACCAAATAGCTTCAGATCTCCATCTTCAAAAGCTGGAACCTGACCAAAGGGCTACATAGAATAACAAATGATAAACTTAGTTAAGACTCATTAATTGATAGGTAGAGATAGTAAGAAAAAATGGTACTTCAACTGTGGTGTATACTTACACTGAGAGAAAGGAAGGGTTCTTTCTTGTGTTCATGCTTGGACATGTGTCGATGGGAACTAGCTCAAAGTCAAGTTCTTTCTCATAAAGAGCAGCAAGAACTCTCATGACATTGGTAGACATAGCAGGTCCATGAACTTTGAGAACAGCCATTGCTAATAAAACTCTGATGTCACTTGGTTTTGGTAGATAGATAGAATGGATGAGATACTGAGATGGTTTTCCTAGCTGAGTTTCTTCAGTATTTATAAGCCAAAAGGCATTGAATGGAGAACCATATGTGAATGAAAAGATGTTGTTTCTAGGACTAGCAAGGCTAATGTTTGTTTATTGGACCATTGACCATATTCATGTTCACTGTATGTAAGGATATATGTATGACAAATGAAACTGGAAACAGATATGAAGAAGCAGAAAAAGTCTTTGGTCATCAAAAGAAACTGTTCAAATGGTATGATTTCTTAATCAATAGGAAGAACGAAGAAAGGTGGTGCCATCCCTTTCAGAATATATAGACATTGGAAGTGCTAATTAAGGGGAGCACACTAGTCTGCATATCTTTTGATAGTTAATGAAACGACTCGCATGATAAGATAATTAGAGGTTGGGATAAGATATATGTCAAGAGTATTGTTGGGATAACATATTATATTATTATATAAAAATAATATAATATATTTAAATAGTCAATATGTTCGATTTTATTTCAATTTGGATAGTTCGATTCGGTTACGATTTACATAAATTAGAATCGGTTCAATTTTCAACCTACCTTAAATATTTTTAGAATTTATAATCAACAAGGTCAAGTTCTTTTTATTATCAAGATCAAGTTCAAATGGCAGTATGGTTATTATTTCTAGGATATATACAGTGTCAGCTTAACCAATTAAATATGTTTGCTTAACATTGACCTTTCAATTTCAATAGAGTAATAGACACTAGCATAGAAAGCTCCAAATGAAGAATCTTTTATTTCTTTTCTAATAACAAAACTGAAAAACAAGATAACAAAAACATTAACATAACAAGCAAACACAGATACAACAACTTATTTTCCTCACTGGTGAACTCTGCATATAGATAGCTACTTTACTTCTGCTTTAGGAGCTCAACCACCTTAAGCCAAGCTGGCCTAGACAGTATATCAGTGCACCAAGAACTGACATGTGGGCGTGATTCGAACAGCTTCTTGACCGGTGTGTTGAGGAGGTAGTGAATGTTGGGGACATGGTGGAGATCCACCAAGGTGAACTTGTCTCCAGCCAAGTACTTTGACTCACTTAGCCTAAATTCATACACATCCAAAACCTTACTCAGAGAGGCTTCGTATTCTTTGATCGCAGCTTCATCTGCAGTCATCCCAAAAAAGGGCTTGAAGACTATCTCGAATGCCAATTTGGCACTTGGCATGTTGAACTGGTGAGCCTCAACTTCTAGTCCAACATCCAAGACCGCGTTGGCTTTGTTGCCATCATGGAGTAGCTGGGTTCCTTTGCTGGCGTATTCAGTTGCTATGTACCTAGTTATTGCTCTTGATTCTACAAAATAAATAGACACAATATCAGTATCATCAATCTATATATATATATATATATTGAACTGAACCTAAACCTGAATTTCCATTCAACTCCTTGAGCTGTAAACTTTGTTACCAAAATAGACTATGGCAATATTGAGGATTTACCAAATAACTTCAGATCTCCATCTTCAAAGGCGGGAACCTGGCCAAAGGGCTACATAAAAAGCAAATGACAAAGTTAATGAACACTTCATAGATGGAAAGATGTTAAGAAAAAAATGACACTTAAACTTTTGTGTATACTTACACTGAGAGCAAGGAAGGTCTCTTTCTTGTGTTCATGCTTGGACATGTCGACGGGAACAAGCTCGAAATCAAGTTCTTTCTCGTAAAGAGCAGCAAGAACTCTCATGACATTGGTAGACATAGCAGGTCCGTAAACTTTGAGAACAGCCATTGCTAATAAAAACTCTGATCTAACTTCTTTTGCTATAGCTAGATAGATAGAATGTGTGAGTAGAGATTGATGATTTTCTTGGCTGAGTTTCTTCAGTATTTATAAGCTCCAAACCATTGAGTAGAGGACTAAGTCTGAATGGCAATATTGTTGTTTCTAGGACTAATAAGGCTAAATTTAGTTCATTGAACCATTGACCTTATAAAATTGAGATCTCATGTTCACTGTATGCAAGAACAATATTGTTATAACAAATGAAATTGGAAACAGAGAAGAAGAAGAAGATAAAGAAAAGTCTTTGGTCATAAGAAAAGTTGTCCAGATTGTCTGTGAAATTTCTTGATCAATAGTTAATTCTGGGTTTTAAGATCTGCATACCATTTGATAACAATTAATTCTGAAACAACTTCAATTCATAATAAGATAATTTGTATAGATTGTGACCAACATTATTAATTGTATGAAAGGATGTGTCATGTGTATGACCTTATCTTGTTAGTAGAATATTCAAAAGCACCTTGGGGATTTCCGAAATCATCGGCGCTATGCTAGATTTATTTATTTATTTATTTATTTCGGTTTTGGTTTAACAAATAGGACTCGTTACCACCTATGTACTAAAACTGAAGCGATATGAGTCAAGGTTGTGTTTTTTTTTTTAATAGCTAGGTTGTCGTAATTGTGAGACAAAAGCATAGGACTCATAGTCCTTATGTAATTGTGGCTCTCAATTTTAAGGAAGGAATATAAGAGGGAGTTAAAGTCATTTATTCACAAGGACTTAAACTCATGTTCTCTCTTTTGTTTATATAGCAAGCAACACAACATGTAAAGATAAGCAAAAATACAACGTGATTTAGCAAAGAGCACACAGCTGAAACGCAGAGCAGCAAAATAGCAACAACAACGCAACTGAAACAGAGCAGCAGTGTGGCAGCGATAAGGGTGTGAAACAGGCTACAAGTTTGGCGTGATTCAGTGTGTGTGCAGCGTGAAACAATAGCCAAATAGAAGGATTGGAATCGAGTGATTTCGGGTGTTCTTCGTTTCCGAATTTCGTCAAATTTTTGGCGGTATTGTTGGCTTGAGATTGGGTAATCTCAAGGATTGTTGCCTGACAACGTTGTAATCTTCAAGTAAGTGTTTCCATATTAATAAGAAAGTCATAGAGTCGTCATCCGTGGAATAGGCAAAGTCGAACCACGTAAATCTCGGTGTCATTTTTTCTGCACATTGTTTGTTCTTTGCTATTACTTGCATAACAATTTTAGTCATTCACTATCACCAACTAGGTCTAGGACTTGTGTTGTGATTACTTGCATTAGCTAGAATTTTCCCTTACAAGTGGTATCAGAGCGCCAGTTAGTTGGTACTTGTGTTTTGAATGTGTCAATTAAAATGGTTGAAAGGTCTTCTTCATCACGTGATGATGGCTATGTGAAAGTTCATGGGTTCGATATTGTTCGATTCAATGGTAGGAACAATTTCAAAACTTGGCAGATGGATTGTAAATATATTCCGGTTAGTTTGGATCAGATTGATGCACTTGATGAGAAAAGGAAATCATCATCAGATAAGGCGACGGTTGAGGTTATCAAGAAGTGGAGTAAAATGGATCAGAAAGCATGCAGTACGATTCGTTTGTGTCTTTCTCGCAATGTGGCTTACAACTTCGCTTATGAGATGACGGCTAAGGGTACTTGGGATAAGCTTCAGGCTATGTATCTTCAGAATGATCAGATGAGTGTGATGTACCTACAGAAAAAGCTCTTCATTTCATATTGTAGCCAGGTAAACTCATGATTGATCACATAAATGAATTTGAATGTTTATATTCAAATTATGTTAGCTTGGGAGCTAAATTTAAAGATAGTCAGACAACATTATTTTTGTTAATTTCTTTGTTACCGAAATGGGAACCATTTGTTGATCAGATGACAACATTGAAGAAAGAGAAATTTGTGTATAGTGATATTGTTTAAGCTGTACTTGCAAAGGCTTTCAGAAAGAGTGTTTCGAATGAGGAGATTCAAGTACATGGCCTTTCAGTGACAAGGGGAATAAATTACAAAATGAACAACTACAGAAGAAATCGGTCTAAATCAAAAGTAGGGATGGCAGTGGGGCGGATTTTCACGGATATCCGCCCCACCCAATCCATATGGGGTCGATTTGGATATAGTTAAATGAGTTTCGGGGCGGATACGGATATTCAAATAATATCCGTCGAATATTCGGGGCGGATACGGATTTGGCCATATCCGTTTAAGTATGAAATTTACTTAAATACCCTTGACCCTTTAAATAGAAAAAAAAACCAAACCTACCCATTCGATCTCTTAAATCTCTCTCTCAGGCCCACTCGAAGAAACCCTAACCCTCCCTCTCCACTCGAAGAAACCCTAACCCACTAGAAGAAAACCCTAACCCACTCGAAGAAAACCCCTCCCTCTCCACTCAAAGAAACCCTAACCCACTAGAAGAAAACCATAACTTACTCGAAGAAAACCTCTCCCTCTCCACTCGAAGAAGAAACCCTTCTCCACTCGAAGAAACCCCTCCCCTCACCCCGCTCTCGTCTCCAGTCTATCTCAAAGCAGAGCAAAGGCCTTCGTCCCCCCTTCTTCATCCCTTCATCCCCCCTTTGTCCCTTCTTCTCTCCCAAAACAGCGAAGGCCCGCCGCGAAGGGTGGTAGAGGCCGACCCTCCCTTCTCTCTCACAACGAAGGCCGCGAACGAAGGCGACCCTTCTCTCTCACAGTGAAGGCCGCGAAGGGACCCTTCTCTCTCACAGTGAAGTCGTGAAGGCCGCGAAGGGTGCCGGTGATCTCATATCTGAAATCAAGATCTGATATCAGATCTTGATTCTCAGATCTTGATTCTCAGATCTTGATTTCAGATATGATCAAGATCATCTTTAGATCGAAATTTAGTTTTTTTTTTGGCAAATTTTTGTATTTTTTTTTGTAATTAGATCTTTGATCTCAGATCATTCTTTAGATCGTATATTTTTTTGGTATGTTTTTTGTAATATTTGTATGGATCCTTC
This sequence comes from Berberis thunbergii, assembly GCA_003290165.1. Classification (NCBI taxonomy): domain Eukaryota; kingdom Viridiplantae; phylum Streptophyta; class Magnoliopsida; order Ranunculales; family Berberidaceae; genus Berberis; species Berberis thunbergii. The sequence continues at coordinate 1,052,458 of QNQO01000273.1, read as the reverse complement.
GTAATTTTTTGTTGTTATAATTTTTGTTGTAATTTGTTGTTATAATTCTTTTGAAATATATAATTAGATGGATAAAATTAGGTTTTTTTTGAAGATCTGAGATCTGATTTTTTGGAAAATCTGTTCTTTTTTCGGGTTAAATGGGCGGGGCGGATATCCGCCTATATGTTCAGGTCGGGGATGGTTTTTTAAAAAAATGGTATAGATGGATTTGCTCAAATCCGCCCTGTTGCCATCCCTAATCAAAAGGCATAGATATGTCTAAGGTTGAATGTCAAATGTAAGCGCAAAGATCATTACATAACGAATTGTCCAGACTGGAAGGATAATCACAATAAGCAAGAGAATGAGAGTAAGGGCGTAGTGAATATTGTTGAGACACCGGATGTGGTAGAAGATATTCTAATCGGGGGTGACTTAGCACATGCACTGATGGCAAAATCTTATGACCATTTGTATGACGGTTGGATGTTGGATACAAGAGCTTCATATCATATGTGTCCCGTAAGGGAATGGTTTAGCACTTATCGCGAGGTTAAGGACAGTTCAGTTAAAATGGGTGACTCTCGACCTTGCAAGACAATGTGTGTTGGTACAGTCAAATTCCAGTTGGCAGATGGGTCATGTAGACAGCTTACCGAGGTACGTCATGTTTCAGCTCTTTCAAAGGGGCTGATTTTTCTTGGGGTGCTTGAAGCTCATGGATACAAGTATATTGGTGAGAATGAATATTGCAGTGTTTATTTTGGTGACAGGTTGCTTATGACAACGGTTAGGCATGCCAATTTCTATTTCCTTCAAGGAAGTATAGTTGAAGGTGGAGCTATGGTTTCTACAGTTGTTGATGAGAAAAGCTTGACGCGTACACAGTTATGGCACATGTGATTAGGGAATGTAGGTGAGAATGGACTAAAACCTTTAAGCAAGTGGGGCTTGCTTGGCGGTGATAAAATGGAAAAATTGGATTTCTGTGAACATTGCATCTATGGGAAGCAGTGCAGAGTCAGTTTTAGTGATGCTACTCATAGCCACGCAGGGATTGTGGATTACATCCACACTGATGTTTGGGGACCCTCTAGAGTCGCATCCAAGGGGGGTTCCAGGTATTTTGTGTCTTTTATCAATGAGTTCAGTCGGAGAGTATGGGTGTATACCATGAAACATAAAAATGAAGTCACTGATATCTTCAAGAAGTGGAAAGCCATCATTGAAAAACAAACAGGAAAGGTGATCAAAGTAGTGAGATCTGACATTGGCGGTGAGTATACCGAGGATCCTTGAAGCAATTTTGTTTGGAACATTGCATTAGAAGACACTTCACAGTGAAGTCAACACCACAACAGAACGGGGGTAACAGAGCGGATGAACCATACCCTTTTGGAGAGAGTACGGTGCATGTTGTCTAATGCAGGTTTGGGCAGAATATGGTGGGCTGAAGCAGTAAACACGGCGTGCTATCTCATTAATCTCTCTCTTTCATCAGCTATTGAGTCTCAGATTCCTATGGAGGTATGGTATGGTATTTCTTTAGATTATTCTAACTTGAAAGTATTTGGTTGTCCATCATATTTTCATGTTAGCGAAGATAAAATTGGAGTAAGGGTCAGGAAAACTATTTTTCTCGGTTATCCAGATAATGTGAAAGGGTATAGATTATGGTGCCCTGACTTGCAGAAGTTTGTGATCAGTCGAGATGTGAAGTTTCATGATGAGGCTTTGTTACAGGCAAAATGTGAAAGATGCAAATATAGTTTCCCTATTTGGAGGGGTGATAGCTATGATGAAGATGAGGATGCTGGAGATTCTCTGCAGGTGGAGCTTGGAGCTCCTAGATCTCATACAGAGCATGATGTTCCTTCTACTGAGGAAATGGGCGATACAAATATGATGTCTGATGAGATAGTGGCAGAAGATGAAGTTCCTACTGATGGGGACATGGATCCTACACAACAACAGGATCAAAAGTTACAAACATCGTCTTTAGCAACAGACAGAGAACCTAGAGTCAGCATGCACCACTTAGATTTGGTTATGAGGATGGCGCAGTTTGCGCATTCTCAGTTCTTGATGGGTATGATGATGTTCCTACCACATATACGCAGGCTTTGCTAAGTGTTTAGAAAGAGGAGTGGAATGAAGTTTTGGATGAGGAGATGTTATCTCTTCGGAAGAATCATACATGGGAGCTTGTGACACTCCCTAAAGGGAAGAAACCAATTGGGTGTAAGTGGGTTTTCACAGTGAAATACGGGATTCTAGATTCTTGGGGTACTTGTACAGGTATACGATACATGGCAAGATTGGTGGCTAAAGGATATGCACAACAAGAAGGTGTGGACTACAATGAAGTATTCTCCGATGGTAAAACACACTTCCATCCAAATCCTTTTGGCTTTAGCAGCGCAATTTGACTTAAAGCTCGAGCAACTTGATGTCAAGACTGCTTTCTTGCATGGAGATTTGGAAGAGGACATATACATGTCTCAGCCCGATGGATATGCTTTTGTTGGTAAGGAAGAAAATGTATGCAAACTAAAAAAGTCACCGTATGGGTTGAAGCAATCTTCGAGGCAGTGGTACAAGAGGTTTGATACGTTTATGATTGAGCAGGGATATGCGAGGAGTCAGTATGATCCTTGTGTATTCACACAAAAGCTTAAGGATGGGTCTTTCGTGTTTCTCTTATTTTATGTTGATGATATGCTCATTGCTGCGAAGAGCATGAAAGAAATTGATAAATTGAAGTTGAAACTTAGCATGGAGTTTGAGATGAAAGATCTTGGTTTAGCAAAGAAGATACTTGGGATGGAGATAGTGAGAGATAGGAAAAAGGGCATATTGACATTGTCACAGAGACAATACTTAGAAAATGTTATTCACCGTTTTGACATGGATACATCTAAGCTGGTAAGTACTCCTTTGGCTGCTCACTTTAAGCTCTCGGGTAAGTTGTCTCCTAGCAAGGAGGATGAGAGGGAATACATGTCACGAGTTCCCTATGCTAGTGCAGTTGGTAGTCTTATGTATGTCATGATCTGCACACGTCCGGATATCGCTCATGCAGTCAGTTTGGTTAGTAGGTTTATGTCAAACCCGAAAAAACAACATTGGCAGGCAGTGAAGTGGATATTGAGATATCTTCGGGGTACGTTGGATGTTGGTTTAATATATGAGAGAGGAGATGTGTCAAATAGGATCCGAGGTTATGTAGATTCAGATTATGCTGGTGATCTTGATAGGCGCCGATCGACTATAGGTTATTGTTTTACATTGGCGATGGGTCCAGTGAGTTGGAAGTCTCAGTTACAGTCTACATTTGCTTTGTCTACTACTGAAGTAGAGTACATGACTCTATCAGAGGCGGTGAAGGAAGCCATCTGGCTTCGAGGCTTGGTTAGTGATTTGGGTGTTACTCAGGATGATGTGATAGTGTTATGTGACAGTCAGAGTGCTATCCATTTGGCAAGAATCAGGTTCATCATGCTCTAACGAAACACATTGATTTGCGGCATCATTTTCTGAGGGACATCATTGAGGATGGCGAGGTTCTCTTGGAGAAGGTGAGTACTAAAGACAACCCAGCTGATATGTTGACAAAAGCGGTTCCAGGGATCAAGTTTGTGCATTATCTCAACTTGATCAGACTCTCTCAGTGTTGACGCCCCAAGGGGGCAGGGCCCTTAGGGGCATGACGGCGATTCTCGTGACCGAGAGATGGGTCTTGGCGGTATTTCATGCCAAGGTGGAGATGTTTATATTCTTATATGGTGGCATGAAATTGTTCGCAAAAGTGGAGATTGTGAGACAAAAACATAGGACTCATAGTCATTGTGTAATTGTGGCTCTCAATTTTAATGAAGAAATTTAAGAGGGAGTTAAAGTCCTTTATTCACAAGGACTTAAACTCATGTTCTCTCTTTTGTTTATATAGCAAGCAACACAACATGTAAAGGTAAGCAAAAATACAATGTGATTTAGCAAAGAGCACACAGCTAAAACGCAACAACAATACGCAGAAAAACAACAACAACAACAACGCAGCTGAAACAGAGCAGCAGTATGGCGTGAAAAGGGCTGCGATAAGGGCGTGAAACAGGCTGCAAGTTTTGCGTGATTCAGTGTGTGTGCAGTGTGAAACAATAGCCAAATAGAAGGATTGGAATCGAGTAATTTCGAGTGTTCTTCGTTTGCGAGTTTCATCAAACTTTTGGCTGTATTGTTGGCTTGAGATTGGGTAATCTCAAGGATTGTTGTCTGACAACGTTGTAATATTCAAGTAAGTGTTTCCATATTAATAAGAAAGTTATAGAGTCGCCGTCCATGGAGTAGGCAAAGTCGAACCACGTAAATCTTGGTGTCATCTTTATTTTCTGCACATTGTTTGTTCTTTGCTATTACTTGCATAACAATTTTGTCATTCACTATCACCAATTAGGTCTAAGACTTGTGTTGGGATTATTTACATTAGCTAAAATTTTCCCTTACAGTAATAACGTGAACAAAAAAAAAACATCTGGCGAAAAACCATGAAAATCATGTAATTATTAGTAATTTTGGATGTGTTTGGTTGGATGGAATCTTAAGTCATGGAAATCCATGAAGGGATCCATATATTTTAGGTTAAATTGATGTATCACTCCACATTCACCATTTGATTTTGTGATTAATAGTGGAGATGAAAATCTCATAAACATGAAAATCACATGCCTTAAAATGTGTTTGGTTGCACTTCTAACTCCTTCATTTTCTCTCACAAAAATCAAGAAACTTAAAAATAAGGGGCTGTCTTTATGTTCCTTTCAAAAGAGAAACATATTGTAAAGTGGTTTTCATGGGGGCAAGCCTGAATTACTTTAGAACTTATAATCAATAAGATCAAGTTTTGTAATTCGATTACTCTGATGACTTATGTCACAAACTTGTTTTACATCCTGAGAGACAGAGAAAGAAAAGCATGTGGTTTTGCTGGTCAAATTCCTATCTCCTAACAAGTCTTTGGTTAGTAATTCTGTGACTAGCTAACACATTAATTGGTTCATGCGATGGCCCTGTTTGTTCGGCACACTTTGCATCTCTTACCAATTTCTTTTTTTATTAATCATGGATGCAGTTTTGATTCCAAAACTAGCTAAGAACATAGCTACAGTGATTCTGATTTGTGTTCAATTATTACTTGAATGCGTCCATTTGAAATTTTCTTGATATAAATGTATGTATTGTCAATGAAGGAAACATGTTTTTTTTTTTTTTTTCTTTCCGAAAAGCAGAATCTGTTAACAAAAATTCTAAATGTTGAGGAAATGAGCGAGGAAACGAGCGAGGGAAATGAGGTGGCGAGGGTGAAAGCCGTTCATTTCATTCGGGATGCGTGCGTTGACTTTTTACGTGCGCATCCCGAACAAAATGAACAGCTTCCACCTCGCCACCTCACTCTCCTCGCTCGTTTCCTCGCCCGTTTCCTCGCTGTGTAGACTTACTCATCTGTTAAACCAAATGCAATGAATGTTTAAGATTCCATTTAAAATGTGTAATAAAGTAATCATCCTTAAATCTCAACGGCAATGAGTCAATCTGGATTACAAGAAAATCTTGTTTAGGCTAAGCTGGATTTAGGAATTTGTTCAATTTCATCTTTGATTTCAACTCTGTCATTGGTATGAATGGATCTTTAGTACAAAACACACAAGCATAGAAAGCTCCTAATGAAGAATCATTTTATTTACTTTTCAATGACAAAACTACAAAACAACAAGGTAATAGAAACATTCGTATAACAAGCAAACACAAATACATCAACTTTATTCTTCCTCAATGAAACTGTGTACAAGTTAGTTTCATCCTTTTTAGTTCTTTAGAAGCTCAACCACCTTAAGCCAAGCTGGCCTGGACAGTATGTCGGTGCACCAAAAACGTATTATTGCGTTTTTATTGGATCCCAGAACCATTTATTTGATCATCAACAAGGTTCATATTTGTGTTTTTCACTTTGTTTCCTTCTGACCACATTTTGGATTTTATTTCTTTAAAACGAGCATGGCCTTCTAAGCCAGCTTGAATAAATAGCTCACAACTTTGAAACAGTCATTGCGGGCAACTCCTCTCACATTTATAAAAGGAAATCTTTTTAAGAAAGTGATAAAAAATATAGACCCCTAATCTTGCAATGATTTTTGGATTTGTTTGAGAATGTATATATATATAGTGTCGCTTAACCAATTAAATATGATTTGCTTAACATTGACCTTGCAATTTGATTATTGTTATGACTTGTGTCACAAACTTGTTTTACGATATCAGAGACAGAGAGAAAACGAGGGTTTGGGGGATCAAATCCTCATCTCCTAACGAATCTTTCCCTTCAGTGATAGAACACATTGGTTCATGCAATGACTCGTTTGTTTATTCGTAAATTTAACATCTCCGAGAAAATTTTGGTAACCCTGTAACATGCAACACATAGGCGTTCAGTTATGGTCAAAGGTGTGATGGCTCAGTGATTGAATAGTAACGGATAATATCACCAAGTCATATGATCGAACCCAACCGACAACATCTAGGATGAAAATGGTTAAGGTATAAAAAAAAAAAAATAAATAAAAAAAACGTCCCGTTGTAATGCTAGGAAATCATATTTTGTAAACATGTTTTGCAATCATGATTTGGAAAGAATGATGAAATCTCTGAAGATTTTATGTGTATCTCAAAATTGTAAAAAACTCCTCTAACAATGCCACATCATCATGATTACGAAACATATTTACAAAACATGATTTCCTAGCCTCACTCAATAATTTTAATTCCAAACTAAGTTGACAATGTAATTAAAGTTAGATTTGGTGGGGCGGGAAATCTGGGTTTGGTCTCACACGTGCTTTCCATGCAAAGATCTTGCCAGCCGTTCATGCCTCCCACGTGCTTCCCATGCAAAGATCTTGCCACTCTTTCATGCATCCCACGTGTAACATATGAATAAAAGTCAATATTTTTTTGCAGAAGAAATACAAAACGTTGCGAAGGAATGCCATGTGGCAATTAGTCACTGGTCAAGGATTGTGATTTCGTTTTCTTAGTCACGTGACATATTAAACAGCGAGGGAGGGGGTGTGACCACTCACCCCTTCGAGATTCGTGTTTTTTTTTGTGTATCTCAATGATGTAGACGCACATTTAAGGGGATGAGCGGTCACACCCCCCTCGCTGTTTTCCTCACCATTTAGAATTTCTGGACATCTTTTCAGCACTAAACAATCTCACAGACTCAAAGCCTATTGTGATTCAGATTGGACACTTATACTATCACAAGACGTTTTGTGACGTGTTATTGTACCTTCATTAACGACTCATTAATCTCATGGAAAACAAGGAAACAAAACACCGTTTCACGATCATCAATCAAAGTAGAGTATCAAGCAATGGCAAATGCTTGTTGCGAGCTCAAATGGTTTAATTACATCCTCAAAGACTTGCACGTCACACATTCTAAACTTGCGACAATTTATTGTGACAATCAGTCGGCTTTGCATGCCAGGAATCATGTCTTTTATGAGTGAACAAAACACATTGAACTTGATTGCCACTTAGTGTGACAATATCTTACTTCTAAACCGATTTCCACAATGTACACATCCACAATGATGCAGCTCACCAACTTGTTCACGAAACCACTAGGCGAGACACCCTTTGTCTTTCTACTTGGCAAGTTGGGAGTGTGCGATATTCACTCGCCAACTTGAAGAGGCGCGTTCAAAATATTTAACCAGCATAAATGTTGTAATTGATTCTTGTAATTGATATGTACTTAATCAGGAAGATAGAATAACAATAGTTTAGGAAAACAATTAATTCTTGTAATTGATATGTACTTAATCAAGAAGATAGGATAACAATCGTTTAGGAAAATAATTGAATTTTGTAATTGATATGTGCTTAATCGAAAATATAAGATAATAATAATTTAGGAAACTATAAAATCTAGATTATTATATAGCCCTATAAATAGACACCTTATAAAATTATCAATCATTCAAATCAATCACAATTCCTATATACAAAATTGTTTATTGGACCATTGACCATATTCATGTTCAATGTATGTAAGTATATTTGTATAACAAATAAAACACGAAACGGAAATGAAGAAATTGAAAAAGTTTTTGGTCGTCAAAAAAATCTGTTCAAATGGTATAATTTCTTGACTAATAGGAAGAAGGAAGAAAAGGTAGTGCCATCCCTTTCAGAATACATTGACATGTGAAGTGCTAATTACGGAAAACATGACAACTCACTGGTTAGAGTTTTACAGATGATATCACTAGATCATAGATTTGAATCCAGCCATCGACATTTTTATCAGTTTGTGGTGTGTTGATCAATTCTGATCTTTAATGAATTATGGGATCCTATAAAAACTCAGCTTGCCTTTTAAAAAATAAAATAAAAATTTACGGGAAACACACTAGTTTGCATATCTATTGATAGTTAATGAAACTACTGACATGATAAGATAATGAAGCGATTTGCAAGTAAATCGATCCTAAAAAAATAATTTTAATATTATATAAAAAATGCAAATTTTTTTCATATGACTCGTTTACTTAATTTTGGAATTTTTGGATTAACTGCAACCTCTTAAATTTATTGGATTTTAAATTTCAATAATTTATGGTGGTTTCAAGTAGTGGTAAAAACTAATCTCAATGATATTTGGATGAGAGAAAACAAGTGCATAGGGGGTTAATGTTAGTGGTTGGTGGTGAAAATTGTGGTGGTGGGTAAAAATAAAAACTTCAAGTCAGCACTTAAAACAAAACACCATTTGTCTCCAATTTAGATGATTATAATCACCCCTAAGAGCTTTCACAACGTCGAGCGAATCCATAGCAAGAAGAAACTCCCTCCATCCTTTGTCAAGTGTCCAACATAAAGCATTTTGTGCAGCCAGTAGTTCCACATCAAAGCTACAATTAACCTTGATTTGCAAAACACCTCTCTAGGAGTCCAAAAGTAGATCAATATTCATTGCTACGACACCAAAATTTTTACCTAAATGCACTAAGTTATACCAAAAATTATTCTTAGGTTTTTATTAGATCCCGGAGCAATTTATTCCGTCGGAAGGGTTCACATTTGTGTTTTTTTTTTTACTTTGTTTCCTACTGATCACTTTTTGGATTTTATTTCTTTAAAACGAACATGACCTTCTAAGCCAATTTAAATAGCTCACAACTTTAAAACAGTCATTACGGGCAACTCATCTCACATTTATAAAAGGAAGAATTTTTTTTTAACAAGTGATACAAAAAAGAAGGTAGACCCCTAATATTGCAATAACTTTTTGGGTTTGTTTGATAATTTTTATAAAAATAATGGGTTTGTCTTCACCCTTCTTTTTAAAAAAAGAGAAACAGAATGTTGAGTGCTTCTGAAGGAGCATGCCTTAAATTAGGGTTGAATAAAAAATCGACCAAACTGATTGGTTTGGTGTGGTTTTGATTTTTAAAAATTCAAAATTGAAATGGTCGGTTCGATTTTCGATTTATATGTGATTTCAACCGAAAAAACTGAATATATATAATAAATAATATATTTTTGATATAAAATTATATAATATGTTTAAATAGTCGATCTGTTCAGTTTTATTTCAGTTTTAGACGGTTCAGTTCGGTTACGATTTGCATAAATTAGAATCGGTTCGGTTTTCAACCTACCTTAAATACTTTTAGAATTTATAATCAATAAGGTCAAATTCTTTTATTATCAAGATCAAGTTCAAATGGTAGTATAGTTATTATTTCTAGGATATATACAGTGTACGCCTAACCAATTAAATATGTTTGCTTGCCAATGACATGACAACTCAATGGTTAGAGCTTGGCGGATGATACCACTAGGTTATGGGTTCGAATCCAGCTGATGACATGTTTATCAGTTTATGATGTGTTGACCAGTTCTGGTCTTTGATAGGTTATGGGTTAATCAATAGGAAAAATGAACTACGATTGAAAGTTGAGAAATGTATTGAATTTGAAAGGGGGAGAAAATAATGAAAAACTTTTGAAAAAAGTTGGTGGAATGTACATGTGGTAGAGAGAAAAAATATTGCGTTTTCTTTTTAGCAAAATGAAAATTATCATAACTATATATCTACATCGTTGTCGGATTTTGAAAAACTTAGTATCGTTGAAATGCATTTTTGAAAATCTTTCCAACAAAATCAATAATCAATACAAGAGTTAAAATTTTAAAAATATATATTTTATAATTAGAAAACATATAATATATTTCACGTCTTTAATATTTTCAAAGCAATGAGACATGTCGATTATACCAAAAAAAATGAGTCGGACATCTTAATGCACATTTAAACAAAAATCCTAAACTTCATGTTTTGGCGAATTCAAAGATTGGGGAAGAATTCATTCTTGGCGTTTAAATTTTTCCCCCAAGTATTAAAATTTTAATGAGTTTAACCCTAAAATTTTATAATATGTATTTTTACCTTATAATAAGCTTACACTTCAATACCAATTGAGAGAGAAAATTGGAATAGTGACGGAGTGAAATAAAATTATATGAAGTGGCCATACTCTATTACATAGACATTTCAGAATACTAGTATGCATATCTTTTGATAGTTAATGAAACAACTTACATAATAAGATAATTAGAGATTGGGATAAGATAATGTCTAGATTGTGACCAGCATTAAATTTGTTTGTCTTAATTGGATGCAAATATGGAACAAGTTTTCGCAAAATTTTACCAAAATTTTCGTTTTTTTGAATTATAAAAAGAAAAAAGTCTATAATTCCAAGAAGTGGGTGCTAACGAAAAAATGATTTTGCATGTGCTTACAAAATTCATACCTTTTTTTTTAAATGAAAAAACAGAACTTAATACTTGTTAAAATCATACTTCATGATGTTTGGTACACAATAGACACTAGCATAGAAAGCTCCAAATGAAGAATCTTTTATTTCTTTTCTAATAACAAAACTGAAAAACAAGGTAACAAAAACATTCACGTAACAAGCAAACACAGATACAACAACTTATTTTCCTCACTGGTGAACTCTGCATATACAGCTACTTTACTTCTGCTTTAGGAGCTCAACCACCTTAAGCCAAGCTGCCCTAGACAGCATATCATTTAATTATTAGTAATTTAGTTAGTAATTTAATAATGTAAAGTGGTTTTCATGGGGGCAAGCCTGAATTACTTTAGAATTTATAATCAATAAGATCAAGTTTTGTAATTCGATTACTCTGATGACTTTATGTCACAAACTTGTTTTACATCCTGAGAGACAGAGAAAGAAAAGCATGTGGTTTTGCTGGTCAAATTCCCATCTCCTAACAAGTCTTTGGTTAGTAATTCTGTGACTAGCTAACACATTAATTGGTTCATACGATGGCCCTGTTTGTTCGGCACTCTTTGCATCTCTTACGAATTTCTTTTTTATTAATCATGGATGCAGTTTTGATTCCAAAACTAGCTAAGAACATAGCTACAGTGATTCTGATTTGTGTTCAATTATAACTTGAATGCGTCCATTTGAAATTTTCATAGATTTTCTTGATATGAAGGTAACAGAAACATTCACATAACAAGCAAACACAAATACATCAACTTTATTCTTCCTCAATGAAACTGTGTACTAGATAGTTTCATCCTCTTCAGTTCTTTTTTAGGAGCTCAACCACCTTAAGCCAAGCTGGCCTGGACAGTATGTTGGTGCACCAAGCACTGACATGTGGGCGCGATTCGAACAGCTTCTTGACCGGTGTGTTGAGGAGGTAGTGAATATTGGGTGCATGATGGAGATCCACCAATGTGAACTTGTCTCCAGCCAAGTACTTTGACTCACTTAGCCTAAACTCATACACATCCAGAACCTTACTCAGGGAGGCTTCGTATTCCTTGATCGCAGCTTCATCTGCGGTCATCCCAAAAAAGGGCTTGAAGACTATCTCGAATGCCAATTTGGCACTTGGCAAGTTGTACTGGTGAGCCTCCACTTCTAGTCCAACATCCAAGACCGCATTGGCTTTACTGCCATCATGTAGTAGCGGGGTTCCGTTGCTGGCGTATTCGGTTGCTATGTACCTAGTTATTGCTCTTGATTCTACAAAATAAATAGACACAATAATATCAGTAATCATCAATTTATTATATACATATTGAACAAAACCTAAACCTGAATTTCGATTCAACTCCTTGAGTTGCAAACTTTGCTACCAAACTAGACTATGGCAATATTGGGGATTTACCAAATAGCTTCAGATCTCCATCTTCAAAGGCGGGAACCTGGCCAAAGGGCTACATAAAAAGCAAATGACAAAGTTAATGAACACTTCATAGATGGAAAGATGTTAAGAAAAAAATGACACTTCAACTTTTGTGTATACTTACACTGAGAGCAAGGAAGGTCTCTTTCTTGTGTTCATGCTTGGACATGTCGACGGGAACAAGCTCGAAATCAAGTTCTTTCTCATAAAGAGCAGCAAGAACTCTCATGACATTGGTAGACATAGCAGGTCCATAAACTTTGAGAACAGCCATTGTTATAATTTTCTTCTAATGAAACTTTGATTTCACTTAGAGATAGCTAGAATGAAAGAGAGATTGAGATGGTATTCCTAGCTGAGTTCTTCAGTATTTATAAGCCAAAAGCCATTGAATAGAGGACTAACTCTCAATGACAGTATAGCTATTCCTAGAACTAGTTAGAGATAAAGTTATTTATTCAACCATTGACCATATATTCTAGTGATCTCATATGGTATATGTAAATATGTAAGGATACATTGTATATATAAAATATTGAAAATGGAAACAGAGAAGAAGTCTTATTCAATGAGGAGGAGGCAAAGATGATCTCCACATTTGAGATATAAGGTTTGCATCTCAAGTTGCATTTGACTAATATTGCAGATGGAGCCATAGAGACTACTACACCACATCACCCCTTCCCTAGTTGCATATTTTAATTTTAGATGGAAGAAAAGATAGGTCACAATCAAACTAGTCTGTAGATCATTTGATAATTAATTAATGAAATAAAAACTTTCATAATCAGCTAATCTGTAGATTTACAACCAACATGTAATTGTTTGTCATTTAATTATTTGGGTTAATGTGTGTGACCATATCTTACCAAATCCACCAAGTGGAATATCCATAAGCACATTTGGGAATACTAAAATCATCGACACAGTACTAAATTTGTTTATTGAATTAGATTAGCCTCCAGTCTGCACTATGATGTAGAGATTTGATCTTTAAAAACAATCCCATTGAATTCAATTCTTTGTTCCTATTCAACTACTTGCAATTTTTTATCAAAAGGAAGAAAAAAAAAACCACATCTTGTTGACACTTTCCAAGTATTTTTGGGTTATAAATTCCTTCAAGAAAATAAGCTTTCAGAGCATCTCATTCATAACTTAAATCTCTAGTTATTTGTTGTGTTAAAGTCTTGATTATTGTCATATACATAATGGGTTCCATTAAAGTTCATGGAAGTGTTTTCTCGACTGCGGTGATGCGAGTTCTTGTTTGTGTTCATGAGAAAGATCTTGAATATGAGTTTGTTTGGGTTGACATGAGAGCTAGTGAGCATAAGAAGGAACCATTTCTTAAACTCAATGTAAGCGTCTTGTAAAAATCCATTTTGAACTAATGAACCAAACATGGACTAATATTCCAATTCTTACTCGTATGATTTTTGAAATTCTTTATTTGCAGCCATTTGGTAAAGTCCCGGCTTTTGAAGATGGAGATTGCACACTCTTTGGTAAGAGTTAACATGATGAAACATTTTTCAGAAATACATGGTGACAAATATTGAGTTATCTTGCATCCCTATACTATTAGGACAACTTATGTTTGGAATTATAATTTTGTAAGCAAGACTTGCTCTCACATTTATATTTTTGTTTCTATAGAATCGAGGGCAATCACAAGGTACTTAGCTACAGAATATGCTGGGAGAGGAACCCAATTGCTCCTAGAGGGCTCAAAGGCCATGGCAATCTTGAATGTTGGATTAGAAGTGGAAGCCCATCAATTTGATCTACCAGCTTCAAAGCTGACATTTGAAATAGCCATCAAACCGATGTTTGGCATGACTACAGACCCAGCGGTAGTCGAGGAGTACGAAGCCAAGCTGAGCAAGGTTTTGGACATTTACGAGGCGCGACTAACTGAAACTAAGTACTTGGTTGGGGATGAGTTCACTTTAGTCGATCTCCATCACTTCCCTACCCTGCATTATTTGAAGAACACAAAAATTAATGAGCTTTTTGAGTCGCGCCCCCATGTCAAGGGTTGGCGCGACAGCCTCATGGCTCGACCAAGCTGGACCAAGGTTGAGGAGATGGTTAAGAGTGCTCACTAGTTGGTTCTATGGAATGCTTAATTTGTGCTATAATGCTGGTCTTGATCAGTTGTGCTATCAAACGATATTTGGTTGTTTTTTTTATATGTATTTGTGTGTTACTGAATTTTTTTTTTTTTTTTATAAAAGTTTTAATTCTTCATGTTAGAATCCTGCTCTAGATCCATGAGGCAAGTTGAGTGTAAAAGAAAGAAAGAAAAAAAATCCTGCTCTAGATCGATCATGGCAGGGTTCAATCTTGCAATACTATCAGTCACAAGTCTTATCTAACTATCTGGTATTTTCTTTTGTTGTCGAATGTTAAATGTTATTCCAAATGTTAAGATGCTTTCGCCAATGGCATGACAGCTCAACGGTTAAAGCTTGGCGGATGGTACAACTAGGTCATGAGTTCAAACCCAGCTTGCGACATCTTTATGGGTTCTGGGATCCTATAAAATACTCTGTTTGCCTTACAAAAAAAAAGATGCTTTCAACCCTTCGCCGAACTCTAACCATTTAGGTGTATGTATCTTATTCAAGATTAATCGACAATTTGATTGACCACAGATCCCAACGTAGTGAAGGAACACGAAGCGTAGCTGGGCAAGTAGGGCTGAAAACCGAACCCACCATTAACAAAACCAATTCGAAACCGAACCGACTAAAATTGAACCAAAACTGAAATAAAACCGAACTGACCGACTTTTTAAAACATATTGTATTATTTATATATAAAATATATATTATTTATTATATATATTCGGTCGGTAACCATTTAGGTGTATGTATCTTATTTAAGATTAATCGACAATTTGATTGACCACAGATCCCAACGTAGTGAAGGAACACGAAGCGTAGCTGGGCAAGTAGGGCTGAAAACCGAACCGACTTAAGTCGGTTTTAAAATTTTCAAACCGAACCGACCATTAACAAAACCGATTCGAAACCGAACCGATTCTAATTTATGCAAACCGTAACCGAACCGAACCGACTAAAATTGAACCAAAACCGAAATAAAACCGAACCGACCGACTTTTAAAACATATTGTATTATTTATATATAAAATATATATTATTTACTATATATATTCGGTCGGTTTGGTTTGGTCGGTTAAAATCACATAGAAACCGAAAACCGAACCGAATCGACCACTTCGATTTTGAATTTTTTAAAACCGATTCGAACCGAATTTAAACCGAATTGATTTAGATCGGTTCGATCGGTTTGATCGATTTTTTGTTCAACCCTATGAGCAAGGTCCTAGACATCTAGGAAGCACGGTTAGCCCAAATCTCAACAACTTGGCTCACTTCAACATATTCACCTCTAGCACCAGGTTCTCGAGTGTGAGTTTTATATCAAAGACCCATTGCTATTAGGGAGCGGACCACTCTTATATTCTTTTACAACAACTTCACTTTGGTAAATGTCGAACTATGCCAACACCAACAACCCAACACTTGTTTGTCTCCATGAGAAAGAACTCGACTATGAGTTCATTCGGGTCGAGATGAGAACTAAAAATCACAAAAATAAGAACCATTTATTAATCTCTTGCAAGTTATCAGAAAATCTAAAAAATTAGTTTACCCCATAAATCAAACAGTCGCTAAATTTTTCATTGTATATCTTAATTTTCTTTGTTTGTTCTACATCCATTTGGTTAAGTACCGGCTTTCCAAGATGGAGATCTGACACTCTTTGGTACGAATCATTAATTATTATTTTTGTTAATAGAATCTAGGGCCATTGCAAGGTACATAAATACAGAGTATTCAGGGAATGGTACCAACTGCTTAATGATGATTCAAAAACCATGGCCATGATTACTAACGTAACTTATGAGTATTGAGCCAAATCATTTATGTTTACTTTGAGATGGCATCACAAATCATAGAATTTTCGACTTTTTATTGCACCAACTCTCTATTGCACCGACATTTTGTGATGTTTCGATTTTGTTGCACCAATTTAAAATATATAACACCGACTTACATTTTTTTTATCAATAAAAACCATTTGGTGCTTAAATTTTATCATTTGTGAGCATTAATTTGTTTTTGACAAAAAAAAAAGTAAATGTTATTGATAAAACTAAACTTCTTTCATAATTCTTAACTTTCAAATTTGCATACAAACATCAAAGATACTAACCATCATCACATATTCTACAAGAAATAGCAACACTATGGTAAGTTATTGATTTAGGACTTTGTACATATTATTCTTATTATAAATTTTTTGATATAGAGTTCTTGGATTTATGCATTTTTTTAATAATTGCAACCACTTACATTTCTTATAACTTATTATTGTCGCTCATAAATGAGAAAATTACATTACCAAATGGTTTCCATTTATTAAAAAATGTAAGTTGATTTGTTGTTACATCTTTAAGTTGATGTAACAAAGTCAAAACATCTTAAAAATCGGTGCAACAAAGAGTTGGTATAACCGAGCTAAATGATCGGATACACAAAACAACTCCCTGTACAAATTCTAAATCTCTCATCACATATAATTAGGTTTTATTTTTATTTTTTAACCACCATGATTTGAACTAAGATTTTGAAAGATTTTATGTCATACCATGGGCATTTGGATTTCGGATAGATTTACGTTAATTAAGATTTTGAAAGATTTAATGACTGGAAAATAGATTTTCTTCCAAACAAAACCTTTCTTAAAGATTTTTCACGTAGACTTTTTAAAATATTTCTACATAAAATGTTCAGTAATCTTGCTGTAGCCAAACGAAATTAATTAACCAAGACAACCCATGGCTCCTCAAAAAACAAGCCATGAATTCTTAAGAGTTTTCATTCTATCTGTATCCTTAATATGTGTCGCCTGTGCTACCTATGACAATGACAAAGAATCCGGTGGCTTGACCCTCAAACTCATTTCAAGGTTCTCCACATCGTCGGCGATCTACCAGGCCAATCTCACTCGTCTTGATTTCCTGAGGCAACTATCACAACTATCTAAACAACGCTGGACATGGCTTTCATCCAGAACCACTGAAAATGGCGACTTGAATTACTTACACCCCAAGGTAAGTGTTACTTTCAGCAGCTGGATGTACTCAGTGAAGGCATTTATCGGCACACCTCCAAGGGAGCATTACTTGCTATTTGACACAGGTTCAGATTTTACCTGGATTCAGTGTGAAGGATGTCACCCATGCTTCCATATAAAGGATGGTAATTTTATACCAGGTAGATCAAGTACATATAAAGAGATAGCTTATAATGATCGTCGCTGTAATACTTATAAAGTGCCCATACCTGAGAACAAGTGTGGATATAAGATTGAATATGTCAATCATGCTACCAGCGAAGGTGTAGTTTCAACGGATGATTTCAGGTTTGATGGATCGGAAGGAAGATATGAGACTGTTAGGAATGTAGTTTTCGGGTGTGGGCTAAAAAATGTTGTTCGTAGGTTCAAGAATAGTGAGGAATCTGAAAATGTTCTCAGTGGGATTCTAGGCATGGCGAGGGGACCTAGTTCATTTGTTTCACAACTGGGTAGAATTGCGAACGGGCGCTTCTCTTATTGTTTACAGCCTTTAAATCCACATGAAAGAATTGAAACTACTCTACGGTTTGGTAAGGATGCTACACTCAACACAAATTCAACTGTGCAAACTACGTCATTGCTCAAATCCAAAAACCATCCAGGTTATTTCCTACGTTTGAAGGATATCAGTGTGAATGGAAATATGTTTAAACTTCCTCCAAAAACTTTCAAAATGAAACGAGATGGAACTGGTGGGCTGTTATCTGACATGGGAACTGTAGTGACTAGATTGTATGAAATTCCCTATGAACGCTTGAAAAGAGAGTTACAATTGTCGTTTAGATCTCAGAATTTAACACAAATCACTAGAAATGATTTTGATTTGTGCTATAGATTACCAAATAGAACGGTGTCATGGCCTTTGGTTACTTTTCATTTTAAAGATGCTAAGTTTCAGATTGACAAGGATGCTTTGTTCGGATTCGACGGTGATACATTTTGCATGACTATTGCGCGTTCTGCTGCTACTGATGAATTTGCTGTGTTTGGTGCATTCCAACAAGTAGGTTATCGGTTCTTGATGGATATTAAACATGAGTACATGCAATTTGCCAGAGAAGATTGTAATTAGTAACTATAATTATTTCTTCTGATGTTCATTTCGGTGTACAAGCGAGAAATAAAATGCTATAAGAATTTCTAAGTGATATTTTGTTTTTGTTATTGTTTTTTTCTTTCTTTCTTACATAACTGGATCTATATATCACTGCAAATTAACAAATATCAATCGCATTTTTTTTAATAACGATTAAAGCAAACGAGCGCCGGATACGAATGGAGCAACGGATTGAACCCTGATTCAGGGAAAATTATCATAAGTCTTGCAATTGAGAAAACCCACAATTGGGTTGTTAACAATCAATAGTATGCATGCATTAATCTAAGAGAAATTCTAAATGTCGAGGGAAAGGGCGAGGAAATCAGCGAGGGAAATGAGCTGGCGAGGTGAAAGCCGTTCATTTCCCTCGAGATCCGTGTGAAAAAGTCAATGCACGGATCTTGAGAGAAATGAACGGCTTTCACCTCGCCAGCTCATTTCCCTCGCCAGCTCATTTCCCTCGCTCGTTTCCTCGCCCTTTCCCTCGACATTTAGAATCTCTCTTAATCTAATTACCCAATCAATATACAACATTTTCAAATATTTCTTAATAAATCAAAAACTTAAAATTTTTTTTTCCTTAAATTCTCACCTGTGGTCTAGGAATTGAAAAAAAAAAAAAAATTTGAAAATTGGACAGAGTCAATTTTTTGTCCACAGTGGATCCAGTGAACCGGAAATGACTGAAAAAAAAAAAGACATTTGACGACCTACAACACCCGTTGTTGAATTTTTGTGATTCTTTCAACGACATACACTGCATGTCGTGTATGTGGGATCAAACGTCGTGTGTTTACATGTCGTTGAAAATTTTCATTTCTTAATGACATCGTTGCACATCGATAATGGAATCTCGTGACATTTATTTCACGTTGTTAATGATAACAAAAAAAAAAAAAACGGAGGGGGGAGGGGAGGGGCTTTGCGGCGGGCAACGACGACAGGTTGTCGTTGTTGCTACTTCATCCCTGTAGTTGTTTCTGATAAGCCCCACTACTCCAATTGTTATTCTGGGCAAAAGAGATAGGAGGATTAGATAAAGATATGAGAACGAGAAGAAAAGTGGATGAGAGAAAAAGGGCAAGGGATCAACGACGGGGTGGGATACTGTTGCCAACGACTAGATGGTGCATCCAACGGTGGGATGAGAGTTGCTGCTATTGATTGTTGTTGTTCATATGAAAAAAAAAATAAAAGAATATGAATTTGAATTTATACTGATGGTGTCCTTCATTAGGTGGTGGTGTGTTTCAAAACGTAGAAAATTAATCTTTAACAAAAGTGGTGATGTCTAAGAAGTTGTTGCCTTCCTTTAAATATGAGATTTAAAATTTTGAGGACACGTCATTAACATGCCTTCCTCTAAACCCTATATGCCTTACATGGGGGAACTCAAAATATGGAAGGGTATTTAAATATTTACATCATTTACATAATTGCATCTTCGTCTAAAACTCTATATGGGGATGTGTTTGATTTTTTGGTGTTTTATGGAAAAAAAAAAACTTTGCCTCTCAAAATTAAGTTTTTCGGTGTTTGATTTTTTCATGGAAAATGAAATCTTTACCCCCGGTGAAAAGTTTTCCCACTTGAAGTGGAAAATTTTGTTTAGGCTTCCCCTCGAAAAACTTTTCCCTCAAGAGACTCAACATCAAATCATTCAGAGCTTCGTTGAGCAATTCGTCCACAAAATAAAAATGTTTTCTCAATTGAATTTTTTTCCTTAGTTAAATCAAACATCGAAAAAAAATTAATTGACCTTTTTTAATGAAACAATGTTGTACGGTTTATCTGGTTTTTCAATTTATCACTTAGGAATTGCTCTTATCTGAATATATAATGGATGTGGGACTTGGGAACAATACCCATGTGTGTCTTCAACCTAATATTTGGGTTTTCCAAAATACCCTTCATATTTTATAATATTTTACAATTAAAACCAATTGGTAGGTGAACAGTGATAAGTGATATTTTTGTAATTTAAATTTAAAAACTTTTATGTACCATTTTACTCTCTCAAATTTAAATTATTTACGATCAAAATATGACCTCTCAAATATTGTTCATTATAGCTAAGTCTCTAACATAATTTATTTAAGCCCTTCAATTACCTATAAATTGTAAAAATGCCTCACATCTAATTTTTTGATTTTCCATCAAAATCAGCCACCGTAAACATTCATTAATTACACCTGACCCAATATATAATTTATTTGAAGCTCATTAATGATGTAGAAATTATAAAAAGTCATTTACATCTAATTTTTGGATTTTCATTTTGCCCTCCACATTTCATATTTTTAAAATTTAAACCAGACTCTCAAATATTGATTAATTATACTTAAACTTTAACATTTTTATTTTAAGCCCTTCATTTACTTATAAACTATACATACACACTTAAAATTATATAATTATTTTGTATAGAAGTTCAATTATAATTTATTATTATTATTATTAAATTATTGTAATAAAATAAAATATTGAATATCCACGTACATAAAACGCGTTTGACAACCTAGTTGGTATTAAGATAATGCCACCTGAAGAGGCTCGCACCTCACACATTTCGCAGGATTAGAGGACTTTAAGAAAGTTATCAAATTTAATTAGTATTCTTCATGGTTTATCTCTTTATCTATTTTTTTTTATACTTTTTCTATCTCTCTTTTATAGAAAATAATTTGCCTTACAAAAAAAATAGTTTATACTCTATAATACAATATGATAAATGTTCATTTAACTATTTTTGATATTTTTGTTGGTGTGGTGGTTGGAATCTTAATGTTTTTAGTAAACAACCCAAGTTCGATACTTGTGGAGCTCGCCTAATTTTTTTTCATTGCAATTTTATTAGTAATTGCAAACATTAAAAAATTGTTTAGTTTAATAAAAACTTATTTTCGGTCATCTTGGAGTGTATAAATTCTTTATGACGATTGACAATTATTATATGTCATTGTGACATACCCCCTACTTTTTTTTTACACTACATTTTTATATGTAATTGCAAACATTAAAAAAATAAATTGTTTGTTCGCAAGTGGTATAAAACATCCAACAAAATAATATTTGAAATTAACATATAAAATAATAATTGTATAATTCAATGAAAATATATACCATTAGCCAACTCATACAAAATTTGAGGCTCATATAAACCATTTTTCTATGAAATTGTAGTAAGATATTATATGTTTGCAAATTGCAGATTGTTTAGCTTCAACTAGATATTTATCCTAATTATTTTTTTTAATTTTAGTTATATATTCTAGTTATTACACTCATTTGCCCATAATATGGTTATCAATATTGTGATTTTATTTTGGTTTAATATTGGACTATACTGGATTCAATTTGGTATATGCAATGTACTTAGTTATATTTTCTTTATTAGTTACTAGCTAAGGTAGGAAATTTTTTTTTGCTCCGCCCTTAACAACTGCTATTATCAACTAATAATTATGTCATTTTGCCCCCCCCCCCGAACTAAAATCCCCGAGTTCACCACTGAAAGTCATAGCTTTGAATGTACCGATTGAAGGGCTCAACAGTTAACTTTTCCACGGTGTGTCCAAACTAAGACAATATCTTCAACAATTTGTCCAAACTGAGACAATATGATCATCAACAATCGTCGGCTTCTTGATGCCATAACTAGCCGCTACCAGTTTAGATGCTCTTCAAAGAAGACCAGGGCATTCAATGCTACGAACAACCTTTTCATACCAGTTTCGTCATCCCAAGGTTTCACGTCAAGAACTGAGGATGATTTCTCACTCTGCAAAGAGACATAGCAATAAATTAATGGATGCCAAATGAGAAATAACCCTATAAATAATCTCTCTAGGAATTCAGCCTTCCTCCATCTCGTCCTTCGCATAAATTTCTTTGATTTCTGGTCATTCTTTTCCGATCCTCTTTGTCATTCATTATGGGTGTCCTCAGAGTTCATGGACCTACTTTTTCCGTTTCGGTGATGCAAGTTTTTACATATCTCCATGAGAAAAAACTCGACTATGAGCTCATCAATGTCGATATAAGAACCAAACAACACAAAAAAAAAAAAAAAAAAAAAAACCATTTCTTCAACTTAATGTAGGTATACCTCAAACTTCCACATTTAAAAAAATGTTTACATATATATATATTCATATAGTCCCTAAAATTTTCAATTCGTTCTCTTAATTTTCTCTGTCCCATCTCCTTATAAACCTTAGTGACGACTCATTCTTACTTGATGTGGGACTATTCAAGCGTTGAGCGCGCACCTAAGTCCACTATACATAGCAACGATATTGTTACCAAGTTAAACACCCACTGTATTGGGCCTACCATCCGAGCCACGGGTATGGGGTTTTATCTTAAAAGGTCTTGTTGCTATTAGGGAGTTGATCATCTCCTTATAAACCTTAGTGACAACTCATTCTTACTTGATGTGAGATTATTCAAGCCAATTTCATCCCAACACACCCTTCATCTCTTGATGTTGAAAATTCATACTTGTGAATCGATACTGCATTGCTCTTCATAGCTCAGTAATTCATTTTCTACCAATTCCATCTTATCAACTATTGGTGTATGGGCAATATCAAGCATGTACCCACCATACTTGAGATAGTATTCATGTTCAGGAATGTAGTCGGGCGCCTTTGTGGTCAGTTCTCTTGGATCATCAAAGTGTTAATGATTCTTCGATTTCCAGTTCAACCAAAAGTGAGGATGAGTCTGAAAGTGGAAAAACATGAGGAACAAGACCTTACTATTCTGTCTCAACAATAACTTTGATTCATCCTTTGAAGAAATTGGAAGGCCTCGTGGACGATGGTCAGGAGAAAGCGAGAGAGTGACATGCAAATGATAACTTGGTTTGAGCATGTTTTTCTTGAGATTCATGCTCAACATCTTGGACAAGGCATGTGGAGACCCTTGTGCGGGCGGACCTGAGGGGAAGGTGAGGGTTGGAGCCCAATAGGCCCAGGACCAAGAGGGTTGGCAAGCTACAAAGGGGGGGGGGGAAGATAGTCCCACATCGCCTGGGTGCGGGAGGAAAATGTGCTATTTATGTGCGAGGTTGAATCCCCATAGTAACAACACGTTTTAAAGTCGTGCGGGTCGGTTGGGCCCAGAGCTGATAATATTGTTACTGTGCGATCGGGTCGTTACATAATGGCATCAGAGTCTGACCCATCAGGAAGTGTGCTAATGTGGACGTCTCACATCGCCTGGGTGCGGAAGGGGGATGTGTTATTTATGTGCTAATGGACTTTGCTTTATTCGTTGCAAAGGTGAAAGCCTCCTAAAAATATAGATTCCTTGCAAGGTTGAATGGCAATGCAGCTGAGTAGAACGCCTTTGCAATCAAAGCATCCAACTATTGTCGCTCACTCATATTGAAAGCATGTGCAATAGGATTAGTAATGGCTCTCATCTTCCTCTGTTCATTGTATGGAAGTAGAACTGAAGGGCCAACCCCCCCACTACTTGAACCCGGGTGCGGGACTACTTGATCCCACTGAAGGAGGTAAAGAAACACTTCGTACCCTTGAACTTTCTACTCTCAATGTAGCTTCATCAATAAATTTTTGCACCTCTCTAAGTTGTATGGGGGAGATTTTGGCACAAATAGCTATCCCATGGCCAGTTATCTTCAACAAGTGGTGCTTCAATCTAGTAAGAGAGCATGTATATTCTTTCTGACAATAGTTACACTTCCATCTAAGGTTTCCCCCACCTTCACTTGGTCTTCCTAATCTTGTCACATGCTTCCAAAGATCATCTCCAGTTACTTGGCCTAAAACTAGTTTTAATTTCGTATTTAGTTTCCACTTTCAACCAATAGGTGCAAGTTCAATATGGGGTAATTGAAGTATTTCATGCATGCTTTCATATATACGAAGACTGAAGAGAAAGAAAAGAAAAAACACAGCAAAACAGGAATCACAGGAAAAAAACCAAATCATAGAATAGCAGAGAAAAAAAACAGAAATTGAATGAGGAAGGAACCAAAATAGCAAAAGCTGAGAATAGTAGAGAAAAAAAAACAGAAATCGATGAAATCGATCGAGTGTCGATGAAATAAATCACAGGAATGAGGAAACTAACAGAGTACTCAAAAAAGCAGAAAAAAACGAAATCGATCGATCCTGTCGATCGATCGAAAGTACCTGGTGTCGATGAGGACGCCATGATTCTTTGCTCCGAATTATCTTCTCCTCCGTCTGTCGATCTCTCTACAGTCCTCAGTCCTCTCTGTCGAAAGAAATCGATCGATTCTTGTAGTCGAAATCGATCGATGATCCCTGTTCTGACTTCACTTCTCTATTCTCTCTACCTCCGTCTCTTGATCTCTTTACCACCTTCTCTCGATCGATCGATCGATCTGGGTTAGGGTTTGTGGGTTAGGGTTTTCGATTTTTTGGTTTATGCTTTGTCGCTGTGTGGGAGGAGGGAGGAAGGGATCAGGAGTTGATTAAAATTTTTAATCAACGAATTTTGACTACGTCTGGACCGTGTCTGGACGAGTCTGGACCGTGTCTGGACAAGTCTGGACCGTGTCTAACCCAGTCAACAAATTTTGACCGTTGACCGCGTGTCTAATGCGTGTCCAGCGCGTGTCGTACGTAAATCTGTGTCCAACATGTATTTAATGCGTGATTCGAGAGATTTTCGGAGAGTCGATGCATCCTTAATGACAAGTGAAGTATCAGTGCAGCTAAGCCAAGGTGGCACACAATGTAGAGTCATCTTTTAATCTATTGCCAATTTGCCCAAGATGTATGAACCATTTTCTATTTAGCTGGTTTCATTTGAATAAATTTATCCTTTCAAAGAATCATACCCTGGTTCAGGACCTTGAGGTTCATGTGGCCTTTGTGAATCATAACCTGGTTCAGGGTCTTGAGGCTTATACAACTTTTGTAATAGTTTTTTTTTTACATTTTATTTAGAAACTTCAACTAAAGGGGAGACAGAGAATCAAACTAATGAAATAAAACAACAAATACAACAGAGAGACAGAGGGCGAGAAGAGGGAAACTGTACCAGAAGATGAACAGAGATGGAGACTGAGACGCACCGGTGTTGGCTTCCGCGTCAGAGTTGATGGCGACTTGAATCTAACAATCATGACCTCTCCATTACCCATATCGCTAGCAATGGAGAGACTTTGCGAACTAAAACTTAATTAAAAGAGCAGCTTTTGCACGACACATATTTGTCCATTTAAATCAGTAACTTCGTTGCATTAGTTTTCAAATTTTCATGCCAAAATTTAGCCACCAGAGATACACACCAAAATTTTAGGTTAACACGATGAAAAAACAAGTAAGCCTCACTCAATGTGCTTTTAGGAGACGAACAATTCAATTAGTCGCTAAAAATTAACACTGTTTGTGCGGCAAAATATTCTAATTTCTTCAGACAAAACATCGGATTTGTTTATTTTAGAGAGACTTTGATATCATTATTTAATTAACTAATTAAACTTCGACATACATTTAATAAATTTACGGTTAAAAAAATCATAGTATTTTAACAAATCAAAAAAAAAAAAAAAATTCAAGAATGTGACATTGGCAATGAGAGGAGAAACCAGTCAATTGACACAAGATGTTTCTGTTATATAACCCTACCATGGATCAAGAGAAGTACATGTGGGCTCAAGCCCACGTGAAAACCTCATCACATTGATGGAAAACACAGTCCAGTCTCTTCTCTACTTAAAAACCTCTTCACATCAAACCAACCTCAAAACCATAACCTCAAACCCAAGCTAAAAAGGCTTAAGAAGCGACTCAACCAAGATCAATTGAAACTCCTACGATCGAATTGACAAGAAAGATTACCAACTTGATCCGGGAGAAAGATTACTTGATCCGTGAGAACCGTCCGCCTCCTCTAAACGATGCCGCTTCGGATCGGTATGAGCATCATCCTGAGTTGAGATTCTAAATCTTCGAGCATCCTCTTGTTGACCGGAGGGCTCACTACAACCCTCGTGACTCTCTCCGCTGATTCCACCAATGATGAGACTTGTAACGTACGTGTACGCCACATGTAAACCACATGCATAAGGATAAGGATAAGTTAATTATTTTAGAGATAGGCTAAATGTCGAGGAAATGGGCGAGGAAACCAGTGAGGGGAGTGAGGTGGAGAGAGGGGAGCCGATCACTTCCCTCAAGATGTATGCAAAAAAAGTCAATACACGTATTTCGAAAAGAGTGAAGGGTTCCTCTCCCTCCATTTCACTCCCCTCGCTGGTTTCCTTGCCCATTTCATCGACATTTAGAATTCCCCATTATTTTAAAAAACAAGACATAAGATCCGTGAGCAAACGTCATAGATTCAAACCCGGCCAAAAATTAAATAAGATTTGTGAGTCAACGTGATAGATTCAAATCCGCCAGCTGCAAGGGGTAGGAAGGGTTTTAAAAAAAAAAAAAAAAATCAATAATTAATTTATTGATTTCTAACCTAAGAGCCTAAGGACAAATCTTGCTATAGTAATTCTGTTAGCCTTCCCCGTCTTTAATTCTAAATAATCTCTCGAGGAACTCAGCCTTCCTTCACATAAATTTCTCTGATCCTTGTTCATTTTTCTCGGATCCTCTTTGTCATTCTCATTATGGGTGCCCTCAGAGTTCATGGACCTACTTTTTCCGTTGCGGTGATGCGAGTTCTTACTTGTCTCCATGAGAAAAAACTCGACTATGAGCTCATTAATGTCGATATGAGAGCCAAACAACACAAAAAAGAACCATTTCTTCAACTAAATGTAAGTATACCTCAAACTCGAACATAAATTTTTTTTTGCTTACGTATATATATATATATAGTCCCTAAGTTTTTAATTCCTTCTCTTAATTTTCTTTTTTTGCTCCACAGCCATTTGGTCAGGTCCCGGCTTTTCAAGATGGAGATTTATTACTTTTCGGTAACATACGTACATATATGATTTAATTATTCTTTCAATATCACTTTAGGAATTTCATCATTCTTTCAATATCACACTACATCACCATGATTACAAAACATAATTACAAAAACATGATTTCCTAGCATTTTTGTATTTTATTTTTATGTTTTGTGTTTGTAATAAATTATTACTTAATTTATTTTTGTTATAATAGAATCAAGGGCCATTACAAGGTACATAAGTACGGAGTACGCAGGGAGTGGGACTCAATTGCTGCATGGGGACTCAAAAACCATGGCCAGATTGGGAGTTTGGTCAGAAGTGGAGGCATTCCAATTTGATCCACCAGCATTCAAGCTGATTTTGGAGTTTATTGCTTACCCGATGATAGGCTTGATCACAGATCAAGCTGTAGTTGCAGAGAATGAAGCCAAGCTGAGAAAGGTTCTCGATGTGTATGAGGATCGACTAGCCAAGTCCAAGTACATAGCTGGTGATGAGTTTACCTTGGTTGATCTCCACCACCTGCCTATCATGTATTATTTTCTGAGAACACAGACTAACAAGTTGTTTGAGTCACGACCTCATGTTAATGCATGGCGTGACAACCTCATGGCTCGACCCAGCTGGAAAAAAGTCGTCAAGATGTTGGAGCAATCTGATGAGAAACCTTGAGATTTTAAGACAGATCAATCGAGAGAGCGTATAATTAGTTGCTATTTCAATATGGCATGCAATATTTTTCTTATGTACGTATTCTGCGTTTGCATCTTTGATTGAAGTGAATAAGTTAGGCCTTGGAAAAAAAAAGTTCGAAAGATATATATCTTCAGTGTATCTAGTCATTTTGGATCATTGAAAATGAATCATTCGACATTTTTCACAAAATTCAATAAGGAAGTGTCGTGCATTGTTTTTAAAAAAATGAACAGCCTTCATCTTTGAAGCTTGCTAAAAACATGACGTATTTCACAAAAAATCAACAAAGATGCGTCATGCATTATTTTCCAAAATTAACAGCTTTCATCTTTGAAGCTTGGTAAATACTTCATTGGCTTCCCAAGTCAAAGCAATGCATATTAGGGCAATCTTGCTTAAACCCAAGAGGAATGCTAATTGCCTTCTCCGTTACCTTTTTTTTCTTTTCTACTTTCTCTCCTCTTCTAATGACATGCATTCTCTAGTAGGGGTGGGCATGGTTCGGGTTGGTTTGGGATTGGCCTTGTCTTGGACCTATTTTTGATCCAATGAAACGGGACTGGAACAAATTTTCCTGAGCAAATCTCATACGAGATCATATGTAACGACCCAATTCACATAGTATTATATTGTACGTTTTGGGGCCCAATGTTCGCACGGCTTTAAAACGCACAGTACTTTGTAGATCCAAACTCATACATATATATCACATCACTCTTCCACACCCAGGCGATGTGAGACTATGATCTCCCCTTTGTAGTTTGTCAACTCATTTGGGATCTATGGGCTCGTGGGCTTCTCCCTTACCCTCCCCCTTAAGTCTGCCTAGACAAGGGTATCACAGTCCACCCCTCTTGGGAGCCCAACGTCCTCATTAGCACACTTTCGGCTGGGTTAGGCTCTGATACCATTTTGTAACGACCTGATTCACGGAGTACTATATTGTCCATTTTTTGCTCAAGGCCCGCATGACTTTAAAATGCATAGTACTTTGTAGATCGAAACTCGTACATATAGAGCACATCACCCTTTCGCACCCAGAGTATATGGGATTATGATCTCCCATTTGTAACTTGTCAACCCTCTTGGGATCCATTGACTCTTGGACTTCTTCCTCACATTCTCCCTCAGGTCCACCCACACAAGGGTATCACATCATATGTCATTCTGGTTAAAAAAAAAAATTCCAAAGCCCAATTAACCAAATTCTAAGCCCTGCCAAATCCATTCACAAGTGGTTCTTCATCCACACCACCTTTATCACCACTACCACTACCAGACCCATCCCCTGTTTGTTTAGAGACATCTCCAATTTCAAAACCCCAAAACAAAACCAACCCAACTCATTGAGAGAAAGAGAGCATCAACAACAAATGGGGTGCCCCATGAATGCTAGAAGAATATGAGAAGGGGAACGAAGTTACTAGTGAAGAGAATGACGCAATAGAGTATATCGGCGTGGAAGATTTTAGAGAACTTTTCCTAGAACTAAAAGATCAATTTGAAAAGGAAATTCTTGTGGAGGATCAAAACACTACTGAAGATGAATGTGAGGCAATCACTATTCAGTTTCCTAAGGAAGACGCTTCTCGACGCTCTTCCCGAATCAGGAAAACAAATCCAAAATTCATGGGATAAGTAAATCTCTTAAGAACTAGCTTATGTTTGGTGTTTAATTGTTTTGCTTTCCGATTTCATGTGCTTCAAGATTTTCATTCCAACCTTTTCTATTTGTTAGGAAAGGGGAGGAATTTCCACATTCGATTAAGCAATGGATTTGTGCCTACCAAGCTCACGAGCCTCACCAAGAGACCACCTGGACAACTATCCACCTAGTGAATTTATCCCTTAGCTTAAATCTCATTGATCCATATCTTAGCTTGGCTCAGAATTTTAAGGTAATTTTAGGCTCTATGTACGTGTGATGTTGTTGGTCTGAAGTACAAAATCATCAAAAGGAGCTCGAGGTCTCACACATCATGGTACCTCTCCATGCACATTTGCATGCACAAGGCTTGTCCATGAATGAGTCATTTGAACACTTATAATTATCAGAGGATTGTACAACAACTAGTACATGCAATTTATGTAACATAGGGTTGTTCTAGAATCAAGGTTTGCAAATTATTTCATGGGAAGCATTGAAGATGGATTAAGAGCATTCACAATTACAATAGGCAAACAGTTTGGCCTAATTGCATATTTAGCAGCCCAAGCGAAGTCCGTAAACTGATATATATACTAATCAAACCTAGCTATCGAATCTTTTTATTTACAAATTCTCTATACTTTATAACAATTTTTCTTGAACTGATCCAGAGATTAACAATCTTCAGCTAAATAATTTTGACTCGTGGTCTCAACCAGATGAGGTTTGTCAAGTTTCTAGCAAACAATCCTAGCTACTAGCTACTTACACTTTCTTTTTTATAAGCCCAAAGTTTATCTTCATATTAAAAATTGCAGTTCGTCTAGAGAGCCCGGTTAAGTGCGTCAGGAAGCCTCAATACCCTTTATCATTCTAGAGATCTTCATAATTTACCAATCAAACACAAACACACACCAAAAGCCCCCTGACACTAATCTAGCGTTTAGGGTCTGACTCTCTACAATTTTGTAAAAAATTGCTAATTGTACTTGTGGATGCTCTTAGGATATATTGCTAGCTATAGTTTATAAATGGGCTTTGAAGTAAGGAATTGGTTGAAAAAGTTGCACTCTAGCTTGGACTACTTGCCCAAACCTTTTTGAACCTATGTACAATATTATATGAAGGATGACAAATTGACCAGGCAACTTGTTGATAGTTTTTATTTTGAATATTAACAACTTGAAACACCCAATGTCACATTTCTGATATTTTTTATGGCCAATGAGGACTTGATATATATAGAATAAGTGATGTTGATAATTTTGAAGGCCAATGAGGATTTTATATATAGAATAAGTGGTGTAGATAATTATTAGTTATTGAATTTAATTGACACCATGGCAATAAGAACTTGGTATTTTTCTTTATTATGTCCTTGAATTTGGGATGCATGTATGAACTAGTTAAATGCCCTTTGGCACACTTTTAACATGGATTTGTGATATTATTATTTGTTGCAAGTCTTACCAACTAGGCTAACTCTTACCAATTATTGGCATGTACCTGTTCGAATACTCTTTCATCTTCTAAACAAATTACGCCAACATTTTGATCCCGCCAAGAATAAGCCAATCAGCCGCTATACTATTTTACTTAATTATAATACTAGGTAACTTTCATCCATGAATCCATAATGAGAACATAATGTGGTCAGGTTTGAATCTTGTATCATAAAAGCTACCAAGATACAACTTATTCTTGATCAAATTGAAATAGTCAGGAATCACCCCCTCAGTTCTAGATCCTCCGACCTTAGACCCATTCCTCACAATCAGGATTCAGATACAATTGTTGCTACTTATGATGCCAGCTTCTTTGCCTCATCACAACAAGGCATAATTGGTGTTTTGGCGGTCAATCTTCAAGGTGAGCTCCAAGCTCAGGTGCTATACCCTATTGAGGCAAGGTAACAAACAATACAATGGTTGAATGCCATGCAGCTGAGGCGGCTCTTCTCCTCATCCAAGCACGGCAGTTGAGAACAATTTTTTGGTTGGGAGATTCCGAAAATCTTATTTCCATCTTGCAGGATGATTTGCAATCTCTTTTGGTGGCCATGAACTGGGTATGGCGACCCCTCATCACCAGCATACTGCGACTACTTACAAATCATCCATTATGATTTTGTAATTAGTAGGGACCTCAACTATAAGGCTCACGTACTAGCCACTATGGCATAACTTCAATATTGTAACATAAATTCTTAATATATATGCATTATGCTTTTATCAAAAACACACACACACAACTCGTAATAATAAATATAAAATGATTGATTGCGAGAAATTAATTTATTCATTAGATTGCCCGTGATAGAACCACAACCATCCACATAACTTATGTTGTCCAATATATTATTGAACATTCCATTTAAATGACTTCTTGATAACACAAATTAAAAGTGTATAAAATATGAATTAACAACCTAAATTTCTCACCATATCAGACTGTTATATATGGTTAAGACCAATACCTTACATCCTTGTCGAATTTACTGTTTATTTTCAAAACAACCTAACATTTTTGTTCATTAACATGATGGGAAGTTATCCACCTGGTCTCCTCCATAACAGATGGCTGATATGCAACAATAGATAACATCAATGGTTAAGCTGACAGAGAAGGAGATGAAGTGTGGCAGGCTTGCATGGGTAGAGAATAGAGAAACCCTAAAAGAAAAGCTGATTTCCAATGTGTTTTGGTGAGTGAACCCTCAATATGTGTGGCTCAGCCTAGTTTTCAGTCTAATTAAGATGCCGAAACCATCTAGTTTTCAGGCAAAATTAAACATGAAAGAAAAAGTGAGGAAAAGGTAGTGCCAAGAAGAAATCAGTTACCCCCACCATAAAAGTGAGAGAGAGATCATGTTCTGTAGTCTCCTTTTATGTGTATATATGGGAGATGAGATGTGAGTGAGAAACAGAGAGATTGGGTTTTTCTTACTACACACTCTGATATCAATACTACTAAAATGCCATTTGTAATAAATGATTTCAACAAAATTATTACATTTGTAAATTATGAGTGGTAAAATTGTGTATTTAAGAGTCAACTTTGTTTTGGTTAAATTTTCACTTGAATGCTTTGTTCCTTGAGGTTTTTTTTTTTTTTCTTGTCAAACATGAAGATGTTTATTAATGAAAGAAAAAGAAACAAAAAATAAAGAGAAACATTCCTATATCAAATAATGCCAAGACATCATGAAAGTGTCAACACCCAAACCCATAAACAAATTACATGCCGATCTTATCCTCAACAATAATTCTCTAATCTCGATAAAGATAGAGTGCTCTGATCTCTTGAGTCCTTCAAATACCCTCTTATTTCTTTCTTTTCACATACACCACATGAGAACATGAGGGGCCCTACGCCATAACCACTCCCCCCCCCCCCGACGGGAAGGATTAGCTTGAAACATCAAACTCAAACCAAATTCTGCCAAGAAACTGTTCCAAATGGATTTGGAGAAACTGCAGTGAAGCATCAAATGGTCTAGCGTCTCGTCCATTTCATTGCAAAGCACACAAAGACTCCCAGTGATGATTCCTCTTTTCCTTAACCTATCTTTATTCAAGATCTTCTCATGCAATACTGACCAACTAAAGAAATTGATCCGAGGAAAAAGGTTTTCACCCATACCAGATTTTTGTGAGAGGAGATGAAGGAGTTAGAGTGTGTCTCATAATGTGATGCAGTCAACATATCCGAAAATTCTTTCACCGAGAAGCCCACATATATACCCTTCCATACCAAACTATCAGATCCCTCTGAGAGCATTTGTCTATCCAACAGATGCATTAAGATTAGCGAACTCTTCTAGCTCCCCAGTATTTAGGGATCTTCGAAAGGAAAGATCCCAAGAATTGTCGTTAGACCAAAAATTGCTCACACTCCCATATTGATTTTTGTTAATGATAAACAACATTGGAAACATATCCTTCAAAGATTGGTTACTACACAAAAAATCATGCCAGAAAGATATGAGATCACCATTTCCACATTGGAGAGAGGTGTGAGGGTAGAAGACACTTGCGCACAGGGAGATGGCTTCCACAAAGAGCATCCGTAGGAAGTGTACTTAGTTCTCTTTTCCCAAACTCATCTATTGCGCCCATAGTTGTCCATAATGAGATATCTCCATAAATTATCATTTTCTTCTGCAAATCGCCAAAGCCACTTAGAAAGTAATGCAATATTGAATGTGAGCACCTGACGAATATCTAAACCACCTCGAGATTTAGGGCAATAAATTTTCTCCCAGCCCACTAAATACCCTCTTATTTCTTTCTTTTCACATACACCACATGAGAACATGAGGGGCCCTACGCCATAACCACTCCCCCCCCCCCCCGACGGGAAGGATTAGCTTGAAACATCAAACTCAAACCAAATTCTGCCAAGAAACTGTTCCAAATGGATTTGGAGAAACTGCAGTGAAGCATCAAATGGTCTAGCGTCTCGTCCATTTCATTGCAAAGCACACAAAGACTCCCAGTGATGATTCCTCTTTTCCTTAACCTATCTTTATTCAAGATCTTCTCATGCAATACTGACCAACTAAAGAAATTGATCCGAGGAAAAAGGTTTTCACCCATACCAGATTTTTGTGAGAGGAGATGAAGGAGTTAGAGTGGGTCTCATAATGTGATGCAGTCAACATATCCGAAAATTCTTTCACCGAGAAGCCCACATATATACCCTTCCATACCAAACTATCAGATCCCTCTGAGAGCATTTGTCTATCCAACAGATGCATTAAGATTAGCGAACTCTTCTAGCTCCCCAGTATTTAGGGGTCTTCGAAAGGAAAGATCCCAAGAATTGTCGTTAGACCAAAAATTGCTCACACTCCCATATTGATTTTTGTTAATGATAAACAACATTGGAAACATATCCTTCAAAGATTGGTTACTACACAAAAAATCATGCCAGAAAGATATGAGATCACCATTTCCACATTGGAGAGAGGTGTGAGGGTAGAAGACACTTGCGCACAGGGAGATGGCTTCCACAAAGAGCATCCGTAGGAAGTGTACTTAGTTCTCTTTTCCCAAACTCATCTATTGCGCCCATAGTTGTCCATAATGAGATATCTCCATAAATTATCATTTTCTTCTGCAAATCGCCAAAGCCACTTAGAAAGTAATGCAATATTGAATGTGAGCACCTGACGAATATCTAAACCACCTCGAGATTTAGGGCAATAAATTTTCTCCCAGCCCACTAAATGCATCTTTCTAGAGTTATGAGTAGAACCCCAATGGAAATCGCGCATGATCTGTTCCATCTTGGATGCTATTGAAAAGGGAACCTTGATAAGAGACAAAATGAACACCGGAATAGAAGCTAATGTGGATTGTACAAGAGCTAGTTTGCTTGCTTTAAAGAGAAATTTGTGTTTCCAAGACGCTAGTTTCGATTTCATCCTTTTGATCGTCTCATCCCACACAGCTTTACTTTTAAAACTAGCCCCCAAAGGCATGCCCAAGTACTTAACTGGAAGATGGCCCGCTGAACAACCCAATAAACCACCCAACTGGTGTAGATGAGGGACATCTCCAATAGGCAATACCCTTGATTTGTGAAAGTTGATTTTCAGATTTGAATTAACTTCAAACCAAAGCATAATTATTTTAAGAGCAAGAACCTGAGAAGCGGAAGCATCACAAAAGAGGATAGTATCATCCGCATACTGGAGAATAGAAACAGGCGAACTATCCTCCGCGATAGAAAACCCTCTCATTAGGCCTGCATCAACCGCTTTAAGAATCATTTGAGTTAAACCTTCTGCTGCTATAGTAAAAATAAGAGGAGATAGGGGATTGCCTTAGCGCAATCCTTTCGAGCTATTGAAAAACCCGTTCAGCTGACCATTAATTTTTAGAGAGAAATTAGCTGTAGATCTGCAAGTGTGAAGCCAATGAATCCATTTGGAGTCAAACCCCATGCGAGCCATTACCAAATCCAAGTATCTCCAAGAGACGTTGTCAAAGGCTTTGGAGAAATCTAATTTGATAACGAGCCCTGGAACACCTTGTTTTTTCCTAGAATCAATAATTTCATTAGCAATCAAAGGGCTATCAACCACCTGTCTTCCACTGACTGCTGCACTTTAAAAAGGAGAAATGACTGAATGAAGAACTATTTTCAATCTGTTAACCAACACCTTGGCAATGATCTTATAGGCCCCATTCAAAATACTGATAGGTCTAAAATCTTTTACTGTCCGCATTCCCGCACCTTTAGGAATAAGCGAGATGATAGTGGTGTTCAACCGCCAATCAAGAAAATTTCTCGAGTTAAAATCTTCAACAACTTTCAGAAAATCAATTTTGATTACCTCCCACATTTTCAAATAGTACACTATTGAGAAACCATCAAGACCTGGAGAAACTTCAGATTTTAGTTCTTCCATTGCCGCTCTAATTTTCATCTCCGAAAAATTATCTACCAAGGCGGTAGCCGTAGACTGGGAGATAGACTTGAAGGTAATCCCCGAGAAGAAAGGTCGCCACTCCTCCTTTTCATGGAACAACTCCTTGAAGTGAAATATCAAGAGTTCTCTAATACTGACTTCGTCCACTACCAACTCCTGACCCATGCAGAGAGCTTCAATGGAGTTAAACAGTCTACGTCTGTTAGCTAAGGTATGAAAGAATTTGGACCCCTGATCCATATGACGAACCCGGTTGACTCCTGATCTGATCCTCCAAAAGTCATCATCTCTTTTGGTTAATGTTGCCCATTCTTGATGTAGCTGCACTCTACAAGACCTCTCCTCAGCAGTCAGGTCTCTGATCTCTTCATCAACATCTATGTTAGCAATTAAAGCAGAAATATTTTGAATACATAAATTTGTCTTACCCCAAACTTTAGTCCTCCAACTTTTGAGATTGCATCTGAGAGCCTTAAGCTTCCACCATAAACAGTAACCAGGTTAGCCAGAGACTACTGAGTTGTTCCACCAAGCTTTCATCTCCTCTGCCAGGGTAGGGTGATCAAACCAACCATTATCAAATGAAAAAAGGCGCGTTCAGCCACCAACAGACGAGTTCGCAAACAAAATCGCGTGATGGTCAGAACCTGCTGCACCCTTGAGCCATTCAACTTTATCAACAAATTTGTCAATCCAATCCACTGAAGCTAGAAATCGATACAGTCGACAAAGGATAGGAAGATCTCTCCGATTTGACCATGTGAATTTTCCCCCTTTTAGATTGAAATCAGCGAGTTCCACCTCACTAATGAATTGATTGAATTTCTGCATGCTCATGGACCTCCTCCTACATCCTTTTTTTTCATTCATATGGCAGACAACATTGAAGTCACCCGCTAACACCCATGGCGATTGTACCCAACCATCAATGTCATATAGTTCTTCCCAGAAGTGTTCTCTAAGCGAAGGATCACACGGACCATAAATGTTAGTCCCTGACCAAATTGAGTTATCCGAGATCATTTGGAATTGAATAGAAAGGGAAAAAGCCTAGCCCCTTTCAACACTTCCCTTATCTGCAAAAGATCAGCATCCCAAATAGCTAAAAGGCCGCCTGAGCTGCCAATGGATTCCACCATAGCCCAATCAAAAGAGCTATCACCCCACAATTTCCTGATAAAATCTCTAGAGCATCTCTCCAATTTTGTTTCCTGAACGAAAACAAGGTCTGAAAGATTCTCTGAAACTAATCTACGACAACCCCTTTGTCGCTCAGTATTCCCGAGCCCCCTACAGTTTCACGAAAGAATTTTGAGGTTCATGAAAAACCTTCAACCCCGGGGTTGTTACATTTGTCCATTGCTTTGTCAGATATTGTACCCTGCGCTGCAGGTTGAACCATATCTAAAACCCTGTTTTCATCCTGACTGAGGTCCATTCCCACTGTCAAACCAATTTCTTTGAAAGCCGAACGATCTGATGTTTCTTCCTGAGTCGAATGACAGTCAGAGACAGAAGGCTCCACACTGTCATTGACCCTAGAAACAAAACCTGGAGACTTGCCGGAAGTATGTTCGCTAGGGAGTAGAAAACCAAGATTTTTCGTCTGTGAGACCTCGAAGCCTGGGGGAGCGCCTACGTGGTCTGGTGTAGATGAGAAACTCTCCGCATGAGAAACACATAGTTTTGTAGAGAAACCATGGGCTTCAACACATTGTTCTGCTAGTGGCTCGAAACCCGAGGGGTAAGGGAGAGATATCGAACATTCCTGGGTCTGGTTGGAAGACTCTCCCCTTGTCAGCCCAGCAGGGGCACTACATCCTTTAAGTTCTACCTGCCCTGCTTTGTTGGTTGAGCTTGATTTGTTGGATCTCTTTTGAAGCATGAACCTAGATCTGGTTGGGAAGACTGAAAAATTGGCCCATTCAACGGCTCTGTCACGTTGTGCTTTTCTTGTCAGCTTTCGATCCCTGCGGGACTGCATCCGCATCTTGGTCAAAAGGGGGTCCAAGTTGAAGACATCTTCTTCCACCGCTTCTAAAACCCTCCAATAATTGTCAGATGTCTGTTGATCATTAGACTTGGCCAAATTATGTTCCGAAAAAGACTTGGGCCCTTTGCCAGGTGAAGGCCCAATAATACCTTTGCCTTTATCTTGCTGAGATGGACGAGCTGACTCAGACATCGAGTTACCAACTTTACCCGCTGAAGCGGCACGAGAAGCAGGGGAATGGGGAAGCGTTGGGTATTCCTGGGGAGACTGATCACTCAGTGTCGGCAACCTAGGAGGCGGGTCATATGCTTCGCATGAGGTCACGTGTGGAGAGTTAGCGAAGACCAAGAAAGTTGTGTGTCCAAACAGAAGAGCAACAGGTGTCCACTGAATCACTGACTCAGGCAACTCTATCAACGACCTTGCAAGATTCTTTCTTGTAACGGGATCTGGAGAAAGAGGTTTGCCCCATACTTGGGACAAGAAATCAATGGGAGAATCCCGATGAATAGAGGTAGCTGCAATGGGGCCCTTACTGGCAATAGAGGTAGGGCTCACACTGGAGGAATTAGTGGCCACTACCTCCACAAAGGTTCTGTTGCGCAAGGGTGGGACAACACTAATACCTGGCAGAGTTGAAACCCCATCTCTTCTAACTTCCTGCTTAGGATAAGGCTGAGGCACCTTATTTAAAACCATCTCCATCATAGCTTGGGCGAGTTGTTTCCAGCCTGTCCCTTCCACGCCAACTGGCACCCTGAGAGTTTTGGACCCTGAACCCCAACCCACCAAAATAGAAAGAAAGATTCCTCCTTTATTGGCCTCTTTCACCATCATAACCCATCTATTGTTGATTTTCCAACTGGATGAGAAGGCATTAGAGCCTGATTCCACAACTTTCTTAAGCTGAAACTCAATCCATTCTCCCATCTGCAATTCAACAAAAACTTTGATTCTAACCCTCGAGCTCTATTCAAGTAACAACAAGCCTCCTCTTGACTTTCGAATCCCAAATTCTTTCCCATCAATTTTCAACAAACGAAGATTTCCTTCTTTTCCTTCTTTGAACTCCATCTCTCCCAAGATTTAGCACAAAATTACAAACATACAAGCACAATTTCACCAGCATACAAGCATCATATCAATACGAAGATTAAAAATAACTGAAATATCTTACTTTTTGCCGAAAAATTGCCAAATTTGATCCAAAGTCTAAAAAAGAGCTCACTGCTGTCGCAAGCACCGGCGATGGCAGATCGAGAAGAAGGAAGAGGCTCCTACCCCCTCACCACTGCGAGATCCTCCTCACCTTCAAAAACCACCTTCGAAAACCTCCTACGAAACCCCTTTTCACATTCGAAAACTCCTGTTCACTATTGAAAACCACCTTCGAAAACCCCTTGCACTGTCGAAAATCACCTTCGAAAACCCCTTTCACTGTCGAAAACCACCTTCGAAAAACCCTTTCACTGTCGAAATCCACCCCACTGTCGAAAACCACATTTCACCTTCGAAAACCACCTTAAAAAATCACTGTCGAAAACCCCTTTCACTGTCGAAATCCACCCCACTGTCGAAAACCCTTTTCACTGTCGAAATCCCCTTTCACTGTTGAAAACCACCTACGAAAACCACCTTCGAAAAACCCTTTCAATGGTTCGCCATGTCTTCCAGATCAAGCATGGCCCTTTAAATGGTTCGAAAAACCCTTTCAATGGTTCGCCATATCACTTTCGCTAGAAGCTTCTTTTAGTTGGTGGTTTCTTGAGTAACTCACACATCAAAAGCAAGATGAAGATAAAGTTTGGGATTGTCAAGAGCATGGACCTCATTTTCCAACGTATAATTCTACGGTGTCTGGTCATATGTGTCTGTTTTGTGTCAGACACATGCATTGCTGATGTGGCAGTGAAAATTTGTAGGTATTAATGCAATGTGTATTTATAATTATAGGAGCAATGTGTATTTGTTGGATTTCTCTTCTTGCCACATTAACAATGCATGTGCCTGAAACCATCAAAGCACAAAACAGGCACAAATGACCAGACACTATAACATTACTCTTTCCCAACATAGAAGCCGTAAGAAGCGAGGCAACCGCAGCAATCCCCACTGCTAAATCTCTTGAACTCCCCATCCTTGTGTAAACCAAAGGTTGTACAAATCCGGAATCTGCATTATGCATCTTAAATCAACTCAAATTCTACTAAAAATTAAAATATTAGCTATGCCTGAAAAGACCAATATTTTTTAGTATACTGACATAGGCCTAGAATGGGTGATGATAAATTGGCTAGCTTTGCATAACTGATCCCTTGAGGAATAGCAAGACTAGCAATGGTGTTATCAATCTAGCTATTAAAATTAATTTTTTTTAAATGAGCAAATAATCAATTATTCAATGTAAAACTAAAACAAGATTAGCAAGAATTTTATAAGCTACTGAGGAAGTTGAGTTGATGTGGAGTGTACAAACCATTACTTAAATCATTAACGATACCAATCTTTTGATATTGTTCCTTATTATTAGTACAAATGAACATTTGAATTAATAGCAGCAGGTAGCAAGTAGCAGAATACTGAAAAATAGATTGGAAATACAACTACTTGACAAACTCCATGTTTATATGCCATGCGACTCCGCTGAATGTTTGTGTACTAGTTGTGCTGCTGTTGCTACTTGAAACAGTTCTTCCTCAATTGCTGCAAGCCAACTCCAAACCTCTGTCTTCTTGTAATTTGCCTTGGCCATGGCTCGATGATGATGATCTCCGGGATGTGTGAAATCTTGTGCCAGTCCTCTCCATTCTCCTTGCATCGTCCTTCTAGCTCATGAGAACAGTATTTAATACTCAGAGTTCGTAGAGCTGTGAGGCGTTGCATTGCTTCCGGAAAGAACTTGAGATTATTGCACCACTTAAACTTTAGAACTTCAAGTGAGGTTAAATTGCCCAGCCACTCTGGTAAAAATGCCAGATTGGAACAATTAGATATGTTTATATATTCAAGTGACGAGACATGTTGCAATCCTTCTGGCAGAGATATCAGCTTTTCTAAGTACCATAGGTTCAGTCTTCGAAGTGAAACGAGTTGCCTAAAATCTCCTGGTGCAAATTCCAGCTCTGGGCACACACATATGTGCAATTCTACGAGACTTGTTAGATGTTGCAGTACTCCCTCTGATAGAGATTTTAAATTGCGGCAATTAAAGATGCTTAATTCTCTAAGTGAACACCTCTCCAGGACTGGCAGAGAATTTACACCATCCCACCCACTAAGCCCCAAACGAGTGAGAGAGGTGAGGCTTTGCAATCCCTCGCTGAGAGAACTCAGCTCCGGACAGTGAGAAATATCCAAGGTTTTCAGTGCAGTGAGATTTTCCAGTCCTGTCGGCAGAGACTGAAGCTTTCCACATGAAGCAATATTCAACTCTTTCAATGCGTTAAGGTTTACATGCAAATCTTCTGGAAATGAGATCAGCTCATCAAAACCTGAAATTTCAAGCCTAGAAAGGCGAGGAAGGTCGCTCCTCAACAATCTCAGTACCATTTCGTTGCTTCTTATCAGTCTCAAGTACCCGACAGACAATGGAAATGGGAATGTTGTCAACTTAGGACAACCATCGATAATTAAGTGTTTCAGTCCTGGGAACATTGGCACTCCGCTTCTATTATCATCAAATGAAGACCAGACCTCCAGTACAGGCATATCGAACAGGCTGAGTTCTTCAAGTGATGCGAGAGCTTTCGGGATGCCTTCACCTTCACCATATAATTCATTGCCAATGGATTTCAAAGAACTCAGTCCACTCATAAACAGACGTGTAAGAAAAGGCAGCTGGCCAAGAGGTGGTACAGTCGTGATTCTTGTGCAGCCCGTGAGAGAAATATGGACCAACTTTGGAAGTAATGAGACTCCCAACCAGTTTGGAAAGTTCAGACCTCCATAGCCTTGTATGGACAACCTTTTTGTATTTGGATGAGGTTGGAGGCTTTCCATCACATCTGTTGCATGTTCTTGCGAGCTGGGATAGGACCAAACAAGACTTACAGACCCAAGATTTTTCTTCTCCAGCAATTTAGCTTTTCTGGCATCCTCTGAATTTGTCACATGCTCAAGACCTTTTATGCTCAATTCTCCTCTTAGGCTCAGCCCTTCTAAATCTGTTATGAAATGTCCACTCTTCAGACCGACGATGAAGGTGCTCAAGGTTTGTAGGTGAACCAATCGCCCAATTCCACGTGGCATGCAAGTTAGCCGGTTACCTCCCCTAATGTCTAGGTGCCTGAGGCTGCTCATGTTGCTCATGCTCTTCGGTAACATTTTTAGGTGGCGACAACAATCTAGGTTCAGTACTTGCAAATTACTTAGGCTAGAAATAGATTCAGGCAATGATGTTATATCGGTGAAAGAAAGATCGAGGTACCTCAGGTGTTTGAGATTGCTTACTGGAATCGGTAATGTTTGGATTCCTGAGTTCCTCAAATCTAAAACTCGGAGGAATACAAGATTTGACAAGGCTGAACAAAGAGCATTGTCAACTCGAAGTGCACGCACTAACAAGAATGTACGCAGCAACGGTTGGGCTTCGGGCAAAGAATCATCGGAGCTTGATGCATTCAGTAACAAATGTCTCATCTTTCGGTCCGCTGACTCTATCCTCGACGTGCCAACACCAATGTCCACATGTGAGCACTCATTCACTGCGATTGAACAAGCCAGATCGTGCACAAGATCATGCATCTTACACCTGTTTATACTGCCATCATCACCTTTCACAACATCTTGAAACATGGACCTCCACAACAGTGCATTGAAAATCTCATTTCCAATATCTTCCAGCTCCATTCCTTCTTTTGATTGTACGAAACCGTTTGCCATCCATAAATGGATTAGTTTTTCTTTTTCAATATCATAGTCTTTGGGAAATATGGAACAGTAAGCAAAGCATTGCCTCAAATGTAACGGTAAATGGTTATAGCTTAACCTCAATGCTGGCAAGATGTTGTTTTCATTGCTTTGAGGTAAATCCCACAATTCACTATCCCTCACAAACAACCATTCATTTTCCTCGCTTTTGAAACGCATCATTCCTCCAAGAGCCTTTGCAGCAAGAGGCACACCTTTACATTTCTTTACAATCTCCTTCCCAATCCCCACCAACTCCGGCCTTTCTTCATTCCCCATGCCAAAAGCACGGTGCTTGAATAACAACCAACAATTATCCTCAGATAGAACTGTTAGGCAATAAGCAGGAATTGTGCCGGTAATAGATGCTACTGTTTCAAGACGAGTAGTTACTATAATTGAACTTCCTTTTGCTCCACACATCAACGAGTACTTCAATCTGTTCCACTCTTCCTGATTATCATTCCACACATCATCCAACACGAGTAAAAACCTTTTGCCTTTCAGTTTTTCTCTGAGGAGTCGTTGCAGGGAATCTAGTTCTTGAAGATCAGGCGCAGAACCCGATATGGAGGCTATGATTGCTTTCATCAAACGTTTTACATCAAAATCATCAGATACGCAAACCCAAAGCCTAGCTTCAAAGTGTTGTGCCACCCGCTCATCATTGTAGACCAGCTGAGCAAGAGTCGTTTTCCCGAGTCCACCAATTCCAAGTAGAGGGCATACAGAGATATCTTCGAGACTGTTCACATTGTTCAGCAGCAGAGTCACCAAGTTCTCTTTGTCTTCGTCCCTCCCATAAACTTGTGGTTCAGTTAACAGGGAGATAGTCTCTCGATTCCCATAGAATTCAACTCCCCTTTCTACCATTCCTTCTTGCAGATGAAACTTAGACCTTTCTTCAGCAATTTGATCAAATCTCTTTATGAGATCTTGTATTATTTTCCCAATCTTAAGACGAAAAACTGTTTTCTTAATATTGAAGAATGACATGCAAGAACTGGTTACCTGCGTGCTGCTACTGTTATATCTCATTTCTGATTCTAGTTGTTGGCCTTCGAATGCCCATTCGTCCAAAACATCGTCAGCATCATAAGCAGCCTCCTTGAGCTTCTTTAACCAGTTTTTGAGTGCCTTATTGCCACTCTGCTGCCCCTCTGCATCATCAAGAACACATTGAATTG
Source organism: Berberis thunbergii (assembly GCA_003290165.1). NCBI lineage: Eukaryota > Viridiplantae > Streptophyta > Magnoliopsida > Ranunculales > Berberidaceae > Berberis > Berberis thunbergii. The sequence continues at coordinate 1,008,102 of QNQO01000273.1, read as the reverse complement.
TTGATAATATGCTGGAAAGCTTCTCCATCTCCTTATGAACACCCCATATCCGACCAAACTCCTTCTGGATTAAGGAGCTTAAATTGTCAAAGAGTACCCCAAGGAATGGAGAGACCACAACTTGGACAACTGTATCAGCCATCTTCTTGCACAACAAAGGGAGTGGGATGATTTGCTGAATCTCTCTTCTTGCAACTAGAAGTGTAACAGTATAATATAGAGATTTCTCTATTGGATCATAAATTTCATGGAGAAGAAAGCAAGAGTAAGTAACAATCACCACGACTTGGAAGAGTCAAGCTTGCACAAGTCTTCTCATCTAGCTGGATGCACGTCATGTGGACAAAAGAAAAATCAAAAGAGACATGTACAATAATTCACTCAACAACCAAAAAAATATGTTAAAGAATAAAGATAGTGGTGGCATGCATTTAATTTCCTACCATCATAGCTAATAGTTTGTTGTGATAATTTTCCTACCATCATAGCTAATTGTTGTGATATTTAATTGCCTTTTCCTACCATCATAGCTGATAGTTTGGTGTCATCAATGAAGAGCAATTTTGACATTAGAAAGTTTGTATACTTTCTGTTAGTTCAGATTAATGATAATAAATGATCAAAGATTTGAGAAATTTTGTAGGAAAATATGTCAAAAGCAGAATAAGCATCCTAGACATGGAGTCTGTCAGCAAAACAAGAGAAGGAGATTGTAATAAAAAAAAAAAATTACAAATAAACATTTGAATTAAAAGCACCCGCTAGCACGAAGCAAATTACTGAAAAATAGAAGTTAAGAGGCACCATCGCTCAAAGTGTGCAGAGAAAACGGTGTATCTCTTCCTAGCAAAAGCAAATGCTGTCAATTATCATTTTTTTTCATACTTATCGACCAAATGACTTTGAACGAATTAGATAATTAAAAACATTTCATCTAATAATTTTTAGATTTTAAGCCTTTTTAATTTTGTGATTTCTCACAACGACAACAATTCAATATATATTCCAGTGTTTGGTAGCTCAGATTTTTAACATAAGAAAGAAAAAAAAAAATCAAACCAAACCTTTGCCAAGGGAAGAGACATGTACAATATTCACTCAACAACCAAAAAATGTTAAAGATTGTGGTGGCATCACTCATCACTCACCAGTCGACTGGTGGTGCTTTGCATTATTGTCATTTTTCTTGCCTTATACCTTGTCCGCCATCGCAATCACTAAGCCAATGAAGATGAAATGTCCACTCTTTAGACCGACGATGGAGATGCTTAAGGTTTGGAGGTGAACCAGTCGCCCAATTCCACGTGGCATGCAAGTTAGCTGGTCACATCCCCTAATGTCTAGGTGTCTTAGGCTGTTCATGTTAGGGGTGGGCATCCCATCCCGCGATCCCGTTCCCGTCCCGATCCCGTCCCGTCCCGTCCCGATTTTTTCGGGTCTTAATGGGATTGAATAATTTCATCCCGATCCCGTCCCGTCCCGATCTAGAATGGGATGGGATGGAGATTTTCAATCCCGCCAATCCCGTCCCGTCCCGAACTAATTTATTAATATTAATTATTAATATTTTTATTTAATTTTTTATTTTAGAATTGTGAATGCCCTTACAAATATACCAATGTATATAACATATTTATTTTTTTAGCATCTCCATAAATATGGTACACATCTCCATGAATATCTCGTGGTTATCATTCTCACTCACTCTCTCAAGTCTCCTCTCTCTGTGAAAACATATCTCCAAGTCCAACTCTCCAAGACTCCATCTAACAAACACACGATTTTAGCCTTTAGGGTTATATCTCTAACTCTCTAAGTAACAAACAAATGCAGAGAAGACCAAAGAGTGAAGACTGAAGAGGTTCTTCTCATCGCACTGTCGGCTGTCGCACACGTTCATCAGTTCATCCGACTTCATCTCCTTTCAGTCTCTCATCAGTCGTCAACTCGTCATCTGATTCATCTCTTCCCCTTCACCGATTTCAGGTAAAAATATAAATCTCTTTGAAATCCGATTTACCCAATTTTCTTCATCTTTAAGGAGGATCTTGATGAATCTTTTGGTTCGATTTTAGGGTTATAGCAAATGAACAACAAACAAAAGCAGAGAAGAGGTTGTTCTCACTCGCACACGCTTCATCCGACTTCATCTCTTTGCATCTGATCTCACTCTCTCATCATCTCTTCCCCTTCACCGATTTCAGGTAAAAAATAAAACCCTATATGCTTTGAATCTCTGCTTTTTTAAGTTTTTACAGTATTGATGTTTCTATTATTCTATATGCTTTTTTATTTGCTTGATTCTGTTGCTAGATGCGAGAAAAACAGCTTTCTCGTTTCGGTTGATGATTGAAAATCTTGGGTGTTTGTGGTTTTCTTAGGGTTGTAGTCTTAGGGTTGATAAGATGAAAAGAGTGAGATGAAAATTGTTTGACAGGGTCCTAATTTTGTTAGGTTTTTAGCTTTTTATGAGATCTTCTTTAGGTCTTTGTTTAAAGAAAATTGATTGACAGGATCCTAATTTTGTTAGGTTTTTAGATTTCAATGAGATCTTCTTTAGGTCTTTGTTTAAAGAAAATTGTTTTACAGTGCTCTACTTTGGTTTGGTTTTAAGCTTTCAATGACATCTTATTTAGGTATTTGTTTTTAGCTTTGAATGAGATAGGCGTGATTTGTTTGATCAAATTAGTTTAAAGAGAATTTCACCTTGTTCTTTTTGTTTTGTAGGAGCCCATATGAGTGCGTGTTTTGTTTTTAATGAGATAGGCGTAATTTTGTTGTATGCTTAAGTGCCAATGATGGTGTTAAATATACTATGAATGTTTCATAATGAAAACTACTACAATCTGAGGCACCCCATCTCCAATTTGTATCTTTTTTTTTTTTGGTCAAATTTAGTTTGATCCATTTTGTTAGCTGTTTAGAGTGGGTGAAGTGCTAGTAGATGATGAGAGAGAACAGACGGATTCCCTCTGATTTAATCATGATTATTCAACTGTATACTTTCCGATACTTGGTGCTCTAAGATTCCCTCAATTGCATAGGGATATAGATTAGCTAAAGAGTTAAAACTACAATTTTTCCTGAGCCAGTGATGTCAAATAAATATTTGCTGCTTTTGATTGGGTCTAATTATAAATTATAAGTTCATAACCCACGATGAACAATTTTCCACCAAGATCTCTGAGGGTCTGACCAATTTACTAGCTAAAGCTAATAGCTTGATAACAATTAATAGTTAATGTTATCTGAAATATGGAATTCAAGTTTTAGAATCTTCACACAATTAGACCTTTCCAAAGCCAGATTTTACTAAGTTATTTTGTTTGTCATGTTGAATGCAAGTGATGATAAACAAGACAGGGACATCAGCACTCATTTGGAGAATGTTGACTCGTCTGTGGGAATCTCTCTGATGCACGAGATCATAAGCTTAGGTTGTGTTTGTGCTATTACACAGAGAAACCTGCAAATGAGCTTGTCAGTATCATCAACACAAACCGAACACAGCAAATACTTCCAAGACTGACAGCAAGAATTTCTTTTTGATTTTGAAGTTGTTGTATTTTGTTTAGGTACTGTGTTTGTATCTTATTTTGGTCTTATGTTTGTATTCTATTTGTTACTGGAATGTATTTTAGAAATTCTAATTTCAACTACTCTTATGTTTGTATTTCTTCAAGTGTTCATATTTACATAAAGAATGCATTTATGTTTTATGATACTGCAGTGAAAGTGTAGAATGTACATTGAATATATCAGTGAAATGAGTATGTTTTATGATTGCATTTATGTATTGCTTGAAATGAGTTTAGAATGTACATTGAATATATCAGTGAAAGTGTATTGCTTGATGCTACCAACGCCTCCATCTCCAGAAAGCAGAAACAATGGCAGGCTGGCAGCACTCTTTGTATCCAAATTGACAATAAAGCATAAACAATGGCAGCACTCTTTGGATGCCGCTGATCCCGTCCCGTCCTGATCCTGTTTGGGATGGGACGAGGTCGGGATGAGGTTTTTCCCATCCCGTCCCGTCCCGATCCCGTATGAACGGGATGGGATAGGGATGGGTATATCTCGTCCCATCCCGTCCCGTGCCCACCCCTAGTTCATGTTACTCATGCTCTTCCGTAACATTTTTAGCTCGTAACAACCGGCTAGGTTTAGTACTTGCAATTTTTATTTTTTATTTTTTTTTCTGTCAAACACGAAGTTGTTTATTAAGGAAAGAAAATGAAACAAAAAACAAAGAGAAACATTCCTATATCAAGGAATGTTAAGACACCATGAAAGTGTTAAAAACCCAAATCCCTAAACAAATTACAAGCCGAACTCATCCTCCATAGCAATTCTCTAATCTCGATAAAGATGGAGTGCTTTGATCTGTTGAGTCCTTCAAATACCCTTTTATTTCTTTCTTTCCACACACACCACATGAGAACGTGAGGGACCCTACGCCATAACCACTCCCCCCTACGGGAAGGATTAGCTTGACACCACCAACTTAGCCAATCTAAAATGGAGCCTTGAAACATCAAACTCAAACCAAATTCTGCCAAGAAACTGCTCCAAATGGATTTGGAGAAACTACAGTGAAGCATCAAATGGTTCAGCGTCTCGTCAATTTCATTGCAAAGCACACAAAGACTCCCTGTGTGGATTCCTCTTTTCCTTAACCTATCTTTAGTCAAGATCTTCTCATGCAACACTGACCAACTAAAGAAATTAATCCGAGGAAAAAGGTTTTTCACCCATACCAGATTTTTGTGAGAGGAAATGAAGGGGTTAGAGTGGGTTTCATAATGAGATGCAGCCAACATATCCGAAAATTCTTTCACCAAGAAGCCCACACCTTTACCCTTCCACACCAAACTATCAAATCCCTCTGAGAGCATTTGTCTATCCAACAGATGCATTAAGATCAGCGAACTCTTCTAGCTCCCCAGTATTTAGGGGTCTTCGAAAGGAAAGATCCCAAGAACTGTCGTTAGACCAAAAATTACTCACACTCCCATATTGATTTTTGTTAATGATAAACAACATTGGAAACATATCCTTCAAAGATTGGTTACTACACCAAAAATCTTGCCAGAAAGAGATGAGATCACCATTTCCATATTGGAGAGAGGTGTGGGGGTAGAAGACACTAGCGCACCGGGAGATGGACTTCCACAAAGAGCATCCGTAGGAAGTGTACTTAGTTCTCTTTTCCCAAACTCATCTATTGCGCCCATATTTGTCCATAATGAGATATCTCCATAAATTATCATTTTCTTCTGCAAATTGCCAAAGACACTTAGAAAGTAATGCAATATTGAATGTGAGCACCTGACGAATGCCTAAACCACCTCGAGATTTAGGGCAACAAATTTTCTCCCAGCCCACTAAATGCATCTTTCTAGAGTTATGAGTAGAACCCCAACAGAAATCGCGCATGATCTGTTCCATCTTGGCTGCTATTGAAAATGGAACCTTGATAAGAGACAAAATGAACACCGGGATAGAAACTAATGTGGATTGTACAAGAGCTAGTATGCCTGCTTTAGAGAGAAATTTGCGTTTCCAAGACGCTAGTTTCGATTCCATCCTTTCGATCGTCTCATCCCACACAGCTTTACTTTTGAAACTAGCCCCCAAAGGCATGCCCAAGTACTTAACAATTGGTATCAGAGTCATTCTTCTTTTTCGCCGGGGAGACAGTGGTGAGTCCTAGGTGTCGTTGGTAAACCATTGATAGCGTTGGTAAGCCAGTCAAAGTATTTTGGTCAGCTGTTTTGAACCCCAAGTAAGTTTCCATGGTGAGCGCAGTCTGAGAGGGTGAGGTGGTCCCATACCGGTGTTCCAGCTGTAGGTGTTCCAGACACAGTGTTCCCGTTTCAACCCCAAGATTTTGAAAATGTCTTTTATATCAAGACTTTCTCGCTCTTCGAGTTCTAGGTCAAGCAATCCCAATTTACAAAACAAGATGGAATGTAGAATTCGAGAAGTAGAAAAAGATCTACAAAACTGGTCTATACCAGCCGTCCCATACAAAAAAATTTATGAAATTTCTCAATCCTTTTTCTCTCAAAAAACTGAAGATCTAATTGACATAGTCGAACAGACTGTGCCTCTTAATGGATCTTTAGATTCAAAACATTTGTTTTCAGCTCAAACACTTGACTATTTACTTAGTCAAGAATACAAGTATATCCATATCGGTTTGATCCAAATCGGCCTCAAACCTCTTACAAGAACAGGGTTAGATGTCTGTGCCTTAATTGCACTTTGCGATTGTATACACAATAGGTTCCACGACTCTCTGCTTGGAATCGCAGAGTCAACTCTGTCTTCGGGTCCAATTTATTTCAACTACTACCCTAATTTCTCAGTGTCACTTAAGGATCCAAATGTTCTTGAAACACCGACTCTTAATATTCAAACCTCTGGCTATGACATGTTAGAAGGTTCTAAACCCTTAGCCATTATCTACAAGATCACCTTCAAGGCCATGAAGACTCAGTTAAGCCCAAAAGCTTTACAAGAGTCTGAGAAATGATATACAATCCTTTTTCAAGCCAATAAGGAGAAAACCAATGTAATTGTTCCAAAAGCAATTAAATGGAATCAAGTGACTCTTCCTGATGTTTGGACGGTACAAAGTGCAGTCCAACCCAGACCACCGCCCCCTAGTCAACTTGATCATGTGTTCTCACTCCCTGATGGGTCTATAGAACTCAGATTCTCTGAAGCTAGAGTCACAAGACTCAATCCTTCAGAATTCCAATCAGGACGTAGATCTGAAGCCTCTTTCAGAACTGCTCCTACTCATATCACTAGAGCACCTACACCAGATGCTCTACCTCATCTTGATCTTGCTAATACTCGGCCTAATCCGCAGTATCCGCAGATCCCTCAACCAATTTATCATCCTCCTACAGAGCAGGAGTTTGATCAAGAACAACAATTATCTCCAACACAATCTGAAATGAACTTTCCACCAAAACTTGGTTCAATACATCGTCTGTCTAAATCTTTCACTCTTGATAAGAAAAAGATTCAAACAGATTTGATGTCAGAAGATAATAAGTCAAGACGCCAACAGTTTTATGATCAAACAACTGAGTCTCAGCGATTCGATTTAGGAAAGAAATTTTATGAATGTTGTGAAGAACTTAAAGAAAATTTACCTTTCTTAGATTGGTATTTTAATGTTCATCTTCAAAAGATTCATGTGCTCAATATTTCTTCTAAAATCTGGCAATCCACTAAGACTCCTCCAATCAATTCAATTTTACCACCTCTCAGCGAATTTACATTTGCTGCTGAAAATCAAGATCTTGTTGCTTCCCCTTTAAAAGACCCTTCTTCTGAAAGTCAATCAAAAGGAATAAGCAAAATTATTCAACAGAATAATTATACCAATATTTTTCTTCATGAACTTGGAGATAAATTGGTACAAGATAAATTATATCAAAATGCTCTTAAAGACAAGAAAATTCAAGAAAAACATATTGAAGAGTCTAAGAAAGATACATACTTTCAACCGACATCAGTAGCTCCAAATATGTTTACAACTTCCAATCAAATTATCAAAGATATTGATGCTAAACTTGAAGCATTAAAACTTGATTCAAGACTGCATATCAACACTCTGTCTCAACCAGACATGTCTGTTGAATCAGATGTTAGTGCTGATTTTGATCCTATCGCTGAATTGGATAGATTAAATTTTATTCAATATCAGATCAATCCCATAAAGCATGCTCGAAAGGCTCAAGCTTATGGAAATCATCAAAATCCACTACCCAAAATTAGAAATTTCTACCCTCGTCCTTCATTTCCTGACATGCAATATGAAGAACGTGGTATGCAAACCTTTGGCCACTTCTCTACAGGTAATCTCTATATCTAGAATATAGATGGTCTATCTGAAGAAAGTGTCATTGAGGTAACCGAAGAAATGGTCATGCTTGCTTCGACTCATAGAAGTGAAGGCAAGGATGATAAAGCTATTGCTCAGCTTATCATCGCTGGCTTTTCTGGGTTAATCAAAGGATGGTGGGATAATTATCTCACTCTAGGAGAACAATTAGCCATTATGCACGCTGTTAAAATTGGTCCTGATGGTCAGCCAATGAAAACTGATCAAGGCTATGTAATTCCTGACTCTGTAATTACTCTTATTGTTAGCATATTAAAACACTTTATTGGGGATCCTAGTGAATTCATAGGTAAATCGAAAGATCTACTTATGGTTCATAAATGTCCTACTCTGAGTCATTTTAGATGGTACAAGGACATCTTCCTCAAGAAAGTTATGCAACAATCTGAAGCTAGTAATCCATTTTGGAAACGTAAGTTTCTTTCTGGGTTACCTGCTATTTTTGCAGAAACAGTTAGGAATAAATTACAAGATAATTATCAAGGCGATATCCCATATGACCGCCTTACATATGGAGATTTAATCGCTTTTATCAATAAATGTGCTCTACAATTATGCAATGACCTTAGGCTAAAACATCAGCTTAAGAAGCAGCATATCACAGGGCCCAAAGAACTTTGTGATTTCTGCCAACAATATGGGTTTGATGATTTTAGATTACCACAATCTAAATCCAAACAATTGTACATATCTCATCCAGCTCGCCAGTACAAGTCCAAGAAACCTTATGGGCCTCAACTCCCAAAAGACTTGGATCAGTACTATCGCAAGCCCAAGAAGCATGGGACTCATAAGCCCGAGCCTGAACAATTTAAAAAGCCTTATAAGTCCAATCCTACTTCAAAGCCTGTATGCTTTAAGTGTAGACGTCCAGGCCATTATGCAAAAGCCTGTAGAACTGCTCAAAAGATTCATGCTTTAAATGCCCCTGAATATATTAAGAATATGTTTCTTAATGTTTTAATGGACTCTGAAGCTGATTCTTCTGATGAAGAGTTCCAAATTATGCATATCAAACGATTTTCATCTGACTCGGATATCTCTTATGATTCTGATGATGGTGCTCAAGCTTGTCATTGTAATAATCTACAATGTTCATAAAAACAAATCAATATGTTATCTAACAAAAAACAATCTAGTATTTTATTAGATTTTGTTGATAAAATCGAAGATCCAGCCCTTAAAACTGAATATCTTCAACATATCAAACAATCTTTAACTTCCTCTTCTCATGTTCCTGAGGTAGTTCAACCCTTTTACAGTCACAAGGAAGTGATTGATCGCTTCAAGTCTTCAATTTCTCATCCGGTTAGTATATCTGACCTTCAGCATGAAGTAAACAATATTAAGAAAGATATTGCTTTACTAAAACAATCTCAACTGTATCTAGATCTTAAGGTCCAAAATCTGCATACAGTTCCTCTTGGCCCAGACGCCTCTTCTTCTATACCCCTTGTTCTTCCTGAAGACCCTGTTGGTCCTCTTGACCAACCTTCTCCTCAATTTCTTTGCAACATAAAGTAAAGTATCCCGCATCAAGTTACAATCCAGAAATGATTTGTATCTGTTGATCTCTTCATCAAGAAAGAAATCTTGATTTCTACTATTGCCCTGATAGACTCAGGAGTCGATATGAACTGTATACAAGAAGGTATTGTCCCAGCACAATACTTTACTATAACAACTCAGAAATTATACACCACTGATAATTCTGAATTACAAATTAAATATAAACTTACAAATGCTCATATTTGTAAAGACAAAGTTTGTATCAAACAACATTTTCTTCTTGTCAAAAACATGTCACAGAAAATGATTCTTGGTACTCCTTTCATTTCTGCAATCTCTCCGTTTACAGTCTCTAAAGATGGTATCAAGGCTACCTATTTAGGAACTGATGTTGAATTTAAATTCCTGTTTAAACCTGAGATTTATGAAGCTAATCAAATGAATCAAAAGGCTTCATTTCTTAATTTCTTATCTAAAAAACAACAACATTTAAATTCACTTAAACAAGAAATTGCATTTAAAAGAATTGATGCACAAATACAAGATCCTCAATTACAATCTCAGATTGTTCAATATCACAAACATCTCCAACAAGAATTATGCTCTGTGTTACCTAATGCTTTCTGGCATAGGAAACAACATTGTGTTCGTCTCCCTTATGAACCAGATTTTGATGAAAGAAAAATTCCTACAAAAGCTAGACCAATTCAAATGAATTTTGAGCTTATGGAATATTGCACACAAGAAATTCAACAATTACTAGACAAAAACCTCATTCGTTATTCCAAATCTCCTTGGAGTTGTTCAGCTTTTTATGTTTATAAAGCTGCTGAACTTGAGCGTGGTAGTCCTCGTCTAGTTATCAATTATAAGCCCCTTAATAAGGTCTCACAATGGATTAGATATCCCATTCCTCATCAGCGCGATCTACTTAAGAGATTACACTCTGCTTGTGTGTTCTCTAAGTTTGATCTCAAGTCAGGATTTTGGAAAATTTTGATCCATCCTAGGGATCGATATAAGACTGCCTTCAATGTTCCCTTTGGACATTACGAATGGAATGTAATGCCCTTTGGTCTCAAAAATGCCCCGAGTGAATTTCAGAATATCATGAATGAAATTCTCTCTCCTTTTTCTCATTTTACAATCGTGTATATCGATGATATACTTGTCTTTTCTGACTCAATTCCATCCCATTGGAAACACTTGTATCAATTTGAAAAATGTATTAAACAAAATGGTTTGGTTTTATCACCTACCAAAATTAATCTTTTTCAAACAAAAGTTCGTTTTTTAGGACATACTATACATCATGGTATGGTCACTCCCTTTTCAAGAGCAATTGATTTTGCAGATAAATTTCCTGATGAAATTCGAGACAAAACCCAATTACAAAGATTTCTTGGATCTTTAAATTATGTTGCTGATTTCTATAAAGACTTCCGTGTTTTGCTAAAGCCCCTTTACAATAGGCTTAAGAAAAACCCAGGTCCATGGACTGAAGCCCATTCTCAAATAGTGCGTCAAGTCAAAGCCCAAGTCAAGAGTCTTCCTTGTCTAGGAATCTCAGATCCCAAGGCTTTCAAGATCGTAGAAACAGATGCGTCTAACCAAGGGTATGGTGGTATCCTCAAACAGCGTCTACCTGATTCTACTTCAATTCAGTTAGCCAGATACCCTTCTGGTATTTGGAATTCTGTACAGATCAATTACTCAACTGTGAAAAAAGAAGTTTTATCGATTGTTTTATGCATCATGAAATTTCAAGATGATTTAACAAATCAAAAATTTCTTTTGCGTGTTGATTGCAAATCTGCCAAAGAAATTTTAACCAAAGATGTTTTAAATCTCGTTTCCAAACAGATTTTCGCCAGATGGCAAGGTTTGATTTCTGCATTCGATTTTGACATCAAGTATATAAAGGGAGCAGACAATTCTCTTGCTGACTTCCTCACAAGAGAGTTTATCCAAAAATGAGTTCGCAGAGCTCATCGTCTTCACAGGTTCCCTCTGCAAAACCCCAATTCAAATCTCAATATGCTATGCCACCCTATTCGACACAGCAAAAACCCCCTTTTTCTTATGCAACCACTCTTACCAATCCTTTTCAGCCACTTCAAGAAGCAGCTGAATCAAGCTCTTCAATGGCTTCATTCCAGAAGCCCATCATCCATGCCAATCAATATGTGACAAAGACTAGTCTCGAGCCAATCCTCATGCTCGAACCAAGTCTCTACTCTTTCAAGCAAGATCCTCAAGCAATAGCCTGTCAAGTTTTCTCTTCACAGATTCTCTATGAAGAAGCTGATGGTCTCAAGAATCAAAGGTTCTATGAGTTTATCCTCGTCAACACAGATTCGGTGGTGATTACTCACAATATGGAGAAATCTAACTCTCAAAAGATTTCTCACTCCAAGTGTCAGATTTTAAAGATTCTGACTGAAGCAGACTGGAAGCAACATCCATCTTCTCACAAGAAGTTTTCTGTTAACTTCCTTCCTGCCTCCTTCAATTATCAAGATTACAAGCAAGCCTGGTCTCGACCTTTCTCATTCCTTCTCAGAACTGTTCGCATTCCTGGTTTTTCTTCTTCTGTAAGAAGTTCAAGCAACCTTCAATTCCTTTATGGTTTCAACATAAATGGTGGAATCATTTCGGTGCTGAAGACGGGATCCTTCATCCTCCTGTCAATGAAGGATGGTCCCTTTTCAAGTCCAAATTTAAAGCTCCAGCTCCAGTTCCTCAACAAGTTTTGTTGCTATGGTTCTTCATCAAGTTCAACTTGACATGGATTTCCTATTGGGATTTCTCTGTCTCTGCTCTCACTACAATCAACCAGTCCGCTCAACCTCCTCTATGGTTCTACAGACGATTCAAGATCAAGTGGTGGCCGACCTACGACCACAGTCATGCAACCAAAGAAGGTGTCATTCGATTCTTCTCTGGACATCCAATTTCTGCTTCTCCTATCAAGCAGACCCCAGTTCCTTCTCAAGCAAAGCTTCTTAAAGACCATATTAAGAAGCAACTCCGTGGTAAGCCAACGAGAGCACAGCTCATTGAGACGCTCTCCATGATAGCTTCAGAAAACTCAGATGAGGAAGAAGGAGCTACAGAGTCCTCCAGTGGACCCTCCAACGAGGATGACTGTTATGGCATTTTCCCGCCATTCAAGTCACCCTGACCCTACATGAAATTATGGTGTCTCTCCATAATTGCAAGCATCTGCCAGCACTCGCCAGCAGACAAATTAGCTTTCGGCCACAGTAACCGACAACTCTTTAATTTACTGTTTACAAGAGGACGTGTGAATCTACAGTAGATCCACTCATCCACAAAAGTCAAAAGGTGAATAATGACCCATGTGACATTATTCTCCCTCAATTATGTCTTAGGAGATAAGCATTCAACTCATCTCTTTCTAGAAACCTTATCGTTTATAGGCTTTCGTTTTTGTCTTTAAATATAGCCTTCAGTCTTGAGGTTTACTCAGACGAATTTAGAACCCCCAACCTTTTATGTAATCCTAAGTACTTCATCATTGTAAGCTTTCCTCTCTAAGTCTGTAAGTCTCCTGTACATTCTTCCTCTTTAAATAAAATCATATTATCTATTTCTGTTTGATTTACAAATCTCTGTATTTCTATCTAATCTCTAATAAGATCTTACAGTGAATCTCTAAGTGTAAAGCAGGAAACTGTCTTAGAGCTGTATCGATTGATTGAATTAGATTTAAATACATTTTCAAAATCATGTCTTCATTAGTTGTATTTGTATGCGTATGGTTTAGTATACTCTTGATTCTGTATATCTTCTTCTCTCCTGTTATCTATTTTCTTCTTGAGCTGTAAGTTGTAACTGTTTGTATCAAGCACCCGAGATCCTGAGTAACAATTGGTATCAAAGCCATTCTTCTTTTTCGCCGGGGAGACAGTGGTGAGTCCTAGGTGTCGTTGGTAAACCGTTGGTAAGCCAGTCAAAGTATGTTGGTCAGCCGTTTTAAACCCCAAGTAAGTCGCCATGGTGAGCGCAGTCTGAGAGGGTGAGGTGGTCCCATATCTGTGTTCCAGCTATAGGTGTTCCAGGCACAGTGTTCCCGTTTCAACCCCAAGATTTTGAAAATGTCTTTTAAATTATTTACGATCAAAACATGACCTCTCAAATATTGTTCATTATAGCTAAGTCTCTAACATAATTTATTTAAGCCCTTCAATTACCTATAAATTATAAAAATGCCTCACATCTAATTTTTTGATTTTCCATCAAAATCAGCCACTGTAAACATTCATTAATTACACCTGACCCAATATATAATTTATTTGAAGCTCTTTAATGATCTAGAAATTATAAAAAAAGTCATTTACATCTAATTTTTGGATTTTTCATTTTGCCCTACACATTTCATATTTTTAAAATTAAAACCAGACTCTCTCAAATATTGATTAATTATACTTAAGCTTTAACATATTTTATTTGAAGCCCTTCATTTACTTATAAACTATACATACACACTTAAAATTATATAATTATTTTGTATAGAAGGTCAATTATAATTTTTTTCTTATTATTAAATTATTGTAATAAAATAAAATATTGAATATCTGCGTACGTAAAACGCGTTTGACAACCTAGTTGGTATTAAGATAAGGCCACCTGAAGAGGCTCGCACCTCACACATTTCGCAGGATTAGAGGACTTTAAGAAAGTTATCAAATTTAATTAGTATTCTTCACGGTTTATCTCTTTATCTATTTTTTTTATACTTTTTCTATCTCTCTTTTTTAGAAAATAATTTGCCTTAAAAAAAAACAGTTTATAATCTATAATACAATATGATAACTGTTCATTTAACTATTTTTGATCTTTTTGTTGGTGTGGTGGTTGGAATCTTAATGTTTTTAGTAAACAACCCAGGTTCGGTACTTGTGAGCTCGCCTAATTTTTTTTTTTCATTGCAATTTTATTAGTAATTGCAAACATTAAAAAATTGTTTAGTTTAATAAATACTTATTTTCGGTCATCTTGGAGTGTATAATTTCTTTATGACGATTGACAATTATTATCTGTCATTGTGACATACGTAGCCCCTACTTTTTTTATTTACAATGCATTTTTATATGTAATTGCAAACATTAAAAAAATTATTTGTTTGTTCCCAAGTGGTATAAAACCTCCAACAAAATAATATTTGAAATTAATATCTAAAATAATAACTATATAATTTAATGAAAATATATACCATTAGCCAACTCATACAAAATTTGAGGCTCATATAAACCATTTTTCTATGAAATTGTAGTAAGATATTATATCTTTGCAAATTATAGATTTTTTTAGCTTCAACTAGATACTTATCCTAATTATTTTATAATTTTAGGTATATATTCTAGTTATTACGCTCATTTGCCCATAATAAGGTTATCGATATTGTGATTTTATTTTGGTTTAATATTGGACTATACTGGATTAAATTTGGTGTTTGCAATGTACTTAGTTGTATTTTCTTTATTAGTTACTAGCTAAGGTTGGAAAAAAAATCTGCTCCGCCCTTGACAACTGCTATTATCAACTAATAATTATGTCATTTTGCCCCCCGAACTAAAATCCCCGAGTTCACCACTGAAAGTCACAGCTTTGAATGTACCGATTGAAGGGCTCAACAGTTAACTTTTCCTCGGTGTGTCCAAACTAAGACAATATCTTCAACAATGTGTCCAAACTGAGACAACATGATCATCAACAATCGTCGGCTTCTTAATGCCATAACTAGCCGCTACCAGTTTAGATGCTCGCCAAAGAAGACCAGGGCATTCAATGCTACGAACAACCTCTTCCAACCTTTTCATACCAGTTTCGTCATCCCAAGGTTTCACGTCAAGAACTGAGGATGATTTCCCACTCTCTTTCTTTTTTGAGTAAGTCTAGGCAGCTAGGGCAATCAACCATTTTTTTGTTAGGGTTGGACTATTTTACATTTTTATCCATCCTCTTTAAAACACAACTACAAACATCAATTATAGAAGGGGTAGAAATGTACATAACCCCAATCCTGACAAAAAAAATAGCTGGTAATCCTGGCTCTCTAAAATTGGAATTCTTTTTTAGATGATGCATGCTTTGACAACTGCCTTCTTGTTTTCTTCAGCTCATCCCCAAAGAGATTCAAATCATCGATCGTCAAATTCAGTAGCAGCCTCCATCCTAACCACCTCAAACTCATTCAACAAAGTCGAGCATGTGATGCCAACATCAACTTGGCGAAGTCATGAGTGTTAGACTGAAATAGAAGAACTAACGGGGGGGGCAAAGAGACATAGCAATAAATTAATGGATGCCAAATGAGAAATAACCCTATAAATAATCTCTCTAGGAATTCAACCTTCATTAATGTCGATATGAGAGCCAAACAACACAAAAAAGAACCATTTCTTCAACTAAATGTAAGTATACCTCAAACTCAAGCACATAAAAAAAAATTGCTTACATATATATATAGTCCCTAAGTTTTTAATTCCTTCTCGTAATTTTCTTTTTTGCTCCACAGCCATTTGGTCAGGTCCCGGCTTTTCAAGATGGAGATTTGTTACTTTTCGGTAACATACATACATATATTATTTAATCATTCTTTCAATATCATTTTAGAAATTTGTTACTTGATTGCAAAAATATGATTTCTTAGCATTTTCGTATTTTCTTTTCATGTTTTGTTTTTGTAATAAATTACTTAATTTATTTTTGTTATAATATAATCAAGGGCCATTACAAGGTACATAAGTACGGAGTACGCAGGGAGTGGGACTCAATTGCTGCATGGGGGACTCAAAAACCATGGCCAGATTGGGAGTTTGGTCAGAAGTGGAGGCATTCCAATTTGATCCACCAGCATTCAAGCTGATTTTGGAGTTTATTGCTCACCCGATGATAGGCTTGATCACAGATCGAGCTGTAGTTGCAGAGAATGAAGCCAAGCTGAGCAAGGATTTCGATGTGTATGAGGATCGACTAGCCAAGTCCAAGTACATAGCTGGTGATGAGTTTACCTTAATTGATCTCCACCACCTTCCTATCATGTACTATTTTCTGAGAACACAGACTAACCAGTTGTTTGAGTCACGACCTCATGTTAATGCATGGCGTGACAACCTCATGGCTCGACCCAGCTGGAAAAAAGTCATCAAGATGTTGGAGCAATCTGATGAGAAACCTTGAGATTTTAAGACCGATCGATCGAGAGAGCGTATAATTAGTTGCTATTTCAATATGGCATGCAATATTTTTCTTATGTGATGTATTCTGCATTTGCATCTTTGATTGAAGTGAATAAGTTAGGCCTTGGAAAAAAAAAGTTAGGAAGATATATATCTTCAGTGTATCTAGTCATTTTGGATCATTGAAAATGAATCATTTGACATTTTTCACAAAATTCAATAAGGAAGTGTCGTGCATTGTTTTTAAAAAATGAACAGCCTTCATCTTTGAAGCTTGCTAAAAACGTGACATATTTCACAAAAAATCAACAAGGATGCGTCATGCATTATTTTCCAAAATTAACAGCTTTCATCTTTGAAGCTTGGTAAATACTTCATTGGCTTCCCAAGTCAAAGCAATGCATATTAGGGCAGTCTTACTTAAACCCAAGAGGAATGCTAGTTGCCTTCTCCATTAACTTTTTTCAGGAATTCTAAATGTCGAGGAAGTCATCGAGGGAATGAGGGGACCGTCCATCCCCCTTGGGATGCGCGCATGAAAAATGATGTCACACATCCCGAGGGGGATGGACAGTCCCCTCCTTCCCTCTCTCCCTCCCTCGCTGGCTTCCTCGACAGGTAGAACCTCTCAACTTTTTTTCTTTTCTACTTTCTCTCCTCTTCTAGTGACATGCATTCTCTAGTAGGGGTGGGCATGGTTCTGGTTGGTTCGGGATTGGCCTTGTCTCGGACCTATTTTCGGTCCAATGAAACGGGACTGGAACAAATTTTCCTGAGCAAATCTCGGACGAGATCATGTGTAACGACCCGATTCACATAGTATTATATTGTACGTTTTGGGACCCAATATCCGCACGGCTTTAAAACGCATAGTACTTTGTAGATCCAAACTCGTACATATATATCACATCACCCTTCCACACCCAGGCGATGTGAGACTATGATTTCTCCTTTGTAGTTTGTCAACTCATTTAGGATCTATGGGCTCATGGGCTTCTCCCTTACCCTCTCCCTTAAGTCTGCCTAGACAAGGGTATGACAATCCACTCCTCTTTGGAGCCCAACGTCCTTATTGGCACACTTTCGGCTGGGTTAGGCTCTGATACCATTTTGTAACGACCTGATCCACGGAGTACTATATTGTTCATTTTTGGCTCAAGGCCCGCACGACTTTAAAATGCATAATACTTTGTAGATCGAAACTCGTACATATAGAGCACATCACCCTTCCGCGCCCAGAGGATATGAGACTATGAACTCTCATTTGTAACTTGTCAACCCTCTTGGGATCCATTGGCTCTTGGGCTTCTTCCTCACCTTCTCCCTCAGGTCCACCCACACAAGGGTATCACATCATATGTGATTCCGGTTAAAAAAAAGTCCAAAACCCAATTAACCAAATTCTAAGCCCAGCCAAATCCATTCACAAGTGGTTCTTCATCCACACCACCTTTATCACCACTACCACTACCACTACCAGACCCATCCCCTGCTTGTTTAGAGACATCTCCAATTTCAAAACCCCAAAACAAAACCAACCCAACTCATTGAGAGAAAGAGAGCAGCAACAACAAATGGGGTGCAACATGAATGCTAGAAGAATATGAGAAGGGGAACGAAGTTTTTTTTTTTTTTTTTTTTTTTGAAAGCGAGCGGGGGTTATTTAGGATCCCCAAACCTGAAAAAAAAATCAGTTGAAGTTACATCCGTAAATAAGCTTTTCTTGATTTATCTTCATGTACAATATCTTTCAAATCTTGCACAAACAAACTCGGTGTAACTTCCAAGTATTCCGAGCTTGGGTGTAGGCTAGCAAGTCTATCCGCGGCTCTATTTGCTTCTCTGTACTCGTGTATTATAGTAAATTCTTCCAGTTCTACCAGCATTCTCCTGATCTTATTGATAACGTGTCTAAGGTTCCACACGCAGTCTGCCTAGCATTGAGCAGGTAATCACGCACTGTTGTAGAGTCAGTGCTAAGTACTAGTTTTCTAATTCATCTTGAGCTGGCTAGTTGTAAACCCGCCCCAACTCCTTGTAGTTCATGCTTGAGAATTGTCTGGCCTGCAATCGAACCAGCACAAGCAGCCACAATGTCACCTTGATCATCCCTAATTACAGCGCCATAACCCCCTGTGAGGCCTCGTAGTGATCCATTAGAATTAAGTTTAAACCAACCAGTAAGAGGTTTCTTCCAATAGCACACAATTGGAGACCGAATCCTAAACTGTGGTTCAAGGTGCCATGTCCCGAAGAGCTGTCTGTTGGCTGCAGTGTCATCAATGACTAGCTCATCAGCGGAAAATTTGAGTCGTATGTCACTGTAAATGCGCTGGATTAGATCATTACTTGAGCATTGTTGTTGTTGGTATAGTCTAGTGTTTCTTTTGGTCCATATGTAGTAGATAGTGGCGTTAAGTGCTACCTTTTTCAACTGTGTATTGCAACTGTTTCCTCTGAGGTTGCTAGCGCACCACCTGAGTTCGTCTTCCCATCCTGTAATCTGCCTAGAATAGCTCAGATATTGTAGCATTCTTCCCCAAACATCTCGAGAGTATGTACATGCAAAGAAAAGGTGACTTGCAGTCTCACTGTCCTGAGTACATAACGGGCAGATATCCTGTTGAACTTTGCCCCATTGCTTGAGTTTGTTTAGTGTCTTTAAGGCACCATGACATAGGATCCAAGTTATGAAGGAATGTCTGGGAATACACCCTTTGAACCAGACTATGTGAGCCCATTCCACCTGTCTGTTATGCTTCCTGATTGCTTCATAGGTTGATTTCAGATGGAATTGACCATCACTGCTAGGACTCCACATAATAGAGTATAGAGAACTAGTTAAGAGAATGACGCAATAGAGTATATCGGCATGGAAGATTTTAGAGAACTTTTCCTAGAACTAAAAGATCAATTTGAAAAGAAAATTCTTATGAAGGATCAAAACACTACTGAAGATGAATGTGAGGCAATCGCTACTCAGTTTCCTAAGGAAGACGCTTCTCGACACTCTTCCCGAATCAGGAAAACAAATCCAAAATTCATGGGATAAGTAAATCTCTTAAGAACTAGCTTATGTTTGGTGTTTAATTGTTTTGCTTTCCGATTTCATGTGCTTCAAGATTTCCATTCCGACCTTTTCTATTTGTTAGGAAAGGGGAGGAATTTCCACATTCGATTAAGCAATGGATTTGTGCCTACCAAGCTCACGAGCCTCACCAAGGGACCACCTGGACAACTATCCACCTAGTGAATTTATCTCTTAGCTTAAATCTCATCGATCCATCTTAGCTTGGCTCAGAATTTTAAGGTAATTTTTTTCCCGTGTGATGTTGTAAGGTACGATGAGAGGATTAGTGAGTGGTGTAAACTTGATGTACCTTATAATAGTATTATGCATTTATCTAATAATATTATGCCCATTATACATGTCCTAGGGGCAGGGAAAGAACTGGAAAGATGATACTAAAAGTCATCAAAGTCTTACCCAGTTTGTTTAGAAATTGCAAAAGTAGGATCATGACACTCTCCAGCAGCTGCATCTAAAGCGTCATGAAATCTGTCTATGATCATCTGCCCTTCATTTTTTGAGGTTGCAAGCTTCAAGCAATTCTGGTCATCAGCCTCAAGCAGAAATTCGTCACCCTGCACATGTGGAACATTAAGAAAATCCCAGTGACTTTTGACCAATGGAATAAAGAAAGAACAATAGAACAAGGGGTACCTCTTCTTCACTGGATGTACCACTATCCAAAGCCTCAGGTTGTTCTTCACTGCCAAGGCTTCTATGTTTCAAGGAAGATATGTTTTTCTTTGCATTCACTCTCAACCTTTTACCTTTGATTTTATAGTTCTGCAACAAGTACTCAATTCTCAGAAAACAGAACCATATCGCATAAATATTGTTAACAGAGGACAATGCCAACCTTTCTGGGAGTTCCTTTAAATGGACCATTATTTTGCAGAAGGCCATCCAGAATCTCGGCCATTGGATGCTCCATATTTCGAGGTCCAATACTTGAGGTTGAGGATGATACATGATGATATATACTCTGCAGTCGTCAGCGAAGAAACTTCTTCCTTATCTGGATGAAAGTGAAACAACAATCTGGGTTTAACTTTAAGCAATTTAGGCCCATGGATAATTGGAGTGGATTTAATATTTCAACACTGACGAGATTTGAATCCACGATTTTCGAAAATCAATGCTCTGATACCATGATAAATTGCCAACTCTCTAAAAGCTCGAACTTGTAGAGAATGTGAATCCAATCATATATCTAGCGAAAGCGAGAGTGGAGTCAAGGGATTATAACTATATCGGTGGGTACCAATCGTACAATTACACCATAAATTCACACGATATTACCGTGAATAAGTACATAAACAATTTAGGCCAATGAATAATTGGAATGAATTTAATATTCCAATGAGCATGAATTTCAAATAATTCAGGAATCGTCTATTAATTAAACAAATAAAGCTAAGCTCAGCAGTAGTGAAAGGTGTGATGCCCATGACAACATGAGATGGATTTAACATGCCAGCATGTCGACAGCGTCAATGAGGAAAAGTAGAAAGATAAAATAAATAAATAAACAATAATTAATTTATTGATTTCCTAACCTAAATTCTTGCTATAGTAATTCTTGCTATAATTAATTCATGTCGACAGCGTCAATGAGGACAAATCTTGCTATAGTAATTCTGTAAGTCTTCCCCGTCTTTAATTATAAATAATCTCTTGAGGAACTGATCAGCCTTCCTTCACATAAATTTCGCTGATCCTTGTTCATTTTTCTCGGATCCTCTTTGTCATTCTCATTATGGGTGCCCTCAGAGTTCATGGACCTACTTTTTCCATTACGGTGATGCGAGTTCTTACTTGTTTCTATGAGAAAAAACTCGACTATGAGCTCATTAAGAAAAATTCTAACTATCGAGGGAAATGGTGAGGAAAACAGCGAGGGACCTCACAGGGGAGGGGGAGCCGTCCATCCCTTCGGAATGCGCGTTTGAGCTTTCAGGATGCGTGCATTGAAAAGTCAAGCGCGTATTTCGGAGAAAGATGGACGACTCACCCCCTTCCCTCCCTCCTGATGGAGTCCCTCACTGTTTTTCTCACTGTTTTCCTCGACAATTAGACGGGCTCGCTCATTAATGTCGATATGAGAGCCAAACAACACAAAAAAGAACTATTTCTTTAACTAAATGTAAGTATACCTCAAACTCGCACATAAAAAAAATTGCTTACATATATATATATATATATATATATATAGTCCCTAAGTTTTTAATTCCTTCTCTTAATTTTGTTTTTTTGCTCCACAGCCATTTGGTCAGGTCCCGGCTTTTCAAGATGGAGATTTGTTACTTTTCGGTAACATACATACATATATGATTTAATCATTCTTTCAATATCATATTTAGAAATTTCATCATTCTTTCAATATCACGTCACGTCACCATGGTTACAAAACCTGATTACAAAAACATGATTTCTTAGCATTTTCGTATTTTCTTTTCATGTTTTGTTTTTATAATAAATTACTTAATTTATTTTTGTTATAATAGAATCAAGGTACATAAGTACGGAGTACGCAGGGAGTGGGACTCAATTGCTGCATGGGGACTCAAAAACCATGGCCAGATTGGGAGTTTGGTCAGAAGTGGAGGCATTCCAATTTGATCCACCAGCATTCAAGCTGATTTTGGAGTTTATTGCTTACCCGATGATAGGCTTGATCACAGATCAAGCTGTAGTTGCAGTTGCAGAGAATGAAGCCAAGCTGAGCAAGGTTTTCGATGTGTATGAGGATCGACTAGCCAAGTCCAAGTACATAGCTGGTGATGAGTTTACCTTGGTTGATCTCCACCACCTTCCTATCATGTACTATTTTCTGAGAACACAGACTAACCAGTTGTTTGAGTCACGACCTCATGTTAATGCATGGCGTGACAACCTCATGGCTCGACCGGCCAGCTGGAAAAAAGTCGTCAAGATGTTGGAGCAATCTGATGAGAAACCTTGAGATTTTAAGACCGATCGATCGAGAGAGCGTATAATTAGTTGCTATTTCATTATGGCATGCAATATTTTTCTTATGTGATGTATTCTGCGTTTGCATCTTTGATTGAAGTGAATAAGTTAGGCCTTGGGAAAAAAAAAAAGTTAGGAAGATATATATCTTCAGTGTATCTAGTCATTTTGGATCATTGAAAATGAATCATTTGACATTTTTCACAAAATTCAATAAGGAAGTGTCGTGCATTGTTTTTCAAAAATGAACAGCCTTCATCTTTGAAGCTTTGCTAAAAACGTGACATATTTCACAAAAAATCAACATGGAAGCGTCATGCACTATTTTCCAAAATTAACAGCTTTCATCTTTGAAGCTTGGTAAATACTTCATTGGCTTCCCAAGTCAAAGTAATGCAAATTAGGGCAATCTTGCTTAAACCCAAGAGGAATGCTAGTTGCCTTCTCCAATAACTTTTTTCTTTTCTATTTTCTCTCCTCTTCTAGTGACATGCATTCTCTAGTAGGGGTGAGCATGGTTTGGGTTGGTTTGGGATTGACATTGTCTCGGACCTATTTTTGGTCTAATGAAACGAGATTGGAACAAATTTTCCTGAGCAAATCTCGGACGAGATCATGTGTAACGACCCGATTCATATAGTATTATATTGTACGTTTTGGGGCTCAATGTCCATACGGCTTTAAAACGCGTAGATCCAAACTCGTATATATATAGCACATCACCCCTCCACACCCAGGCGATGTGCGACTATGATCTCCCCTTTGTAGTTTGTCAACTCATTTGGGATCTATGGGCTCGTGGACTTCTCCCTTATCCTCCCCCTTAAGTCCGCCTAGACAAGGGTATCACAGTCCACCCCTCTTGGGAGCCCAACGTCCTCATTGGCATACTTTCGACTGGGTTAGGCTCTGATACCATTTTGTAACGACCTGATTAACGGAGTACTATATTGTCCATTTTGGGCTCAAGGCCCGTACGACTTTAAAATGCATAGTACTTTGTAGATCCAAACTCGTACATATAGAGCACATCACCCTTCCGGACCCAGACGATATGAGACTATGATCTCCCATTTGTAACTTGTCAACCCTCTTGAGATCCATTGGCTCTTGGGATTCTTCCTCACCTTCTCCCTCAGGTCCACCCACACAAGGGTATCACATCATATGTCATTTCCGGTTAAAAAAATGTCCAAAGCCCAATTAACCAAATTCTAGGCCCAGCCAAATCCATTCATAAGTGGTTCTTCATCCACACTACCTTTATCACCACTACCACTACCAGACCCATCCCCCGCTTGTTTAGAGACATCTCAAATTTCAAAACCCCAAAACAAAACCAACCCAACTCATTGAGAGAAAGAGAGCAGCAACAACAAATGGGGTGCAACATGAATGCTAGAAGAATATGAGAAGGGGAATGAAGTTACTAATAAAGAGAATGACGGAATAGAGTATATCGGCGTGGAAGATTTCAGAGTACTTTTCCTAGAACTAAAAGATCAATTTGAAAAGAAAATTCTTATGGAGGATCAAAATACTACTGAAGATGAATGTGAAGCAATCGCTACTCAGTTTCCTAAGGAAGACGCTTCTCGACGTTCTTCCCGAATCAGAAAAGCAAATCCAAAATTCATGGGATAAGTAAATCTCTTAAGAACTAGCTTATGTTTGGTGTTTAATTGTTTTGCTTTCCAATTTCATGTGCTTCAAGATTTCCATTCCGACCTTTTCTATTTGTTAGGGAAGGGGAGGAATTTCCACATTCTCAAGATGATTAAGCAATGGATTTGTGCCTACCAAGCTCACGAGCTTCACCAAGGGACCACCTGGACAACTATCCACCTAGTGAATTTATCCCTTAGCTTAAATCTCATCGATCCATATCTTAGTTTGGCTTAGAATTTTAAGGTAATTTTTTTCCCGTGTGATGTTGTAAGGTATGATGAAAGGATTAGTGAGTGGTGTAAACTTGATGTACCTTCATACTTTTGATCTTATTTTTGTGGTCTGGGAAACCCATTTATACCCCGCGCTTACCTTTCAAAAAAAAAAAACATAAACACTGGTCTCCCTTCTTCATCAGGTACTAACGTGTGCTTCATCCTAAGTACTTCCTGATTCCACTGATCCTTTCTATCCATATTCAAATGAACACAACACATGCACAAATTGCTACTAAAACTTATATTATTATATTACAACCACCACATTAAATGGGCAGTTTTGTGACAATCTCTAAACAGTATTATTTTCGTGATGTAACAGTCTATCAAACAATTTTAAGTCAAAACTAAACTCAGGCAAAACTTTGAAAAACAGTTTCACAAATAATATGATACAGTAAATTGGATCACCATGAATAATATCACTTGTAGTACCGTATTATTCATGATGATCCAATTATTGTATCACTTCATTTGTGAAACTATTTGGCGAACTATTACAACACAATAATGATACTTTTTGAGTTATTACAAATATATCAATTTGATGTAACGAACCCACCATACAAGTTAGATCCATTTATCATTGATTCTAAAAGTAGGAACTTTAATTATCAATTTTCCCCATTCATTCTTTCAAGTTGACTGCATGCATAGGGATGATTATCAATTTTTTTATTAACTAAATCTATATATAATATGGGTTTTATCAATTGATGGGTCAAAGTTGAGATCAGGAATATAAACTCTGATTTTGTAATCTGGATTTTCAGGTACAAAGGGGGTCCAGAACATAGGCTCATCTATGTGGAATGCAAGACAGAGGAAATGTTGGGACTCTTTGGAGTGAGGGAGAAGGAGAAGGAGGTGGAGAGGAAGAAGAGAAATGAAGGGGAGAATGAACTGGGAGGATAAATGAACTAAAGGAAGAGGAGGGCTTGGGCTTGGATTACTGTATTGGTATGGACGCAAATTAAGTTGGGCTTAAAATTTGGTTTGGCCTCGCTACAGTAATTGAGACCGACCGAACGGTGTGTTAGTGCGTTGTGGTCCGGGGCACCATATTACAACTGAAGTAGAAATGAGAAAAATGAAAATTTTGGCAAATTATAGAAGGATTTCACTATAGCAAAAAGATTACAAGAGTTTTTCTCTAAAATAAGGAGAGCACAAGGAAAGACAATATTTAGGAGAAATCTCATTTTTTCTCAGTAAAACTCTTTCTTTCTCTATGGTTGCTTTTGAGCCCAAAATGGGATTGGAATAATATTTTGAAGAACAAGAGCATGTATATATAGGAAAGAGTCCTTCTATAGAGCGAGGGAGGGAGCGAGGTAAAGGAGCGAGGGATGGGTGTAACCACCCATCATCCTCGGGATGAGCGCATCGCGTTGGAGATGCGTACAAATGCTCATCGCGAGGAGGATGGGTGGTTACACCCATCCCTCGCTCCCTTTACCTCGACCCCTCCCTCGACCCCTAGAATTTTCCTATAGGAAATGAAGGTGGTGGGTTTTATCCTCCATTTGTTGATAACTTTGATTCACAAAAGTGGCTTTACCGCCACACGGTGTAGGATAGAATGTGTGAAAATTGGTTTCGTCTCAGTTCCAACTAATTTGGAATCAGGATACAAACAACATGAACCAGTTGATCTCGATTTTTAATGGAACAGTACCATACTGATCTAGGTCGGGACCATGATTCTTGCCCACCCCTATCCTCTGTATTTAATAAAGAAAAGTCCATTTTTTTATTTAAAAAAAAAAAATTGAGCCAGGGTTGATTTAGGATCCCTGAACCTATTTTAAAAAAAAAAAAAAAAAAAGCTCGAGATTACATTAAGCACTCTGTCTTTAAATAGTCTCCCAAGAAACTCTTAATCTACTTATATAGATTTCCTTCACTTGTCCTCTTCTTGTTCCTGCTAAAAAATTTCATTATGGGT
This sequence comes from Berberis thunbergii, assembly GCA_003290165.1. Taxonomy (NCBI): domain Eukaryota; kingdom Viridiplantae; phylum Streptophyta; class Magnoliopsida; order Ranunculales; family Berberidaceae; genus Berberis; species Berberis thunbergii. The sequence continues at coordinate 981,524 of QNQO01000273.1, read as the reverse complement.
GCTCTCAGAGTTCATGGAAGCACTTTTTCAACTGCTTTGATGCGAGTTGCTGCTTGTCTTCACGAGAAAGAACTCGATTATGAGTTTGTTGAGGTTCATATGAGAGATGGAGGGCACAAAAAGGAACCATTTCTTAAACTCAATGTAAGTTAATCACAAATGATTGAAATGAAACAATTCCATCTTATGTTATGTTTTGGTTTGCGCTAAAAATGAAAAACTTAACAGGGCCTAAATTTTCAGTTCTTGCTCTTATTAACTTTAGTTGAAACTGCCAATGGTGTTATGGCCTAGTGGTTAGGATTGTGTGGCTAGAACTTTTGTGTAAACCTCTAATCTATTACAGGTTAAATTATGTATCAGTGTTTTTCACCTTACTCTGTATCAATAGAACTTTTTATTCAATTCACTTCACTGTTTTAATTTTCACCTCTTTTACATCATATGATCTATGTATGAGCTTCACCTAAGAATTTGATCAGCCCCTCGAGGTTGAGATAAGGCCATAAAAAGAAGTAATACGTACTGTTGGCGTAAGGGTGGGCAGAACCTATCTGTGTAATAGGTGGTGGTGCATCCTCATTGTTTACAATATACCAATCTATATAACCAAACATGTCATCATATAGTGGTTAAACCGAAATACCCAACTCAACCACCTTAGCCCATGCAGGTCGAGCCAAGATAACAGCAGACCATGCACTAACATGTGGGCGCGAGTCAATTAACGCCTTCGCTGGAGTCCCCATCAGGTAATGCAGATTAGGGAGGTGAAGCAAATCAGCTATAGTGAATTTATCCATTGCTAAGTACTTGGACTTGGTGAGCTGAGCTTCATAAAGATCAAGAACCTTAGCAAGCTTGGCTTCTGCCTCAGCCACCACTTTCTCATCAGGGCTTGACACACCCTCAATAATCATATGCTTTAGCACCAGTTGCCAAATGATCTTCGAAGCCGGTGGCTCAAACTGGTGGTCTTCGACATCAACCCACATAGCCACCTGCCCCTGTTCCTTTGCATTCCAACATATCAGCTCCTCAGGGTTTTTTGGATGTTGATGTGCCATATATCTAATAATCGCTCTCGACTCTGCACCGAAGTCAGATCCAAAGAAAAAGAACTTGCATCAGTACCTCATATTTAATTGACACAACTTCATTTTATTTTTCTCGAAATTGTGATCATGCACTTGGATAGCGAATCTTAAGAACATGCATTGAACAAAATTATAATTACTGGTACTCACCAAAAAGGGTGTAATCCCCATCTGTGTAAACTGGAACCTGTCCAAATGGCTGCATAAAAATTGGTAATCATAATTTGCAACAACAATAATAACAACAGCAATATCAAAAGCCAAATTAAAGTATGCATCCTTTCTGGAACAAAATTAGAGTGAACTACATTCATAGCAAGGAAGGATTCCTTCTTTTGTTCTCCAGCTTTCAAGTCGATGGGGACGACTTCAAATTCAAGATCATGTTCATAGAGACATGCCAAAACTTTGAGTGTTGCAGGGGATGTAAGACTTCCGTAGACTTTCTTAGTAGGCATGGCAATCTGATAAAATATAATGAACTAATGGAAATATTTTCAGTCACAATTTTAAGTTTCACAAGCTTTATTTATAAAGGGGAGAGGAATAAGAGCATTTCAGTTAAAATTCATTTACAAGTGTAGTGGGTAAGTGTCAAATACAACAATGAAATTATGACAGGGGTCTTTATCCTATGTGGTATTATCATAAGATTAAAAAAAAAAACACTCCTATAAAAAACAGAAAATGGAGTTTTGGAACCCAGAATGGATGTTGTTTTCATACAAGTTGTATCGTTTCATCAACGAGTGTTTCTTTATTTAGCGAAAGAAATCGACATTATAACTAGTAGTTTTGTGGTTTTCCAGGAGTTTGAGATACATGGACTTATTAACTTGCAGGTAAACTGTCTGCATCAGCCGATGTTCATACATATAATTCAAAACCATATATGTTTATTTGTTGGTGGCCAGCCTTCCATGTCTGCATTCATACCAAACTTAGTTCTTATTTTTCTTACACACTGGGTAAAAAGAGATGGTCTGTCAGACGTGATTCACCTCTAAGTTTGATCATGGGTTCAAACGATGGGTCCTAATGAATCAAAACTCTTTCTAAAACAACACAAACTACTCCTTATTATGTCCCTATACAACCTTCGATTGGCTTTCCCTGATCAACAACCTCTATCACCAATTCAGACCCTTGTACACACAAAACAAGTATCCCAGAAAAAGTAACAGTCGTGAACTACACGACTTGTTCGACAAGGTTTCTTCTAAGAATCCAACTTTTCTATTTTTTACAGCAGTTCTATCTCTCTTTGTAATGCATATAAAAGGAGAAAATGATGGAAGGAAATAAAGGATGACCGTGGAAATAATCTATTTAACTGGTGAGGAAAAAATGTAACTTCTCCCCTTAGTAAATAAAGATTGTTGAGATTTAAATTTGTGACTAAAACTAGTTTGATTCCTTACTGACATTTGATCAGATTGTAATGGCTACAAAAGTTTCTATGGAAGTCTTATATCCCATGCCAGTTTTGGCATGTCTTTACGAACACGATCTCGAATTTGAATTTGTCCTCATCGACAAGGAATCTTTCCTCACCATGAATGTAACTTGCTCTAATTTCATTCACAATTCAGATACATAAAATATCATTTATTGTTATTGTTACAAATTATGATTATTCATCTTTTAATGAAGCTGTTTGGCCAGGTTCCAGTTTATGAAGATGGAGATAATATGCTTTTTGGTTAGTATCATTAATTTTGTTAATTCACATACACGAGCTTCTAAGATCCTCCGGGAACTGGTGCTAAAGCACACGATTATTTAGGGTGTGTGTCAAGCCCTGATCCTCCGGGAACTGGTGCTAAAGCACACGATTATTTAGGGTGTGTGTCAAGCCCTGATGAGAAAGTGGTATCTGAGGCAGAAACCAAGCTTCCCAAGGTTCTCCATGTGTGCGATGCTCAGCTCACCAAAGTCCTAAGTACTTGGACATGGATAAGTTCACTAGAGCTGACTTGCTTCATGTCCCCGACCTGTATTTTCAGATGGGGACTCCAGTGAAGAAGCTGTTCGACATGCGCCCACATGTTAGTGTGCGATCTGCTGATATCTTGGCTCGACGTGCATGGAATTAGGTGGTCGAGATGCAGAAATATCTGCCCTTGGGTGTTTTGGTTTATACTGTATGTGTTCAGTAATACAGATTAGAATGATCAGGTGACGCTGCCACCTATAGCATTGGGTAGGTCAATGCCTACCCTTACAACAATACATATTACTTATGACCTTATCACAACTTGGGAAGGTGCCAGCCAAATCCTTAGGTAAGTTAGCTAAGTAACTAGGTCATACATGTATAGGGGCTGTGGTATGGATGTAAAAGGGTGGAAAAACAGTCGAGTTTAAGGAATACAAATGGGTCCTTGATGGATAGTCTTTGGTTAGATTTTCAGCAACACATTGTCTGTGTATTTTATGATAATCTGATTTACTGATTGGTGGAAGTTGACGAGATAAGTAAAACATAGTAGTCAATGTTGTGCTGGGATTTCTATTTTACTAATTACCGGACTTTAACCTGTCACGAAGTCAAAGACAATAAGGCACGGCCCATTGCACCCTTGATTCATGTTGTCTTCACATCGCAAGTATTCCTTGGCTAATGACTTAACAATCTAATGTTATTCACAATTCAAAAAATTTGTCAAATCATGTTCTGAGTTTCTAATCCTCAAGGGTATATTCAGTTTTAACTTCTAGGAAATTAACTAATCTCATAGGATTTTGCAAGAGTGCGATTGGGTTAAGACTTTTTACAAAATATAAGAATCAAGAGGCTGGACCAGTTCATGTGGTAATACCAATGCGCACCTTTATGCAATTGATGCACACTGTAAAGTAGAAGATGAGCTGGTAACTCTATATCTGCAAAAAAAAAGGGTTAACTATGCAGTTAGCCAAGTGCTTATCACTTACCAGATAAAATCAGGAGGAACATAATAAGATCAGGGGCAGTCATTACCGGTATCTGGGAGAAGTATGTGCATAAAATGATACTCATACTCTCCTCTTTCCTTAAGACTTTCACCTCTTTCCTGTTTAGAATATTCATTAATTTTCATAACATCGTTCATAAAGCACCATGAAACTAGTAGGCCAGTAATTGCTGAACATTTCTATGCATCAAGAATTTAAGTGAACCTCAATAGCACATAAAAGCCTACGATCAACTCTACAGAATAATGATTATTCAAGAAGGGGTTTGTACTAGTACAGTTCTTACCATGGAGGGTGGACACGGATGAAACTCCCAACTTCCAGATCAATATTGTCAGATGCCTTTGAGCTGAAAATAATGGTCTTTCTCAACTCAGTAGTCACAAGTTCTTGGGGGAGGCTCTGTGTACTTTGGGATCTCTGGAGCAAGTAGCCTTAGTAATTATGGTTTTGGATCAAAAGTTGACGTACAATGAGAATGCACACTGTTTTGGATAAAAAGTTCATGTACAATGATAAAAAAAAAAAGGAATACCTTAATATTATCAGTAAAAGAGCACTGGCACACTGCTAGCTTTGCGTCTAAGTATCTTGACAATATTTTCACATCAATACATCTTGCTTCATCTGAACATATAAGGAAGAGATGAAAGTAATGCACAGGCAATGTGGAAAACATAATCCATGGTGTCACAGACCCTTCAGATCCCAAAATTTCAAGTGAGTACTAATTTCCTTGTGCTATATATAGAAACCTCATAAAAATACACAAGTAGGTTCAAGAATTTTACCATGTGTTGTTCTTCTGTCATGTGATTGCTTCAGGAACTCCATCAATCTTTCCCTTTCACTCTGCATAACTTGCTGCAACCTTCCATGGTATCCAGTGCTTCACAATCGCAAATGAAAATATTATTTGATTTTCATATCTTTTTACTAGGTAACAGCTAGAAGCTGATAATAAAATAATAATCTTGGAAGCACAGATTACAGATGTTGTACCCTACACTATACAGTAATGGTGACAGGACAAATCTTCAAAATATGAAATATGGGTATAACATGAATACAGAAATAAATAACATGATTTTATATTAATATATATCATAACACAGAGCATTAGTATCAAAGTTCAATATAAAACGACATAATAATTAAGCCGTTCACATATTTCACTTCTAAACCTTTGGCCAAAACTAGCACCGTAACACCTAGTTCACAAGTACAGTAACTGAATTAAAAAATAATTTGTAAATGTGTTCATCCATGATCCATCAACTACATAATCCAATTCTCATTTTGAAAATACCAAAAATAAATTGTATCCTGCCATCAATTATGAATTTATCTAATAATATTATGCCCATTATACATGTAGTAGGGGCAGGGAAAGAACTGGAAAGATGATACTAAAAGTCATCGAAGTCTTACCCAGTTTGTTTAGAAATTGCAAAAGTAGGTTCATGACACTCTCCAGCAGCTGCATCTAAAGCGTCATGAAATCTGTCTATGATCATCTGCCCTTCATTTTTTGAGGTTGCAAGCTTCAAGCAATTCTGGTCATCAGCCTCAAGCAGAAATTCGTCACCCTGCACATGTGGAACATTAAGAAAATCCCAGTGACTTTTGACCAATGGAATAAAGAAAGAAAAATAGAACAAGGGGTACCTCTTCTTCACTGGATGTACCACTATCCAAAGCCTCAGGTTGTTCTTCACTGCCAAGGCTTCTATGTTTCAAGGAAGATATGTTTTTCTTTGCATTCACTCTCAACCTTTTACCTTTGATTTTATAGTTCTGCAACAAGTACTCAATTCTCAGAAAACAGAACCATATCGCATAAATATTGTTAACAGAGGACAATGCCAACCTTTCTGGGAATTCCTTTAAATGGACCATTATTTTGCAGAAGGCCATCCAGAATCTCGGCCATTGGATGCTCCATATTTCGCGGTCCAATACTTGAGGTTGAGGATGATACATGATGATACTCAGACTGTCTTTTCTTTGCTTTCTGAAGACCTTCCAAGCGCTCAGTGATTGAGAGTTCTGTAGGTCCATGGTCAAGATCTTCTAATCCTTCAAGTACTTGAGGAACTTTCTTTTTTCCCTCTGCAGTTGTCAGCAAAGAAACTTCTTCCTTATCTGGATGAAAGTGAAACGAGAACCTGGGTTTAACTTTACCTCCACTGCCTGCAGCATGGATTTCAAATAATTAAGTAGATCAGCTATTAATTAAACAAATAAAGCTGAGTTCAGCAGTAGTGAAAGGTGTGATGCCCATGACAACATGAGATGGATTTAACATGCCAGCATGTCGCAGCGTCAATGAGGAAAAGTAGAAAGATAAAAAATTAAAATTAAAATTAAAAATTTTTAAATTTAAAAATAAAAATAAAAAATAAAAAACTGAGAAAGTGGGTCTGACGCATACAATGTTCGGAATCATTTGTGTTCCAACTTCCGACATTGCATGGATTCTTGCAAGAGGCAGGATTATCCACGACAAACATGTTCAGGCTCAGAGATTCAGTGAACTCCAAAGATTATATTTGCTTTTGAGTTTTGGGTTTTTTTTAAATGTAACTAGCACTAAGGCAGTGCGGTTTTTGTTTTTGTTTTTGTTTTTTAGCAAATAAAAATCTATGGATAACACAAATAGAGGGAGGGGAGGAGAGAAAAAACAGAGAGGTTGAAGATGAGCAAGTGTTTCAGTTTTTCATTGTGAAATATTTGTTGGCCTTAAAAGTTGATTTCCACAATTTTGAGACGCCTCGTCTCTCCTCTCCCAAATCTGTTTCCAATGTTTCCCCATGTAGGGTTAATTTCCCCTCCTTTATTTCCCTCTCAAAAATTAAAAATTTCTTCGTTGTGTATCGATCAAAATTTGATACCTCAAAGGACACATTGGTTCATGATCTATGTAGCATGCAAGATATCTACTTCTTTAATTGATACAAATTTTGCAACTCAGATATATTAAGGTGTGATAGAGCTAGAAACCAAAATTTTATACCCAGAAGTCTAAGGATTTTTTCAACCAAAGCTCCACTACAAAGAATCTCTTGGATATGATGATCATGAACACGTCAAAAAAATACACGAGGGGCTTACTAATACCTTTCAAATTTTTCTTGGCTTCGGAATTTGAAGTGTGAGATTCATTTTCACGAAAGCACATCAACTCCTTGGTTTCTTTAAGAACTGTATCCCAGGTGGATGCTCCATCTTGGTTGTCAACCTCATATTCATGATGTGATGTGGCTGCCTTAGAGATGAAGGAGAATTCTGACAATTCATTGTTCTCCTGAAGAAGTAAATCATCAAATACTGAGTCAGTCCATTTCAAATAAGAGTATACAGTGTCATTAGATTGTAAGGTTATTTGAGTGCAAAAACTGATATTTCCAATCAATGCTGCATTTTTTTAAAGGCAAGCGTGCCGCCGGTGGGTATAGAACCCAAGACGTGGAGGTTACACCACCACAGCCTTAATCATCCAACCAAGCTACCATTGGCACTGCATTTCACATTCTTCTCAAAAGCTTACCTCTTCATCAGAAATCTCATCCAACACCTTCTTTGGTGATGCGAAGAACTCATCCTGTACATTCTGGAAAGCATTAATTACAACCTCAACACACCAACTTTGGAAAAGCGTAATGTGAAACACATAATAACACTTGATGCATCAAATGAATCTTAATAAAGAATAACACGGGAATGGACTAATCGGAGGACTCTATATCTTACACTACATTGAAGAGTTTATAAGCTGAAATTTATGTCAAAACCAACCGCGCACCACCTTGTTTCATAGCTTTGAATTCGAAACTCGGGTATGCTCCATTAAACAAAATAACTACAAAGACGAAGTCCACTGAACTACAAATAGTATCAACTCTAGACTACAGCTACAGGGTGTTACTAGGTCATTCTTCTTCTTTTTTTAATAAAAAATAAAAAAATTCTAAATCATGATTTTTCAATGTGTTGAGTAAAGGGGTTCGCTTATGATCTTAGTTTACACTTTATAATCCAATCACTAAGCAACATTACCTTACTAGTTCTGCTTTCTTGAAATGGGTTTCTAGGGTTTCTTGAAAATTTGCGATCCCCATCTTCATCATCTGTTTCGGAAAGGAAACCCAAGTGAACTGTAAATTAATAGTTTGAGAAATCAATAGAACAAGAACAATTTCGAAATGGGAATTGAAGAATACCTGAAATGCATTGATCGGAATCTTGATTTTCCTCCTGCAAAATTTAAGATGAAAATCAGTGATGGGGTTTGAAAGATTGGATTGGATTGAAGTTTGTAGAGGTTTGCGATTTACCGGGAAAGGGTTTTGCCGCCACATTTGCTTCATTTTCAAAAAGTTGTTCTTCTTCAGCTCAGCTGGTGTTTTGGTCTCTCACACAACTCAGATGGTTCGATGGGAGTGGAAAACCCTTGTTGGTGGTACTTGGCTATTGTGTTGGTGCATATAGGAGATCTAACATCCATTTGTGCTAGGGGTGGGCATCCCATCCCGCGATCCCGATCCCGTCCCAATTTTTTCGGGTCTTAATGGGATTGAATAATTTCATCTTGATCTCGTCCCGTCCCGATCTAAAATGGGATGGGATGAAGATTTTCAATCCCGCCAATCCCGAGCTAATTTTTTAATATTTATTATTAATATTTTATTTATTTATTTTATTCATATAAACTTACAGATGACTGACAGAAACTCATGGTGTTTTTTTTTTTTTTTTTTTTTTTTTTTTTTTTTTTTTTGAAAGGCAAGCCGGTTTTTTCAGCATAGGGTCCGTAACCTACTCCCGAGATGCGACCTACTGGTCGAAATATCACCCCGAAATAAAGATGCCTCCAGTGGGTCTCGAAGCAAGGACCTATGGAACAAGTCCACAACTCCTTAACCACTCGACCACTCCGAAACTCATGGTGTTTGCAGTGGTAACAGAAATGTTACTTCAATAAATAAATATTCATTAAGCAAGAAAAAGATAGCAGACTGTTACTTGGATTCCCAATAAAAATGGCGCCAATTATTTAACTTCTAAATATTGATAATACCCAGGTGAAAATGAAAAATAACAATTAACTGAATAATACATATTCAGAAGGGAACGTTCAGGGGCGAAGCCAAGAATTTGAGATGCCCCTGGCTGTAAAAATAATTTTTTTAATTACGATATATATATTGATGGTAAATCATTATGAATATGTTAGAGCATCACCAATAAGTCTATATTTTTTCCCTACCAAATGATGAAATGTCATTTTGTCAAGAAACCATGAATTTTGTTTCCCACAGTAATGAAATTGTAAAATCAGTTGGGAGGCCATCACAACGACATAATATTCTTAGTGGTCCCATTTATCATGTCATTTTCTAAAAGTCAGCCCACTCAACTTCATTGTTAGGGGATTTAGTGGCTACCATTATATTTGCATGTCACATCTATATCTAATTATAAAAAATTATTTTTCACTCTCTTATATGATGATAATCTTCGCAGCAGTCACAGGCAGCACGCTGATCTCGTCCCGTCCCGATCCCGTATGAACGGGATGGGATAGAGATGGGTATATCTTGTCCCATCCCGTCCCGTGCCCACCCCTAATTTGTGCAACTCTTGGAGAGCTCAACCCCAAACTTAAAAGGTTGGATCTATTTGAGTTTGAGGGTGGATGTGATCAAATGGTCATGCATGTATTGTTTAGCTCCAATTGGAATCATTCTATACTCTCCCTTTTTTTTTGTACAATGGTTTGGAATAAAACATCAAACGCATTAGAAATTTGGGCCATTTGTTGGAGCATCAAAAAAAAAAAGTTATATCCCAAGCTCTAGTTTCAATTAGGGGTGGGCACGAGATGGGATGGGATATACCTCATCCCGTCCCAAACGAGCTCGGGGGATGAATCGGGATAGAATGAGTATGACTTAATTTTTTTGCAGTCTGAGCTTATTACTAGATTATTATAATGTGCACATTTAAATGTATAATCGTATAATTATTATGTTATCAACTCTTCCTAATAGGTCTATTTATTTCAAACTCTAAAATAGGGGCAATACTCAAGTATAGTCTAGGCAGCTATACAAGGTCCAAGTCCAATAAGAGATGACGGCTCTTCGAAGCACAATAGACCAGCCCATTCTCACTTTAAGCAAACAATGTTTTTGCTCTAAAATATACTAGGTCTTGTTTTTGCAAGTTTTTATTTATGGTATTATTTATGTTATCAATTGAAGAATATTATAATCTATTTATATCATTATACATGTTAAGGAATTATCTATGAAAGTGTTATTGTTTTAAACAATAAAACAATTATTTGTGATGTTAAATTAACACAACTCCTCGAAACTTCATGTACCACATTTAATTTGACACACAAAAGTTTTGAGTTGATAAATATTAAAATTAATAATAATAATAATAATAATAATAATAATAATAATAAATAATAAATAAATAAGTTTGAAACGATACGGGATGACTTTGATCAATCCCAAAAGGACCCAAAAAATCGGAACGAGATGAGATGAGACAAAACAAGATCAGAATCGTTGGATGGGATATCCACCCCTAGTTTCAAATTGCTCTAAATCCCCCTATTTGCGCAAGTATTATTTAGTAAGGTATGCCAAAATATGATGAGAATGATGAAATGTCTAAAATGGAGTGGGAATTGTTATAGTCGCATGCATTCAACTATTCAGTTTCCCCGTTAACTTGAAGCTTTATGCCCGGTAGTTGAAATTATCAAATGGTTTTTCTTCATAAATAATAATTTGTGTGTTGAAAGAAACAAATTTGTGTTTTGACTTCCCAACGGTCCACTCAATTTTCATTTACAGTTAAAAACACTACATACATACAGAGTTTTGTTTAAGTTGAAATTTTGAGAAAACTTAAGAATTCATATCAGAAATAACGTGCAAAGATTTTACCTCGTCTCAACATACATTCCTCGAGATATGTGTTAAAAAGTGATATAGTTGAATTTTTCTATCATAATCATAGTTGAATTTTTCTATTGGATAAGATGTAGACATGATTAAAGTTGGTTGGACGAAATGGAGAATGACGTCAGGAGTATTATGCGATAGAATGATGCCAAGGTTAAAAGGGAAATGCTATAACACAATTGTTCGACTAGCCATGCTCTACGATTCATAATGTTAGGCTATTGGGGGACAATATACGCATAAGATGTTGGTAGCAGAAATGTGTATGTTAAGATAGATGTGTGGTAAACCGTAAGGATAAAATAGGAATGAAAAATTAAGAGATACTTAGGTGTAACGTCCATTGAGGGAAAATTTCGAGAAAGACGTTTAACGTGGTTTGGTCACGTGTGGATGAAACCAAGCATGATGCTAACTAGAAAATGTATACATTGGCAAGTTAATGGAGGACCTTGTTTAACGTTTAACTTAGACGAACGCGGTGAAAGAAGACATCCTTGAGTTTAAATTAGGCAAGAATATGTGGAAATACCACATTGCTTGGAGAACTAAAATATGTGTAATCGAGCCTGAAAGTATCGAAAATGGGTTTTGATGATGATTGATGCGTCCAGAATTGTCCTCCTGTGAGTTTGATTCGCAAAACCAATGTTAGACTGCCAAGGACCACCTTTTTGGTGGTCGAAGGCACTCTGATGCTTAAGTCAGTAACTCCTCAGTTAAAGTAGCATACATTTGTCAAATGTTCCATTTACCTTTTATAATGGTCGTAATTAACTCTCTGCGTGACTTAAGCATGTGAAACGCAAACGGAATGAGATGTTTCCATAACAGTCTCTTTTTTAATGGAGATGCGTTCGTAAAGGCGTAGGTCCCTCCACGGCTATTTCTTGATGCAACGTTTTTCTTCTTTATGAGATAACGTGTAACGGGCTTGGGTTTGGGCATTGATTTGTTTGGGCCTAGATTTGGATCCTGCTTATGCTTCCTTAAAGGCGGGACTAGTTTGGGCCTCCATAATTGGCCTTGATCTCTCTAAGCTTTATGAGCTGGCCCAACGGATCAGGCGTTGTGTTCTCGGGATAGGACTTTATGCCACGTGTACAGTCGTGATGATTGTGTTTTTTTTTTAAGTATCATCAGCTACTCCCCCCTTAGTTAGTGGGTATGTTTGCATATCCACTAATAAATGTGTGGCGGTTGGTATTTTGATTGTGTTTTTGTACTGAACTTGATGCCTAATAACTTTTGATTTCCTAATCGTTTTGGTTACTTTGTTGTCTGTTCGTTTTCGCGCATATTTTCAGTGCGCAATTATGTCCCGTATGTCGCTTCGTGAGCGATCTCTTCGTTTCTCAGTTGCTTAAAAGGCACGGTGGCTACTCTCATTCTTTTTTACGCCATTTTTAATGTTATTTCTTTTCTTTTATTGTCTCTTTTTTCTCGTTCGTTCTTCCCTGTTTGCGATCTCTGCTGGCGACATGTTGGTTGGTGATCAACTTTTCAGTTGTGAAGCTCATTTTTCTCCGAACAAAGCCTCTCGAGCTACTCTAGATAGTGTATGTTCCAACTATTATTTGCTTGAGGATCTTGAAATCATTATTCCTCACAAAACCGACAGTCTTTGTTGTCCGAGAAAATGATATATCACCATTTATCCTCGCATGTTCTACGCTGGTCTCTGGTTCCCTGTTCTGGAGTTGTTCTAGTCGTATCTGGTCTTCTTGGGTATTCCTCCTGCTCAATGGGGCTGAACGGCTGAAGGGTTATGTTCGCCAAGTATGCTAAGGCCATTTTCTCTGGTATCTCTTTAACCTCTCAAATCTTGCATTCCTTGGTGGGGTTCAGCGTGAGGCCCAATCATACATGTTTTTTTGCATTTTACTGCGTGTTTTGGTAATCTTAATGACAATATCAGGGGTTGGTCGCGAGATTGGTTTTATGCGTCTGTCAGTTCTGGCCACTTCAATTTGCACGGTCTTCCAATAGTAAGGTATTTTTGAGTTCCTCTTAAACATCGAAATATGAAACTGACTGCCGAGGAGCAAATTATCAGCGAGAGCTTTTTGGGGCTTTCGGTGGTTCTATTGGAGTTCTATCTTACTGATGATATGGTGAGGCACAATGGTTTATACATCATGAATGAGACCGAAAGGGCTTTGTTGACTGAAGGCAGGCTACGAAGATCATTGCTCGTGTTATTGCCGATGAAGTGGTCATTGATCAGAAAGTGAGCTCTGATATTACGGATCTCAATGTTCCTATCTGCACTGCTATTGATCCCTCTAGAAAGAGGAAGGTAGTGAGCATGTTAGTCCGTCGAAGCGGTTGTATTTGTATTTTGACCATGAGTCGAAGAAAAAATGGCTTGTTGATTATGTGTGTCGCACGACTATTTATTTGGATTTTGTGGATAGAGATCCTTCGATGGAGGACTGCTGCTCTTTGCAGGAGGCGGAAGAAATGAAACTGGCTCTGGAGAGGAGTGAGAAGGATATTGTTCGTTTGCTAGACAATGGTGAAAAGAAGTTTCTCTCTGCTTACAGTAGCCTTGACATTGTCAAGTGTTCTGATGAGGATCCACAGTCCCTGGATGATAAGATGCTCCAGTTGGCTGTTGTTCAATCTGAAGAACTTGGCAGTCAAGGTTTGGTCATTGAGTTACAACCTCATCTTCCTTTTCCCTTTTTGCTAGCAGAAAGATGGATGTTCATTCTTCCGCAGCTTACTTGCGTTTGTCTATTGTTGCCCGTTCCGTTTCCGTTGGACAACGGGAGGGTGATGGTGGTTCTCCTTTTGTTTCTTTGTTTTTCCCAGTTGTGGGTGGTGGTGGTTCCTCCATACTACCTGATCCTCACATTCTTCATTTGTTGGTTAGTTGGAAAAAACATTATTCTAAGAAGATCCGGGTTAAGTCGGATGGAAAGTTTTGTTGGTTCGCTCATCTTGCTGTGCAAGATAGTGCACGCAAGCTGATAAATGAATGACACAGGCGGTTAGTGGAAGGGCCCTCGATGTCCGTGTTGAATTTGAACCTTCATCTTGATGATGGTGTTAGACTTGTAATGGAGGGGATGACTCATTTTGCCTATGCAATAGTGATGGGCTTGAGTCATCAGGCCAATCACAGTCTCATGGTTTCTTTGGAGAGGAAGCTTTCTGTGATGTTGTTGGTGTTTTCCCATGTTCTTTACCAGTACGACGCGTTAAAAGCACAATGCTCTGAACAAACCAAGCGATTGAGGTGGAGGGTGCACGGGATCCATCTGTGGCCGCACTCAAATCTCTGAGAGTTGACCTATAGGGCATATACACCTGCTTGCTTGATGTGGAGAAAGAGTTTTCTTCTAAGACTAAGTCTCATGATGAAACCGCGCAGGCCATGATAGAATAAGTCGAGCAATTGTTGTCTTTGATTAGTGAGGTCAAGGCTGATTCCTCCGCGATGCGCACTACTATTGAGGGCCAACTTATCGCTACAAGAAGTGAGCTTGTTTTTGTTAAGGATAGACTCCTTGTTATAGAGGTGGCAAACTGGCAACATGTTGTTGATGGTCGGACTGAACTTTTTGACTATATCGAGGGTCTTGGTGTAGATTTGTCCCAGTATCGTCATCTGGTTTATGAGACTTTCGAGGACGTGGAAGGTGCCGCTGAAGAACCTCCGGGTGTCCCAATGGCTGAAGAACCGCTTCCTCCTCCTAAAGAGAGAGTTTCTGCTGGCGATCCGACTCCTGTAAATGGTGTTGAGGACGTTATAGATATTTTCCCTTACTCTTCCAATGCTTTTGCTGAATGTAATCGAATAAATTTTGAATGACAGGAATCAACTTCTCTATTTTTCATTGTATCGACTTTGTTCGTCTATCATTGTTTTGATAATTCATATTTGATGTTCCACATATATGCTTGTACCAATGTTTTAGTGATTTGAGTTTCCCCATGTTTTAGTACGCATGTCTTGATTTTGTGTTTCTTGTCTCCGAATTTTTGTGGAAAATTGTTTAACTCATTTTTTCTACTTTGTTGAATAGTCTGTTCGATCTCGTCATGACACAAAGGTGTTTTTGCTCCATTGAATTGTTCGCTCAGATTGTTTTGTTGGTGTGATGCTCTGGTCGTCTTGGAGTTATTTTACCTATTAACTTTCACTTCGTCAAATCGACGTCTTGGTTCATCCGAAGTTTATGTTTTTGGTTTGACTCGGGTGTCAATATTTGCATCATTTTGTGCGACATTCTAGTCGACCCGAAGTCATTTTATTTAGTCGACTTGTTTATCTAACTCGACACCTCAGTCGATTCAAAGTTTTTGTTTTAATTTGACTCAGGTGTCCAACATTTGCTTCGTTTTGTGCGACATTCTAGTAGACTCGAAGTCATTTTATTTGGTCGACTTGTTTGTCCAACTTTTACTTCGTTAACTCGACACCTTGATCAATTTGAAGTTTTTGTTTTAGTTTGACTCGGGTGTCCAAAACTTGCTTTGTTTTGTGCGACATTCTAGTCGACTTGAAGTCATTTTATTTAGTCGGCTCGTTCGTCCAACTTTTACTTCTTTGGTTGATCAGACCAGAAGTTCATTTTAGGTATCTGACTTGTGTCCTGATTTCTTTTAAGCTTCTTACGCTGATTGTTTTTCATAGTTGTGCTACGAAACTGTTTTGCTTTTATGAGACGTTGGTTTTGAAAATGAAACTTCGTTGATTCTTCGACCATTTTTAGCAGTCGTTCTCCTGAAATGGCTCCGTTACATTGTAGAGCTTTCTTATTTTATTCTTAGGTTGCTAGTGTATGTCATTGCGTTGGTGTCTATGCCTTCGCTACTCCTTCTAATTTATGACCCTATTAGCTTGGGTCGTTATCGCTCCCCTTTTGGCATCGCTTGTTAAGGCCTGATGGAGTTTGTTAGTTCCCAGGGTGGATGCGGTGTAGAGCATATATCAATTCCCTTTTTGATCCTGTGGCTATTGTGTCCGCCTTTTCTTTGCCTTTGAACTGTTTATCCGATATGCCAACAAACTCGTCCAGTTGTCCCCTCTGGATCCAATGTTCAATTTTTTTTTCTTTAGTTTGTAACAGTCTTCGATATCATGTCCATGATCCTTGTGGAATGAACAATATCTGCTCTTGTCTCATCCTTCCGTGTCTCCTTTCATCCTGGTCGGCCAGTTGACATTCTCCCAATTGGATACATTTTTTAAGATATCGGCCTGACTTGCTTTTAGGGCTGTGTATGGTTTATACTCTTTCCTTTTTATGCTGGTTATTCGCTCGTGATTGGGTTGTGCCAGTATTTCCTGGTTTCCTGCTGGTTGGGCTCCGTGCGTCCATCGTTTCAATGCTTTTTTAAATGACTATTGTCCTTCCGTGATCCGTTATCTCGTCTTCTTTCATATTTCCTTTATCTCTTTCTCGAATGCTTCTCCGTCTCATGGTCATATTTTCTCCTCATAACTTTCATTTCTTCGAGTTTGATATGTTTATGTGCTATTTTTAGTAGGACGTCATGCCTTTTGGAGGTTCCAAGTTGAGGGCGTCGAAGAAAGTGCATATTTTCAATCCAGCGACGAAAGTTGTGGCGGTCGTGTCGTCGCTGCATCCATAAATCATTGTTAGCTCGTTGGTGAAGCGGGTAACATATTCTCATATTGTTTCTTATAGCTTCTGTCGAATGTGTAGAAAGTAGTGGGGTCATTTCCTCATCCATTGACTCCCGATGAATCTAGTGATGAAAACAGTTGCTAAGGCCTGAAAAAAATCTATTGACCTCGGTGGCAGGTTGTTGAACCAATTAATTGCTATGGATGTGAGGCTGGTTGGGAACGTTCTACACAGGATCGACTCTGTGGTTTTTTTAAGAGCCATCATGTGGTGCAAATGTCTTAGGTGATCAGTCGGGTTGGTGGTACCATCGTACACTTCGAACTTCGGCGGAATAAATTTCTTCGACATTGCCTTCTTCATGAGTTCGTTAGAGAATGAAGGTTTGGCCAACTCGTATATTATGTTGGGATCCGGGACTCCGATCCTAAACGAGATCTCAGCAACCGTTCTGTCGCATTACAGAGTTTTGTCTCGGTTGAGTTCATTGCTCTCGATGTTTCCATGTTGGGGTTCCGCTAAAACTTTGTCACTCCCTTGAGTTTGGATAGTGGAGTTTTGTTGAGGCGGTGTTGGAGTAGGGTTGCTCGGCTGAACGCATTTCTAAGTGATCTTTTCGAGCATCTGTTATGCATTTCATCTAGGCCACGAGCAAGTCTACCCGAGGGTCTGTGGCAGCGCCAACGACTGTCTGGGCATCTGAACTATTGCGTGTAGCGGATCCGCATTCTCGGATGCTTTTGTTTTAGTGTTTCGGGCTACATCCTCTCCTTGAGCTGTTAGTGATGTATCAATGAGAGAGTTGTCACGATCATTACTGGATTGAGGGTTTATAGACTGCATTATTCTTTCTGATGGCTTATTTGATCTGTTGCTAGTTTGTGGTGAGCTTTGTCACGTGTATTTTGTTTTAGAAAAGGAAACTCGTTGTTCCCCATGGACGACGCCAAACTAATGCGTCCAGAAATCGTCATCCCTGTGGAGGAAACTAAGCATGACGCCAACTGGAAAATGTATGCATTGGCAAGTTAATGAAGGGTATAGACGAAGGGGACGATTGTTGAAAACTTGGATGAATGCGGTGAAAGAAGACATCTTTGAGTTTAAATTAGGCAAGAATGTGAAAATATTGCATTGCTTGGAGAACCAAAATATGTGTAACCGAGCCCAAACGTATTGAAAATGGGCTTTGATGATGATTGATGTGTCCATAAATTGTCCTACTTTGAGTTTGATATGCGAAACCACTGTTAGACTGCCAATGACCACATTTTTGGTGGCCGAATGCACTCTAATGCTTAAGTCAGTAACTGTTGGAAGAAAAAAGTAAATCTGGACAAAACTTAGTTAAAATTGCATACCTTTGTCAAATGTTTTATTTACCTTTTATAATGGTCGTAGTTAACTCTCTGCGTGACTTAAGCATGTGAGGCGTAACGGAAGGAGATGTTTTTGTAACAGTTTCCTCCTTAATAGAGATGCGTTCGTAAAGGCGTAGATACCTCCACGACTCTTTCTTGGTGCAACATTCTTCTTCTTTATGAGATAATGGGAGTTTGGGCTTTGATTCTTCTGAGCCTGAATTTGGATCCTGCTTATGTCTCATTAGAGGTGGGTCTAATTTGGGTCTCTATAATCGACCTCAATCCCTCTAGGCTTTATGAATTGGCCCAACGGTTCTAGCACTGTGTTCTCGTGATAGGATTTTATTTATGTCACGTGTATGGTCGTGATAATTTGTCTTTTTTAATGTATCAACGATGATTATGAATCACAAAGCCAACGAGAGCACCTTGAGCTTGACACAGGCCCGGAGACCAACCAATGTGATTGCCTCAAACCGCCCCTTCGTTCAGCCCTTTAACACCGATAAATAATGTTTATCAGCCTATTTAATAACGCAAACCTAAACAAATATTCGCGAAACAATTTTAAATTTCTATTTGGTGTATACAACACCAATTTGAGGTTGCAAAATTAGAACCAGACCCCAACCCAAACGCACACACCCATCTGAAAAATAAGTTCCATAATAGTTCATAGTGGATTCTCTCACAGACCCCAAACACTCATCGTAATGGCTTCTTCTACATTCTCGTTGTGCTGCTGCGTTTTCTTCACATCTCCAAGAACAAGAACCCAGGTTAGCATTTCCTTCTCTTTCACTTCATATCCGCATTTTCTAGCGTTATTGCTTTGCAGTTGTAGCTATCTCTGTTTTTCACTTGTAAGCTTAAAGGAAACCCATAGAAAAGTGAGACCACCATGTTCTCTTCAAATTGATTCAACATTGTATTGATGGAGAACAACAATGTTTGCGAAGGTGGGGGTGTTTAACTGTGTGATTGGTGAAGTAAGATTTCATTTATGCTGATATGTCTTCAATGTGTTTGTTATGAGGCCTCTGAGAAGTCTGAAATAGTTATGCATACATATTCGTATCATTGTATTCCATAATTTTCACAGTATAAGACATTTCCGTCCTGGTTGGTTCTAAGACAAATATATTTAATTTCTTTGCCTAAATTTGCATCCTCAGTCATTTATTTGTTGTTCAGAGATTGGAGTAATGGTGGTGGCATTTTATGTTTTGAGAATCTTTCGAGACATTATGAACTAGGACTAGTTTTGGATTGGTGAATAAAAAGGAGAAATGGGAAAATAACAAAACCCCGAAGCTGGAAATTTGTAAACTGGGAAGGGTTATCGAATATAAAATGCACGCCTAACACTGAAGATTAGTTGGGTTTGTTTGATATGAAATTTAGTTAGGTTATGGAACATGGAAAGAACATTCTTAACGTGTTATCTAAAAGTTTAATCGATAAAATACCAAATAATTGGAAATGGGGCATTGATCAGCTAGGACTAAGTAGATTTGTAAATTTTAAGTGATTGGTTTCAATCAGATTGGAACAGTTCTTCAAATATTGACAAAGAATCTATCAATTGATTTGTTACATGTTCTGCATGTCAGATTTTACCACTGTGTATGTGTCTTGATGTTTGCTACCTCAATTCATGCCATGTGGCAAATCCCAGATCAAAATTTTGTTTTCCTGTTTGTATCATATTGTAAAGGGTATTGCTCATACTTTTAAGTTAGAAAAATGTAAAAGAATCTTGTTTGTTGGTAATTTGATAGTACTACTATGTTTTAATTTTCCACATTGAGAGATGAAGGTTTCTAGAACTTTCTACTTTCTGATGCCGCCAAGTTGTTAGGTATAAAAAACCCGAGTATGGAGCTTCAGTGCTTCACCTGTCATCTGACTTTCGAGTAAATAACCCCCCCGTCCGAGATTGTATCTCTATTTAGTATTTTCTTTGAGTCAAATTCTCAAATGTAAATGATGTTTGTCAATCAAAGTTTCCTTGGGCTGGCAACCTATCGACCCGTATGTGTTAGGATTAATATATTATGCTTACCTTGAATACTTTAGATTTTGATATTTGAACATAGTGTTCACTGTCAGTTTACTGGGTTCTGGCAACAGGAACTTGGTTTAGAGACTTCAGCTTTGAGCAGCAAGTCAAGCAAAAGTGCTGCTAGAATAGGTTTCCCTCTTTCTACTTTACTAGTTCCCCCAATAAACTGTTATAAATTAATTGCTAATGAGTTACCATTACAACAGGTTTTAAATTGGAGATAAAAAAAGAGAATCCATTATCATTTTGGCGCAATTGTGACAATTTACCGGCGTGCTTTGCAGCAACAAAATCTCTTACACACAATGGTTCAAAAAGAGGCAGATACATTGTATGTCAAAGATATCATGGCCTTCTCACAACACCAATTAAACAGTTTTGTGGACCCATTTCTAGAAACCTATTTGGATTTTCCACTCTCAGAACAGTATTACAAGGATATTGGGTGGAACCTGATATTGAAGATGGATGTGGTTATATAGAAGCTATTGTGGATCGGATTTTTTAGTTTTTAAAGGCTCTTCTGGATATAGATTAGGTGTTGAATTTCATTCCATAAAGATAATGACGTACAAGGAAGCAATACAAGTAAATTGAAGAAGAAGAAAAACATTCAGGGGAGTTCATGAACTGACTGACCCCATTACGGTGTCAGAGCTATTTTGACATGCAGCAATACACGCTTGGAGTGTATCCATCTTACATTGGCACTCATACCATGGACCTTCCTACGGCTGATTGCGTTGAATCAGCAATTTACTTCTTTTTTATGTAACACTCAGTCATTGTGCCAAAACTCATGCAATTCTTCGTTATCCTCTTATTCTATCGGAGATCCTTCTTTTTCTATCAGAGACTTGACCTGAGGTAATGCTTTGAATGCATCAATCATCTACTTCAAGTTTTATATTTTGCAGGACCTAGATTAACTTCTACTTTTTTCTATAACTGTTATGTTTGCATCCCTTGCTTTATTGCTTGAAAATACGAAAATGCGCAGAAACTGTTTCACATGTTGAAAAAGACTACAATTCGCAATATATATGGAGTCAACATTGCAAAATTAACCTACTGTTAAATGATTATTATGAAAACTTTTATCCTATAATTATTCGTCAATTAGAACTTCTATCAGGTGGTTTCAAATGGAGAAATTTTATTTTATCCATTAATTAAAACACGATCTTCAGGTCAATGTAACAAGGTGCCCAATTAGGGTGCTTAGAATGGGCTATGGGTGGGATAGTGTCCAGTGTTGACCGTGGGTAGGCCCAATACAGAAATACATCCTAATCACTCCAAATCCTTTATTTTTCAAACTGTGGTTTGAGTTGCCCTGTGAAGAGTCAAACTATTTATTATAGAGGAAAAATGGCTCCAAATCCTTTACTTTTCAAAGTGTTTCCAAGTTGCCCTGCTGTTGAAGAGTCAAACTACTTATTATAGAGGAAAAATGGTGATTTGTAGCTGGGCCAGTTAAATGGGTTTCAATGGCTAGTTGATCATGTTGTAAGATGAATGACAACGAGTTTCGATTCCCAGCGGAAGCTTCAAGTTGGCTGTAACGCGCTTTGAACTGCTTGAGTAATGCGGTATGAACAATCTAGTAAAGACAGTTAAAAACCCGTGGTTTAGGATTGTGTTTTGTCATGGAAGAGTCAATATATGGATTCAACTCGGCAGGATTAATACCTTGGAGATAGGAAGTTGTGTTTGGACTTGGGAAGCTTGACCAGGAAAATGGGTTTCGTATCACAGGTTGTTCATGCAGTGTGGTTAACAGTTACTGTTGATCACCTGCTAAGCTGTATATCCAAGTGCTGAGTTCAATGTTTTTTGAAAAATTAGAAAGCATCAATAATTAGGGAAGAGAAAAACAAAGAGAACGAAAATAAAATAGGAGGATGGAAATAAATAAACATTCAATAATACATGATGCCAAAAGGCAAAGGTTTTATATTCCATATGCATAGGCGCATAGGCAACGCACATGGAAAGAGGGGAAAGTAAAATTTATTTGTCATATAATTAATTTGGCCTTAAAATTGACCATTTATGATCTTTTTCAAACTTGTTATTATCATTATCATTAGTATTATATAATCATTTGCTAGTTAGCGAAGAGTTTTATGGAGTACTGACCACTCTATAAAACATGCTAAATGTTCATGGCATCTGAACTTTTTTTAAGTGCCATCACGTGGTGGTAATGACACAGATGATCTGACGGATCTCATGTTCCATTATAAAACTCGAGCTTCGGTCGGACGAACCTCTTTGGAAGAAGGGAACTTATGATCTCTTTCGAGAATGGAGGGACGGTGAGATCATACATGACATTAGGGTCAGACGCCCCTAGTCGGAGCGAGTTCTCGACCATGGTCATGTTTGTCTTTGGGGTATGGTCCCACGATCCTCTCATCTTCCTCTTGGGCTTCCTTCTCGGCAAGCTATCCGTTCCTCTGCGCAAAGGGAGGGGGAGGGTTCACCCTCCTGGACGTGCTCTTGTGCGTCTTTTCGGATCTGAGATCCTATCGAATTTCAACTGGTCTCAGGTTGTTGTTGTCAAATTTGAGTGATCTGTTCCACCACCCTTGTTAAATGATTTAGGTGGAGCATGATCAGACTCATGTCGGGGGCAGCCGCGGTTGTTCAGCCTCCTCGATCAGATCGATTCGGTCATGTGGTTGGGCTTCGCCAATCAGAGCGTCGTCGGGCTCAACATCATAGTTGAGTGTTCGAGATATGGTGTTAGTAACCATTTCTCGATGTTTTGCTTGGCTAGAAAGAACTTTCAGGGAAAACTTATCGCCTGTTCCCCATGGATGTCGCCAAACTGATGTGTTCAAATCTGTCCTTGCCAATCGCGCTGATTTCGAGCCTGCAAAAATAAGCAACGATTAAGTTAGGGACCACCGTGGTGGTGGCTGAAGACACTCTGATGCTAAAGTCAGATATCGATGCAAGGAAAAGTGAAGACTGTATGTAAATTGCAATGTGTATGCGTACCTTTCTTCTTTCTTTCACCATCTCTTATAGCGAGTGTTTCCTCACCAACTGTCCATGTGATCCAGGACATGATGGAGGGGAGATCTCTTATAAGATCTTACCTGTGCATGACTGAGTCTCTTCAACACTTGGCTTTGTTTAGGACCCAATGTTTGATTGGGCTAAAAGATGATTACATGCGAGTGGATTTTGAGCCTGTGATAGCTCTGAGATCTGTGTTCGGGCCTTATTGTCCTGAGCCAAGCCCTAAGATCCGTGCCTCATGGATTGACGTGTCTTGGGCCTGAGCATCTGATTTACGGGTTGAACAACAGTTTGTGAATGAGTCTGCTTGGGGCTGCGCTGAAGCCTTTCACGTGCTAGGGTTAGCCCATGCCACGTATACAGCTGTGATCGAGTGACTGTTTGATGTCTCATCAGGAAGGAAGAATCGTTGAGTTGCCCACTATCATGACGAATGATCAGTTTACATTCTCACGAAGGCTCTGTCAAGACACGTGTTCTTGAGTTTTTTGGACAAATTGATCATGCGCAAGATCTGTGCACCAACTTAAGGGAAGGTCTTGAATTATGTCGACATTATTCTTATGTTCTGTTTTAGGATATTCTTGTTTCCTAATTAGGAAGGATTTGATTGCTTTCCTAATTCGATTGCTTGTAATTAAGGTTGTATACAATGTTTAAAACTTTAAATAGCCAAAGAATCAATAAATATACGATTGAATTCTTCAAAAATATTATGAAAATGGTCATAAATTGTTCCACATGTTGAAAAAGACTACAATTTGCAATATACGTGGAGTCAACATTACAAAATTAACCTACCGTTAAATGATTATTATGACAACTTTTATCCTATAATTATTCATCAGATAGAACTTCTATCAGGTGGTTTCAAATGGAAATTTTTTTTATCTTATCAGTTAATTAAAACACGATCTTCAGGTTAATGTCACAGGACACCTAATTAGGGCACTTAGAATGGGCTATGGGGCGGGAAAGTGTCCATTGCTGATCGTGTGTAGGCCCAATATAGAAATCCATCCTAATCACTCCAAATCCTTTATTTCTCGAAGTGTTTTCGAGTTTCCCTGCTATTGAAGAGTCAAACTACTTATCATAGAGGAAAAATGGTGATATGAAGCAGGGACAGTTAAATGGGTTTCAGTGGCAAGTTGATCATGTTGTAAGATGCATGACAATGAGTTTCCAATCTCAGCGGAATCTTCAAGTTGGCTGTAACGCGCTTTGAACTGCTCAAGTAATGCGGTATGAACAATCTAGTAAAGACAGTTCAAAACCCATGGTATAGGATTGTGTTTTGTCATGGAAGAGTCAATATATAGATTCAACTCAACAGGATTAATGCCTTGGAGATAGAAGTTGTGTTTGGACTTGTGAAGCTTGACCAGAAAAATGGGTTTCGTATCACATGTTGTTCATGCTGTGTGGTTATCAGTCACTGTTGATCACCTGCTAAGCTGTATATCCAAGAGCTGAGTTCAATGTTTTTTGAAAAAAAGAGTTAGAAAGCATCAATAATTAGGGAAGAGATAAACAAAGAGAATGAAACAAGAAAAATAGGACGGAAATAAATAAACATTCAATAATACGTAATGCTAAAAGGCAAAGTTTCTCTATTCCATATGCATATGCGCATAGGCAATGTACATAGAAAGGGGGAAAGTAAGATTTATTTGTGATATAATTAATTTGGCCTTGAACTCGACCATTGATGATCTTTGTCAAACTTCTAGTTTCACTCGTTTTCCCCCTCTTATTGGCTAGTCCTACTTTTATTATCATGATCATTATTATTATATATAACCATTTGCTAGTGAGCGAAGATTTTTATGGAGTATTGACCACTCCGTAAAACACGCTAAATCTTCATGGTTACAGTAACAATTATTTTTAAAGGATGGATATCACTTGCGCCGGGTGGAGGATTTGAGAAGCCTTTACCCTAATAAAATCTGATTAATTGACAGTCTCTACAATACATGATCACCTGTGCATTTTGGGCTGGCACTCAATGTTTAGAAATACCAGCACGGCTCCTCGTTTGCTTAGGGTATATAGACCGAATCTCTCCAGCCTGAGTCAAGACTCTGTGCATGGTTTATACCTTATTCCATGAAGATTACAGTGCTTAATATTTCTTTTTACAATAACACCAAAATAAAATGGATTGATTTATTTTTTGTTGTTTCTCGAGGAATTTTCATTGCAGTCTCTTTGTAAACATGCTTATTATGTAGATTATATGAATGTCTGAATCTAAACTGGTTCAACAGTAAATATCCCGAATATACCATCTGTCTTCATCATTTTTGTGTAGATTATTTCTAAGATTTAGCTCACTAATGATGTTCATTCAGAAAAAGTTAGCTTGAAATAGAAACCGACGCCTCATCCACCGCATTCACCGTGGCTATATGCAAGTCTTATTGATGAATGTTATCGATTCATACAAAAACATTTGACTACATTAAGACGAGTAAACAATAATGGAGTTATGTATTTCAATTTTTTGTTATCATTTAACAAAGGATTAATATTAGCTGGCTAAACTAGTTTCTTGACCTACCGATTAGGGTGCTTTTGGATTACTTTAAGTAAGAAAGTTGCTATATTTAAAAATAAATAAACTCTATGAAGGTTTTGATACATCAAATTTCATGGCGAATTGAAATTGAAATTGATTGATTTGTTCCCTTTGCTAACAACTTCAACTGGCGACGAGTCATGAAGTTGACACAGTTTTCTATTTGTTTTTGTAAATAATCTGTTTTTCGATGGCAACAAGGGCCTGATTGAAAAATAACCTATAACATTTTACAACCTAATCCAATTATTGATGTCTAATTGTATTTTATGTACTTGTTTAACTTATGTTCTTGTATCTTAACAAAGCTGGAGTTGAAGTCTTGAAGACAGAAACACAGTGGTTCCAAAGCAATTTGTTAACCATTTTTAGCTTATCCATCATTTACTTGGGCTTTCATCAGGTGATATGTCTGCATGTCTACTTAGGGATTATTTGCAAACAAAATAAAATATTGCAATGTTCCGCGATTAATGCATAATCATATATCCGCGATATTTACCCTCAATTATTTCCTTATTAGGCCACCATACATATTTTCAATACTTCGATAATCAGTTATTATAAGGTAAAACATGTATGATGTGTTGATTGGGGAGTGGCTATAAGAGGGGATTAGTAGTTAAGTAAACTCCTGATTTTGTTAAAATACAAAATCAACATTAAAGTTCACATATGAGGACACCTGTGCCTGAAAATGGATTAAGCGGGCCATCTTGACCGTCCTCCATTGGATGCCACGATTAACATCAACCCATAAAAAATAAAAAATAATTGAAAAAAAATAAAAAATAAAAAATGAATAAAGTTCAATAAGACCAATGATGTACTTGTCAACACATGCAGATTTTGTTCTTATTTAAGGAACCCCGTGCTTCACTGAGGAGTCCTCATTGCTAAACCTCTCTTTCTGTCTCTCTTGAGACCTTTTGCTTGTGAAGGAAGAAGTTGTGAAGTTGCAGAAATGTCTGGTAATGAAATAGTTGTAATGGAGGAGGGTAGTAATGTTGAAGAAAATCATTGTCAGGAAATAAATGGGGTGGAACATGAAGTAGTTGTAACGGAGGGTAGTAATGGTGAAAATCATCAAGGAGTAAATGGAATGGTCGAAAAAAAGTTCTTCCCTGATAAACTCCATCGTAATGACTCGTTAGAGGTTGAATCTAGCAGGCTTCGCGGTCATCATGGTCATGGATCAAAGGTTGCTTTAAACAACATGTTCTTTTTATCTAATCATTGTTTTATTTTTGGACAAAATCCAGGACCGTTCATGACTAATACTATAATACCTTGTTAAGTCATTGTTTATGCCAAGTTTACACTTCCTGTCTATTGTTGCTGCAAATACAAGTTTGTGGGTAATATGATTTGGAAGCCCAAAAACATATAATGTACAGGAACTTATGCATGTTAAAGTTTACCATATAAAAAATCCAAAATACATGTGTAGATTTTTAGTAAAAGAAAAAGATCTCTACTAAACCTGTTTTTGATATTGAATTTTTTGGTTTTGAAGGTCTTGGATTGGTCAACTGTATTGCATCTAGCCTTCCAAAGTATCGGGATCGTGTATGGTGACATTGGGACGTCCCCGTTGTATGTCTATTCAAGTACCTTCTCTGACGGAATAAAGCATGAGGATGACATCTTGGGTGTTCTCTCCTTGATCTTCTATACCCTCACCTTCATTACTTTGATCAAGTACGTCTTCATAGTCTTACAAGCTAACGACAATGGCGATGGTTAGTAGTCTCTCCTCATCATACATGCATGGTAAAAACCCTATCCCCAAAGACACACCTATAAGTATTTATGTGGATGTAACATCTCTCTGAATTTTGGTTCAAGTGGCTTCAGTTCATGTTGTCTATGTTCAGTTTCAATTGGATGTGAAAAATAGATAAGCCTTGCTTTTTATAGTACTC
This sequence comes from Berberis thunbergii, assembly GCA_003290165.1. Taxonomy (NCBI): domain Eukaryota; kingdom Viridiplantae; phylum Streptophyta; class Magnoliopsida; order Ranunculales; family Berberidaceae; genus Berberis; species Berberis thunbergii. Next base: position 953,909 of record QNQO01000273.1, on the reverse strand, counting down.
AATCACAGTTCCTACAACAAGAGTGTTTAATCAACATATTGTACTACTTTACAGGAGGAACCTTTGCGTTATATTCCTTGATATGTCGATATGCTAGGGTGAGTTTGATCCCAACTCAGCAAGCTGAGGACCAAGATGTGTCAAACTTTAAGCTTGAGTTGCCAAACAATCGCCTCCTTCGTGCTTCAAGACTAAAGTCAATGTTGGAGAATAGCAAGTTTTCCAAGTACTTCCTTTTGTTTGTGACGATGCTTGGTACTTCTATGGTGATCGGAGATGGGGTCCTAACCCCTTGCATTTCAGGTCCTTTTCATGATCAAAATTGATAGTAAATTTTATAGTACCAATCTAAGATATTGAATCTTGTTACCAAACCTCCACAACTAATCATACATGAATTGTTGGTAACACAAGGATTTAACTTTGAATAGATTTTCAGGTTGTAGATTTGCATGATCTAATGGTTTTAAGGTCTTAATTATTTTTTCATTTCTAATTATATATTGAGGATTCCTCTGTTTTCTAAATTTCAACCTATATTATGTGCAGTTTTATCTGCAGTTGGAGGGATCACAGAAGCCACAAAGGAGATGACAGAAGGTATTGACCAAGTATTTAAGAAAGGAACACAATGTTCTAACTTATGAGTCTCATGATCTATCCAAATTATATGCTCACTAAACAATAATCTATCTTGATTTTGAGTTCAAATTTCTTTTCTGTGATATGGTGGGAAAAAACAAAGAGATGACGAAAAAGAATTAGTTGTAACGAGTAGACACTCCTGCTGGTTACTTTTGTTGATCTATGGCTCAGCTTTTGGCATCCTTACCCTACGGGGGAAGGTAATTGATATCCTTTAAGCCTGGTTTTGTTAGAGCCAATAAAGGCTCTAAGTTCAATTACCCTCCATGATGGTTTTGATAGCCTTCAGGCCTAATTGTAACAATCATACTATGTTAACGCCTATCCCAATTAATAGGCAGCTGTATTATATCGATTTCAAAGAGCATTATTTAAACATTTTGTCAAAAAAAAAAAACCTGATTTTGTTTTGGTGACTTTTGTATATGTTTTATAGTAACTCACTGATCAATTTCTACTTCTTTTTGGTGAACAGATAGGGTTGTTTGGATATCAGTTGCGATCTTGATCTGTCTATTCCTAGTTCAAAGATATGGAACAGATAAAGTGGGGTATAGTTTTGCACCTATTATATGCCTCTGGTTTGCCATGATCGCTGGTATTGGTGTCTTCAACTTCATTAAGCACGATCCATCCGTAGCCAAAGCCATATACCCCAAATACATTGTAGACTATTTCAGAAGAAATAAAAGAAAAGCATGGATTTCTCTTGGTGGAATTGTTCTTGCCATAACTGGTAACTCTTTGTTTCTAATTTATTAAAAATGTTAGTGAAAAATAACCAATTTGAACTGTGTTTACATGTAATATAAACCGTTTTGCATATACTACAGGAACTGAAGCAATGTTTGCAGATCTTGGACATTTCTCAGTCAAATCAATTCAGATAAGTATGTGCTCTGTGGTATTTCCATCCCTTGTCTTAGCATATACAGGGCAAGCAGCATACCTCCGTAAGCATACAGATAACGTTCATGATACCTTCTATAAGTCCATACCAGGTGCAAACTCAAATTCCATTTTGTCCTTAGTTTTCTTCCCATTCTCTGTAATTGTGTATCTGATAGTTTTATCAGTTTAACTTACATTGATTTTACTATGGTGAAGGTTCTCTGTATTGGCCTATGTTTGGGGTGGCTGTTATGGCTGCAATTATTGCTAGTCAAGCCATGATCTCCGGCACATTCTCAATCATCCAACAGTCTCTAGCCCTCGGTTGCTTCCCTCGAGTCAAGATCATCCATACTTCAAACAAGTACGAAGGACAAGTGTATATACCTGAGATCAACTACCTCCTCATGTTAGCGTGTGTTGGAGTTACCTTAGGGTTCAGGACAACAGTCAAAATTGGACACGCATATGGTAAGAATTTCATCTTACTGATGATTGATGCTTAGTACTGTTGACACTTTATCTAATATCTACTGTATATGTGCATAAAACATTACTAGTTACTAATGAACACATCTTTGTTCTGCAGGTATCGCAGTCGTATTTGTGATGATACTCACATCATCATTACTTGTACTCGTAATGATCATGATATGGAAACACAAATTTACTTTGTAATCTGCTATATCATAGTTATCATGTCAATCGAACTCCTCTACTTGAGTTCAGTCCTCTACAAATTCAACCAAGGAGGTTATCTCCCCTTAGCCTTCACAGCTGCTCTAGCAACCATCATGTATGTGTGGAACTATGTCTATCGGAAGAAATACGTATATGAGACAGAAAATAAAGTCTCTGTGAAAGAGCTTAAGCAAATTGCATTGGATACGAACGTCTCTCGGGTTCCTGGACTTGCCATCTTCTACTCAGAGCTTGTACATGGAATTCCACCCATATTCAAGCACTATCTAGCCAATGTACCTGCATTGCATTCTGTTCTAATATTTGCCTCAATCAAGTCTCTACCTATAAGCAAAGTACCTTTGGATGAACGCTTTTTATTTTGAAGAGTTGAGCCATATGAACTGAATGTTTTCCGCTGCATTGTCAGATATGGTTACACTGATGTTCGTAATGAAAATGAGTCCTTTGAGAGAACATTAGTAGAGAGGTTGAAGGAGTATCTAAAGGAGGATTTTTGGATATCTCGGCCTAATAGCGCAGTGGCTGTAGAGGATGGTAGTGCAGCAGGGGATACGGAAGTGGTGGAACGCGCTTTGCAAGCAGGGATTGTCCACTTAATGGGTGAGAGTGAGGTGGTTGCAGGCAAGGGGACTGGTTTTGGGAAGAAGATATTGATAGACTATGCTTATAACTTGTTGAAGAGGAACTTGAGACAAACTGATAAGGTGTTTGATGTGCCTCGCAAACGTCTCTTGAAAGTAGGGATGACTTACGAGCTTTAGAACATGAATGGTGAAAGGGGGATTACTATGAACCCAACCTTTTGCTAGAGATATTAGTACAATGCTAAGCCTGTACAATATACTTATTTCGCTCAATACATTCTTCCTTTCTTCCAATGTAATTATATATTTGTGATTGATATTAATATTGTACTTGATTTATTGTTGGAAGAGAGTGTATGAGTGAGTACGTAGTATAGTATTTCAATGGACTGGACATGATGATCATAGCTTTCCCTATATCAGATATCGATAACCCCCAAATCTTTCTTTCCCTACCCAGTAGTTAACTTCTGCTTGATGTTCTAGTTTACTGAAGGGAAAACAAGAATCAAGGTCTACAAGAAATATGATTTTTTGTTAGTACATAACATACAAATGTGTTTTCACTAATCTCATTACGGATTTAAAATTGATCGTTAGTAAGGTCCTAGAAAAACTTGTATAAAGAAATACTTCAATTTGCGTGTCTTTAATTCATCCCTCAATTGGGATATAAATACAATAGAGTTTCTTGAAACGTACAATCTTACAGAATATAGAAACTAGGTTACCTAAATATGAATTTAGAATATCCTAAATATATATATATATATATATATATATATATATATATATATATATATATATATATATGTGTGTGTGTGTGTGTTTCTATAATCTATAATTAGAATATACAGCTTTCTATACTCCCCCTCAAGTTGGTGCATAGATGTCTATCATGCCCAACTTGTCAACTGAGCTGTCAAACACTTTCTGAGATGCCCATTTAGTTAAAACATCAGTTAATTGCTCATCTGAGGTTACAAATGGAAAGCGAATAACTTTCCTGTCAAGATTCTCTTTAATAAAATGGTGGTGAACCTCCACATGCTTTGTTCGATCATGCTGAACTGGATTATGTGCAATCAGAATGACAAATGTATTATCACAATGTAAATCCATAGGCCTTTGTAGCTTGAAATCTAATTCCTTCAGGACATTACGGATCCACAACATTTCACAAACTCCATGTGCCATACCTCGAAATTCAGCTTCTGCACTTGATCTAGCAACAACTTTCTGTTTTTTACTACGCCAAGTTACAAGGTTCCCACCAACAAAAGTGAAGTACCCTGATGTAGAACGTTTATCAATTTTATCACCAGCCAAATCCGCATCTGTGTATCCAACAACTTGCAATTCATTTTTTTCAAACAATAATCCCTTACCAGGCACCATCTTCAAATATTTCAAGATACGAAAGACTGCATTCATATGCTATTCACTAGGACAATGCATAAACTAGCTAACAACACTCACAACATAAGCAATGTCAGGTCTAGTATGAGAAAGATAAATTAACCTTCTTATAAGACGTTGATACCTCCCTTTATCAACAAGGACTTGATTAGGAAGAATAGCATGTCCATGATTCATCTCATTGGGTGTCTCTATTGGTTTGCAGTCCAACATCCTTGTTTCAGCGAGCAAATCAAGAACATACTTCCTTTGTGAAAGTGAAATCTCTTTCTTCGACCTTGCAACTTCAATACCCAGAAAATACTTCAGTTGCCCGAGATCCTTCATTTCAAATTCCTTTGATTGCAAATCATTTATTTCTTTCGGATCATCTCCTGTAACGATCATGTCATCAACATACACAATTAGAACTGTAATCTTATTATTCTTATGTTTGATAAACAAGGTATGGTCAGAGTTGCTTTGTTTGTACCCAAAAGCTCTCATGGACTTCGAAAATCTTTCGAACCAAGCTCTTGGAGACTGTTTTAGGCCATACAAAGACTTTTTCAATTTACACACCTTACCAGCGTCTATTGGGTTATTCTTGACGCCTGGAGACATATCCATGTACACTTTTTCCTCCAAATTTCCATTGAGAAATGCATTCTTCACATCCAGTTGATGCAAGGGCCAATCTTTATTTGCTACAAGTGAAAGTAAAATTCGGATAGTATTAATCTTCGCCACAGGTGTGAAAGTCTCTTCATAATAAATTCCACGGCGCTGTGTATATCCCTTGACAACTAATCTTGCTTTGTATTTATCAATAGTTCCATCTGCATTAAGCTTCACATTAAACACCCAATGACATCCTACAGTCTTCTTTCCAACAGGCTTGTCTACTACCTCCCAAGTGACATTCTTTTGAAGAGCTTTCAATTCTTCATTCATTGCTCTTGTCCATTTTGGATCCTTCAATGCGTCCTGCACGTTACTAGGAATAGATACAGTAGATAATTGATTAATAACAAGTGCATGTGACTCAGAAATCCTATGGTTAGATATAAAGTTAGCTATAGGGTATTTAGCTTGGGCTTTGATGTCTAGTTCATATTGTCTTTTAGGAACTCCCTTAGTAACCCTTTGTGATTTTCTAGGTTCAACACTTTCTATCACAGAAGACTCATTAGAGGGTAAAGATACTTGAGATGGATCATTCTGGGTGAAATCTTCAGTTGCTGATGTAGAAGGGGAAATGTCGTGTGTGTGAGTTTCAGATACATTATGATCATTCTCTTCTGTCTCATAAGGGAATTGATCGCTAGGAACTAAGTGGTCAATTGTCTGCCTATTGGAAGTGTCTATCTCTCGAGACAAGTCATTTGCTGCTACAGGAACTTCAAATTGTTTCTCCAAGTGTTCCAGTTCTTCAAAGACATCAATAGAACGATGATTCTCTTCATTATCGCTCCCCCTTGAAGGAAAGACTGAGAGACTCCCCCTGAGTAATATGGCTCAGATTCATGAAATGAGACATCAAGAGATATATGCATTCTGTCAGTGAGTGGGTCATAACACCTGTACCCTTTTTGGAGATCTGCATAACCCACAAAAATACATTTCGTCGCATGGCCTGGGGATCAAGTTTGCTCCGATGTGGTTTTGGTATGTGGACATAGGCTGTGCACCCAAACACTCGGGGCTCCAAATTAGGTATGAATGGGATGGAAAAAAGTGTATGAAGCTTCTGATGAGGATTCTTGAACTCAATTACTCGTGAGGGAGTACGGTTGATAATATATACTGCAGATTTCACTGCTTCACCCCAATAGGATCGATGTACATTCATGCCAAACAGGGAAGCACGAACAACTTCCAAGAACTGCATGTTCTTTCGTTCTGCTAAACCATTATGTTGAAGAGTATCAATATTGGAGGTTTAATGACGAATTCCATTTGATCGGAAAAATTCAGATATAGGGCCATTGACAAACTCTCCACCATTGTCAGATTGAAACACTCTGATGGATTGTTGGTACTGAGTCGCCACCATTTTGTAAAAATCAATAAACCTTCCAAATACCTCACTTTTTCGTTTCAGTAATGACACCCATGTCATCCGAGTGCAATCATCAATAAAAGATACATAATATATATTGAGCTCCAGACAAAGAAGGAATTTTTGCAGGACCCCAAACATCTGAGTGAATTTTCATAAAGGGAACAAGACATCTATGAATACTTGGCGAATATGGAATACGGTGGCTCTTGGCCAGTTCACAAATGTCACAATGAAATTCTGAATCACTAACAACCGAAAACAAATGAGGCTACAACTTCTTAAGATAACGAAAAGGCAGATGTCCTAAACGACGATGCCATAACCATACTACCTCTTTCGCCTTATCGACCCTAACGACCTGATTAGCTTGCCCCAAAAGATTCTTGCATTTCTCTCCCGTCTCTGTCAGATCCAAGTAGTACAATTTTCCCCTTCTAACACCATAACCAAGAATCTGCCGAGTCAGAATGTCCTGAAACATGGATAAAACGTCACAATACATGCAAGTGTTCGAATAATTTGACAGAAAGACAAGAGGTTATAAGCTAGTGATGGAACAATTAAGACGGATTCAAGAGTTAGGATATCAAATAACACAACCGAACCTTCACCGCTAACTAGAGTTGGAGTACCATCTGCAGTAGAGACAATATTTTGAGAGGAAGCTCTAAGATTTACCACAAGGTTAGGGTCCTTTGTCATATGATCAGATGCACCTGAATCAATTATCCATGTACTATTCGAAATAACTATATCATTCATACTTGAATGTGGCACATTAGCAAAAACAGATTGCATGGTGTGATCGACTATTGGCTGGGTTGTGAATAACATAAGAATTTTTTTTTGAACTTCAAAAACTAGTTTCCTAGCTCTCTCTCAGTTTCTATGCAAAACCAAAAAAAACAAAACTATGCACCCTGTTGTTTGCGGGCATGTGAACCCTCCCCGCGGTGGCAGGTGTTTTGGGATTCTGAAGAACAAACTCTGTGTCTGGAGAAGGAGAGAACGCCGATGAGAGGAGATGAACTGGGTTGTTTAAAACCCTAGCAGAGATCTGGAGAAGGAGATGAACTGAGTTGTTTCAAACCCTAGCAGAGCTTCTGTTGGCTATGCTCTGTGCTCAATCCAGGATGTGAACGAGAAAGTTTGAAGAGCGTGTCGATCAAAATCCAGGCAGAGAGAAGGCGACTGGAAAGAGCGGTGGCCGGTCGATCTAGCGGCCTTAATTGGTGGCGGCAGCTGGTTTTATGGGTTTAATTCAGGTTTGTTTCAGGGCTTGATTCAAGGTTGTTTCAAGGTTTGATTAAGGGTTAAGGGTCTGATTCAAGATTTTTCAAGGGATGTAACTAGGAAATTTCAGGCAATTTCAGGGTTATTTCATGGTATTTCATGCTGTTTCAGGGTTATTTCAGGGTGTGATTGCAGGGAGCGTGAAGTAGCAGCGTTTCAGTGTTGTGAAAGGAGGACGACGGCTGTGAGTGGCGATTTGGTATCGATGGAGGATATGCGTGGTGTGGCGGCGTGATTGTGATGAGGGATGGCTTGTCGTGGTTGCAAGCAAAAATATGCAAAAACAAGTTCAAAAAGTTTGAATCTGCTCACGTAGAAAGAAATACTTTAATTTGTGTCTTTAATTCATCTTCCAATAGGGTTATAAATACAATAGGATTTTTTGTCTTACAAGAAATAATCTTACAGAATATGGAAATTTGGTTAACTAAATATGAATTTAAAATATTCTAAATATATATATTTTTATAATTTATAATTAGAATATACAGCTTTCTATAAAACTTTCTTATCACACGATTTTGGTTAAAGAATAAATGGTTCCAATTTTACAAATAATGAAATGATGAATATGTACGTGTAACCAAATATTTGTGTTTTAAAGAGCATTTGTGTGCAAAAGTTTAGTATGTATAGTTCATTCTTTAACCTGTAGATGGATTATATTTGACATGATATACCAACTACACAATATCATTGTCCACATTGATCTTTTGAAAATACCGAGTGTACGCTCATTGCAGAACACCGCCTCCTCTCTTACTCTCTGCCCTGCTTTATACAATAGAGGGATTACAAACACATGGTAATGGTGCAATTCGAAGACTTAGTCAGGTATTGCATTTGCATTTGCAATTTCATATGACATCCCCTTCGATAAAACTAGTAATAACATTTGTTGCTTTTGGGAAAAAGTGGAAATTAAGCGTTGTATTTTACTCAACATGCAAGGTTTGGAAATTGTGATAAGCATTTGATTGTAAGCTCAGCTTACAATCGGGACAATACAGTGAGGGATGTTTCCACTCATCGCACACAATTCTCATTGGAATCAGATAGGGTTGTTTGGATATCAGTTGCGATCTTGATCTGTCTATTCCTAGTTCAAAGATATGGAACAGATAAATTGGGGTATAGCTTTTCACCTATTATATGCCTCTGGTTTGCCATGATTGCGGGTATTGGTGTCTTCAACTTCATTAAGCACGATCCATCCGTAGCCAAAGCCATATACCCTAAATACACTGTAGACTATTTCAGAAGGAAAAACATGGATTTCTTTTGGTGGAGTTGTTTTTGCCATCACTGGTAACTTTTTGTTTCTAATTTCTTACAAATGATGTTTAGAAATAACCCGATTTGAACTGTGTTTAACATGTAATATTAACTGTTTTGTATATACTACAGGAACTGAAGCAATGTTTGCATATCTTGAACATTTCTCAGTCAAATCAATTCAGATAAGTATGTGCTCTCTAGTATTTCCATCCCTTGTCTTAGCATATACAGGGCAAGCAACATACCTCCGTAAGCATACAGACAATGTTCATTATACCTTCTGATGTGTCCATATCTCGTCTTCCTGTAAGTTTAACCTGCAAAACCGATGTTATACTGGCAAGGATCACTTTTTCTGGTCGAAGTCACTCTGATGCTTAAGTCAGTAACTCTGTTGGAGAAGGAAGTAACTCCGGACAAAACTCAGTTAAAGATGCATACCTTTGTTGATTGTTCTCTTTACGTTGTATAATGGTCGCGGTTAATTCTCTATTTGACTTAAGCATGTGAGGCGCAATGGAGGTAAATGTTCTTCATAACATTCTCCTTCTTTATGAAGACACGTTCGTGGAGGTGTAACTCTCTCTACGACTCTTTCTTATGCAATATTGCTTTTCTTTATGAGAGAACTCACTCGGGCCTGGACTAACCGGCTCTGTTTGGGCTTTTATGATTGATTTTGCCTTCTTTGGGCTTTATAAGTTGACCCGATTTTGGGATTCCCGATCCTTGTGATGGACGATTTCTGCCAGGTGTACGACAATGATGATGGTTTATTTTGATGTATCATCAGCTACTTTCCCTTAGTTAGTGGGTATGCTCATGTATCCACTAACTGCCATGCGTGCTGACTAACTGTGTCGCGGTTGGATTTTTGATTACATCGTTATGACGCATTTAATGATATTACTAGCTGTCATTGCTTCTGTCTCTCCGATGTTCCGACCGTCTATTCGTTTCAGCATGATTTTTGGGATATTGTGCGATTGTCACATTTCGCACGTTCTCCGTTCGTTGTTCATCCTTATAAATAGAGGAGCTGAGTGCAGAGTTTCCCCTTTATGTCCCTTTTATTTCCAGTTGTTGAGTCTCATTTTTGCTTCATAACCATGTATAGCTTCAAGGTTTTGAGTGACGGTGTTCTTGCTGTTTGCGATACTTCCTTTTCACCTAAGCGAGCGACATAGGCGACTTTGGATAACATTCGTCATGATTATTTGTGGTTGGCCGATCTCGAAATCATTCTCCCTGAAGAGGGTGACAGTCCATGTCTTACAAAGCATGGCTATATTGCCCTATACCCCGACATGTTCCACTTTGGCTTTAGGCTTCTGGTTCCTGAGATCGTCTGAAAATACTTAGATTTTGTGGGCATTTCTCCTGCTCAACTGGTTGCTAATGGTTGGATGGTGATGATTGCAACCTTAGCGAGGGTCGTTGCATCCGGTATCTCTATGAACGTCAGAGTTTTGCATTCATTGGCGGGGTTCGGCGTAAACACTAACTGCATTTGCTATCTCTGTTCCCCATCTTGTTTCAAGAGTCTACGCGAGGAGTATGGGGGTTGGTCGAGGCCCTGGTTTTATGCGACCATTGCCTCATACCATTTTAAGTTGCGCAAAAATCAAATTTTGCGGTCGTTCCTAAAGCCTAAGAGAATCTAATTATCGTTGTCGTTAGAGGAACAAGAGTTCTATAACCGGTTTGACAAACTTCCTCGAGTCTCCGTGGAAAATTTCCTTACTACAGATGTTATTGTCCATAGTGGATTGTATTCATTGAGTGAGGTGGGTCACGTAGAGCTTACGGAGGTTCTTGCTTCAAAGGTGACTGTTGCTCGTGCAGGTGATGTGGATGTTGGCCAGGGAGCGAGCTTCGTTAAGGAGCCTGTGGGCCGAATTGCTTCTGTTGCTATCAGAAACTATGGGAGTGTTAGCTTAGGCGTTAGAAAGAGGAAAGTTCTTAGGCCTCCCTGCATGTCTAAAATGCTGGCAATTAGTCCTGGTCATGTCCCGAAGAAAAATAAGCTTGCTACTTCGGTTCATAGTACCATTAGGGCTCCCTCCCCACCTATGCTTCCCAGGAAGGGAGGTCGTGGCGCAGGTGATTTTGTTACCCGAGAAAATGAGAAGATAAATCAAGCTCTTGAGAAGAGCAAAAATGAGGTTTCTCGTTCTTTGAACGATCTTGAGAATAGTTTTGTCTCTTCATACAACTTGTTTGTTTTTGCCAACTTGACGGTCGATGATTCTCGCATCATTGACAACAAAATGCTTCAGTTTGGAGTCGAGTTGTCTAAGAATCCAAACAGTACCAAGACTCTGGATGATTTTGAGTATGATCCGTTAGTGGAAGATCGAGTCATTTATCTAGCACGGGGCTTCAAATCCCCCATGTCTCCTGTTGTCGCGGGGACCTCGGGATCGTCTGTTGTTCCCTCCGCTTTTCGTCTTATTTCGGCTGTGCCCGAGAAGTTCTGCTGGCCTTCTAAGATTGATGTGCAAAACAATGCTCACAATGTCATTGTAGATTGTCATGGGCGGTTGGCTAACATGACTCTTATGCTTGTGCGCTCGCCACATCATCATATTGATGAGGGCCTCCAGTACCTCATGGAAGGAATGACCCATCTCACTTATGCGGTCGTGATGGGTCGGATTATAAGGTTGCCCGCGATCAGGTGACACTCATTGAACGGAAGTTGGCGGGGCATGCCTTGGTTCTTTATCACGTTATCTACTAATTTGATTTATTGAAATCGCAATGTATAGAGCATACGAGGGTTGCTAAGGTTGCAATGACTTCATTGAAGAAGATCGAGGCTATTCGGGATAAATTTGCCTCTAATTTCGAAATGTTCGAAGTCAAGCTAGATATGTTGCAGTCCTGTCTGAGTGTTGTTGTGAAGGAGTTGTTCAACCGAGTGGCTGAGCGTGACGAGGCCAATCATTATGCTGAAGAGTATTCCACTAGTCTCAAGGCTTTTATGCAAGAACTGCTCAGCTGAATTATGAGTTTATTGTTGCCAAGTCTACGGTTTTCGCTAGACTTACAGCCGTTGAGAATTAATTAGTGTTGACTCGAGCTAAGCTCTCGTCTGTTACTGACAAGCTAAAGGCTACAGAGGTGACAAATTGGAAGAAAGTAGTTGATGGTCGTCACAACCTTTTGGATTTCCTTAAGACGCAAGGCTTGGATTAATCGAGTATTGTTGCTACGCTGAGCAAGTATTTGAGGATGAAGAGGAAACCGTTCTGGGTACGCTGAGTGACCCTGCTATCGAAGAACAATCGTCTCATCATCTGCTTGAGCTTGCGCTAGCTAGTGATGTTGTTGCTAATACTGATGCCCCATCTTAAACGCTCCTATTGGAACCTTTGTAATCGTTTCTTTTTAGAAGATCAATGGAAATTTTATATTTTTGATTGATTGTATGCAGTATGTCTAGTTTTTTTGCTTTTGACATTCCTATTATAATTTTGACTCGTTCGTCCGAATTTTTGTGATTGACTTCACTGTACCACATACTAGTTGCGTAGAAGCTCTTTCTACAAAATCCGATTATATGTTTGGATTATAATGTCGTATATTATAGTCGACGAGAAAAAAGTCTGGCTCATATGTCCTGGTACTTTATCACTTTATGGTTGATCAAACCAAAAGTTTCACGTTTATGCATGACTCGTTCGTCCTGATACATATATTTATTCGTTGCTCAATACTCTAGTCATGTGTTGAGTGTTAATCGGTTCAAATGGTTTGATTTTGTACCAAAATCGAAACTGAACCAAGCTCAGGTTCGGTTATCCAATTTTAAATCAACAAAACTGAAACCAAACCAAACCGTGCGGTTCGATTCAATTTGGGTTTTTTTTTCGGTTTTTCATCACAAAACAGTTTACCAAAAATTTGGTTTTTTTTTTTTGTTGTTGTAAAAAACGGTTCAATTCTATTTGGGTTTTTTTTCATTAACTTCAAAATACAACATTCAACTTACAAAAATCACTCTACAGGGTTTACGAAAATCTCTCACATACCGTTTACAAAAATCACTTCACTTCACAGACTGTTACAGAGCCTGTGATCACTTCACTTCATAGACTGTTTATAGGGCTTACAAAAATCACTTCACTTCACAGACTGTTTACAAGGCCTATGATTTCAACATAGAAAACTGCAGCCTTGTGACTTCAGTATAGAAAATTGCAGCCCTGTAATTGTAGTCCTGTAATTTCAACATACAAAATAGAAAAATTGCATCCCTGCCATTTCAAAATACAATATACGAAATTTAGTTTGTAGGTTGTAGCAATGTGATTTCAAATTTCAGTTTACAGAGCTTGTGATTTCAAAATACATACTTTAGCCCTGTGATTTCAAAATACAAACTTTAGTTTTTACTACCTAGTCGTTTACACCAAAATACAAACTCCAGCCCTGTGATTTCAAAATACAAACTTTAGTTTACTACATCTAGTCATCTACACCAAAATACAAACTTGAAACCCCTGCTATGTTAAGGAATAGAAGCAACAACCACCATTTTTATTACATCTAGTCATTTACACCAAAAAGAAGCAACCTTTGAGAGCACCTTTCCATCAACAACAAAAACACCAAGAACCCCTTGCTAAGAGGAATAAAAGCAATTGTTATCATTTTTCGTTTGTGTTCATTTGCATATTCCCACATAAACAAGAACATTTGAGAGTATCAACAAAAAATCAAGGCTTGGACTTACATTTTACTTGAAACTTGAACTCTCTGAGGCTTGGACTTTAAAGGCAACATCAGAGCCTTTTTAATTTCTACATAATAGATCAAGAAAAGATATTAATCTTTGTTAAATAAACAATAGAAACAATTTAAATAGTAAGTAGAAAAATTAAAAATCAATTACCTTGTTCAATAGTTTCATAGAACTTCATCTCCTCAATAGAAGGCTCGTGATGCAAGGCAACATGGTTACTCAAAAGCCAATTTTGAGTACAAATCAAAGCCTCAACAAGCTACGAAATGAATTAATTATTCTTCCACTTGGGCTAAAACAAGATTTCGAAGCTATTGTCGATAACGGAATGGCTAAGACCTCAGGTGTAATCCTTGCCAAAATGGGATATTTTGATGATCCATACACTTTCCACCAATTCAAAATATAAACTTTTGAATTGTTTTAACTCTTCAATAGGATCCTCAAGATATCTATCCACATCATTAGCTATAATCCCACATTTTTTAGTTTTCCTCAACCTCTTCTTCTCTTCCAACTTCCGTTCTATATCTGTTGAGGCCATACTTGGAGTATCACCATCACTTAATGCTTGAAAACTACTACTTGGAGTAACCACAAGAGGAGAATGCATGGACATCTCCTCTTTCTCATAAATGTTATAAAGAGTAATCAACATATCTTTCACATTTTTTGTATAAGCTTCAACCTTGTCATTTTCATCAACAATTATGATCTCAAAATAATCAATCACCTTATCCATCTTATGAAGTGGATCAAGGACAATGGCTATGAAATAATATTTATTTACACTATCCATTGAACCCCAATACTTGTCATATTTAGCTTTCATAGTAAGAGTAATAGATAACAATTTATCACCATTATTTTTCATGCAAGAGACCATACACATTCAACACATCCATAAAAGCATGGTGAATAATTGGTGTATTTGAACAACAAGATCTTAATGCGATGTCATAAAAAGGTCTCAAGAAAGAAGCAAACGCCTCCTCCAAACCCCAATCATCATCATCCAGTGGCTCTATCCTCTTCTTACTAGCAAAATAGCTTTGATAGCTATTATCATCATCTAGTAACCTATCAAAAGCCCTACGAAATTCAATTGGGGATTGCAACATCAAATACGTAGGATTTCACCTTGTTGGCACATCTATTATGACAAGACCCTTACAAGTTATTTTAACATTCTCCACACAACTTTTAAATACTTCAAACCTAGAAGAAGATGACCTAACATATCTAACAACATTATGGATGCCTTGAATGCAAGTGTTCAACTCATTCAATCCATCACCAACAATCAAATTTAGAATATAAGCAATACACCTAACATGCAAAATTTTTCCCACCTAACAAAAGTGCATTTGGTTTTGGCCAATTCCCTACTCTCTTAATCAAATAACTCAACCCCGAGTCATTGGAAGAAGCGTTATCCACTGTAATGGTGAAAAGCTTTTCAGTACCCCACTCTCCAAAAGCCTCCCAATAGAATCACTCTTATGGTTTGAAATTAAACAAAAATTCAGAATATTTTTATGCAACATCCTATCATCATCAATAAAATGTGCAATCACAACCATATAATTAATGTTTTGAAGATATTTCTATGTATCAATTGTTATGCACATCCTATATCCACATATCGACTCCTTCAATGATTGCTTTTCAACATAACACATGGAAATAACATATCTAGCAATAATTTGACGACATGGAACTCTTCATTTTGGACAAGCTTTCAAACAAAATTTCTTAAACCCTTTCCCCTCGACAAAACTAAAAGGCAGCTCATCTACTATTACCATCTCAACATATGATTTGGTAATTTCTTTTTGATTAAACCCAACCACAACTTCCATAGGGTTATCAATGGATAAGACCTTTTGTTTCCTTGACATTTTTTCCTTATTAGGAGGATATTTGACACATTTATCATTATGAGTACGCAATGATGATGTACCATTTACCAGTGAATGAGCAGCATAAGTAGTCCCACAATACTTGCACCTAGCCCTACATAATCCAGTAGCAGGTGATATGTACCTCTCATAATGATCCCAAACATGAGACCGTCGTCATAATTTCATTTTAGTGAGATGATTTGATGCCTCATTTGACCCACTTCTGCATTCGCTCACCTTTTGAGTTTGTTGGCTTGATGTTGAGTCGGGTTGAAGTGTAGGTGACGATGAATAACTTACAATTTCCGTCTACATAAATCCATATAAAAACAAGAGATCAATTGATATAAGTTTACCATAAACATACAAAAAATCAATTGATATTAACTTATGTTTACCTCAAACAATGTTCTCTTCTTTGATAAACTTTCTGATTGCTAATGGTGTTATGGTCGAGTGGTTAGGGCTGTGTGGGTTTATCCCCCACGTCCTAGGTTCGAGACCTGGCGGCGGCATGGTTACTTTCTTATGGTGTTGACCTGTAGGTCGCACCTTGTTGATAGGTTATGGGATCCTATAAAAACCCCGCCGCTTCTCTACTAGTCGTCTCCTTCATTTGGGTCCTCTCAGGTAACTCAATTCGCCATTGTCGGTCCTCAACCCACCCTTCCACCTGCGATGTGCAAAAAAACCCTCACCCCACAAATCCACAGATCATATCACCATGGAGAAATAACTCAAAAAACGAAGAAGAAAAAAAAATCAACTATTTGTTTTAGGGTAAAAAACATGTAGGATGTGTTGATTGGGGGAGTGTCTAGCTAGAAGAGGATTAGGAGTAAGATAAACTCCTGAGTTTGTTAGAATACCATGATTAATATTAACCCATAAAAAACAAATAATAATTGAAAATAAAATAAAAATTAATAAAGTCCAATAAGCCCAATATTGTATTTGTCAAGTAGTACACATGCAGATTTTGTTCTTATTTAAGGCACACCATGTATCACTCATGAATCCACATTTTTACACCTCTCTTTCTGTCTATCTTGAAGTTGTGAAGTTGCAGAAATGGATGGTAATGAAGTAGTTGCAATGGAGGAGGGACTTAATGTTGAAGAAAATTGTCGTCAGGGAATAAAAGTGGTTGAAGAACATGAAGTAGTCGTAACGAAGGGTAGTAATGGTGACGACTCGTTAGAGGCTCAATCTAGCAGGCTTCGCAGTCATCATGGTCATGGATCAAAGGTTGCTTTAAACAACATGTTCATCTTAATTATCTAATCATTGTTTCATTTTTGGACAAGACCCAGGATCATTCATGACTAATACCATAATACAATTCATGAATTTTCTCTGTTTTTTGAAGTTCTTGGATTGGTCAACTGTATTGCATCTAGCCTTCCAAAGTATCGGGTGACATTGGGACGTCCCCGTTGTATGTCTATTCAAGCACCTTCCCTGACGGAATAAAGCATGAGGACGACATCTTGGGTGTTCTCTCCTTGATCTTCTATACCCTCACCTTCATTACTTTGATCAAGTACGTCTTCATAGTCTTACAAGCTAACGACAATGGCGATGGTTAGTAGTCTCTCCTCATCATACGTGCATGGTATAAACCCTTTCCCCAAAGACACACCTATAAGTATTTATGTGGATGTAACATCTCTCTGAACTTTGGTTCTAAGTGGCTTCAGTTGATGTTGTCTATGTTCAGTTTCAATTGGATGTGAAAAATAGATGAGCCTTGCTTTTTATAGTATTCAATCACAGTTCATACAACAAGAGTGTTTAATCAACATATTGTACTATTTTACAGGAGGAACCTTTGCGCTATATTCCTTAATATGTCGATACGCTAGGGTGAGTTTGATCCCAACTCAGCAAGCTGAGGACCAAGATGTGTCAAACTTTCAGCTTGAGTTGCCAAACAATCGCCTCCTTCGTGCTTCAAGACTAAAGTCAATGTTGGAGAATAGCAAGTTTTCCAAGTACTTCCTTTTGTTTGTGACGATGCTTGGTACTTCCATGGTGATCGAAAATGGGGTCCTAACCCCTTGCATTTCAGGTCCTTTTCATGATCAAAATTGATAGTAAATTTTATAGTACCAATCTAAGATATTGAATCTTGTTACCAAACCTCCACAACTAATCATACATGAATTGTTGGTAACACAAGGATTTAACTTTGAATAGATTTTCAGGTTGTAGATTTGCATGATCTAATGGTTTTAAGGTCTTAATTATTTTTTCATTTCTAATTATATATTGAGGATTCCTCTGTTTTTCTAAATTTCAACCTATATTATGTGCAGTTTTATCTGCAGTTGGAGGGATCACAGAAGCCACAAAAGAGATGACAGAAGGTATTGACCAAGTATTAAAGAAACGAAAAATCTTACAATGTTCTAACTTAAGAATCCCATGATCTATCCAAATTATATGCTCACTAAAAATTAATTAATCTTGATTTTGAGTTCAATTTTCTTTTCTGTGATATGGTGGGAAAAAACAAAGAGATGACAAAAAAGAAGTAGTTGTAACGAGTTGACGCTCTTGCTGGTTACTTTTGTTAATCTATGGCACAGCTTTGTGCATCCTTACCCTACGGGGGAAGGTAATTGATATCGTTTAAGCCTGGTTTCGTTAGAGCCAATAAAGGCTCTAAGTTCAATTACCCTCCATGATGGTTTTGATAGCCTTCAGGCCTAATTGTAACAATCATACTATGTTAACTCTTATCCCAGTTGATAGGCAGCTGTATTGTATCGATTTCAAAGAGTATTATTTAAACATTTTGTCAAAAAAAAAAAAACCTGATTTTGTTATGTTGTATATGTTTTATAATAACTCACTGATCAATTTTTACTTCTTTTTGATAAACTACAGATAGGGTTGTTTGGATATCAGTTGCGATCTTGATCTGTCTATTCCTAGTTCAAAGATATGGAACATATAAAGTGGGGTATAGTTTTGCACCTATTATATGCCTCTGGTTTGCCATGATCGCGGGTATTGGTGTCTTCAACTTCGTTAAGCATGATCCATCCGTAGCCAAAGCCATATACCCCAAATACATTGTAGACTATTTCAGAAGAAATAAAGGAAAAGCATGGACTTCTCTTGGTGGAGTTGTTCTTGCCATAACTGGTAACTTTTTGTTTCTAATTTCTTACAAATGTTAGTAAGAAATAACCGATTTGAACTGTGTTTACATGTAATATAAACCGTTTTGCATATACTACAGGAACTGAAGCAATGTTTGCAGATCTTGGACATTTCTCAGTCAAATCAATTCAGATAAGTATGTGCTCTGCGGTATTTCCATCACTTGTCTTAGCATATACAGGGCAAGCAGCATACCTCTGTAAGCATACAGATAACGTTCAACATACCTTCTATAAGTCCATACCAGGTGCCAACTCAAATACCATTTTGTCCTTAGTTTTCTTCCCATTCTCTGTAATTGTGTTTCTGATAGTTTTATCAGTTAACTTACATTGATTTTACTGTTGTGAAGGTTCTCTATATTGGCCTATGTTTGCGGTGGCTGTTATGGCTGCAATTATTGCAAGTCAAGCCATGATCTCCGGCACATTCTCAATCATCCAACAGTCTCTAGCCCTCGGTTGCTTCCCTCGAGTCAAGATCATCCATACTTCAAACAAGTACGAAGGACAAGTGTATATACCTGAGATCAACTACCTCCTCATGTTAGCGTGTGTTGGAGTTACCTTAGGGTTCAGGACTACCGACAAAATTGGGAACGCATATGGTAAGAATTCCTTCTTACTGATGATTGATGCTTAGTACTGTTGACACTTTATCTAATATCAACTGTATATGTGCATAAAACATTACTAGTTACTAATGAACACATCTTTGATCTGCAGGTATCGCAGTCGTATTTGTGATGACACTCACATCATCATTACTTGTACTCGTAATGATCATGATATGAAAAACACAAATTTACTTTGTAATCTGCTATATCATAGTTATCGTGTCAATTGAACTCCTCTACTTGAGTTCAGTCCTCTACAAATTCAACCAAGGAGGTTATCTTCCCTTAGCCTTCACAGCTGCTCTAGCAACCATCATGTATGTGTGGAACTATGTCTATCGGAAGAAATACGTATATGAGACAGAAAATAAAGTCTCTGTGAAAGAGCTTAAGCAAATTGCATTGGATACGAACGTCTCTCGGGTTCCTGGACTTGCCATCTTCTACTCAGAGCTTGTACATGGAATTCCACCCATATTCAAGCACTATCTAGCCAATGCATTCTGTTCTAATATTTGCCTCAATCAAGTCTCTACCTATAAGCAAAGTACCTTTGGATGAACGCTTTTTATTTCAAAGAGTTGAGCCCCATGAACTGAATGTCTTCCGTTGCATTGTCAGATATGGTTACACTGATGTTCGTAATGAAAATGAGTCCTTTGAGAGAACATTAGTAGAGAGGTTGAAGGAGTATCTAAAGGAGGATTTTTGGATATCTCGGCCTAATAGCACAGTGGCTGTAGAGGATGGTGGTGCAGCAGGGGATTTGGAGGTGGTGGAACGCGCTTTGCAAGCAGGGATTGTCCACTTAATGGGTGAGAGTGAGGTGGTTGCAGGCAAAGGGACTGGTTTTGGGAAGAAGATATTGATAGACTATGCTTATAACTTGTTGAAGAGGAACTTGAGACAAACTGATAAGGTGTTTGATATGCCTCGCAAGCGTCTCTTGAAAGTAGGGATGATTTAAGAGCTTTAGAACATGAATGGTGAAAGGTGATTACTATGAATCCAACCTTTTGCTAGAGGTATTATCCACAATGCTTGCCATGTACAATATGCTTATATCTCTCAATAGTTTCTTCCCTTTCTTCTCATGTAATTGTGTATTTGTGATTGATGTTAGTATTGTACTTGATTATTGTTGGAAGAGAGCGCATGAGTGAGTACTTAAAACTAGTATTTTGAAAAGAAAAAAAATTCTTCTCTTTTTTATTTTTCATTAATATAAAGGTTAAGGGATTCTTAAAATCCTGCTTGCTTTTCGAATAATAATAATGGTTCAGAGGTTATTTATTCATCTCACAAAGAAGTATTTATAGAGATCAAATATAATTCTAACTAGAAAAGGAAAAATAATTCAAATCCCGGTTAATCCAGTATTCCTAAATAGCTAATTATTTGATATTCCTAGTTATATAATTAATATAACTACTATTCATGTTAACATTCCCCCTCAATATATTGCAAATCCTCAACTTGACAAGTGAATCAGCAAAGGCAGTAATATCTCTCTTAGTACCACGTCCAATTATCTCTCCGCTGTTGAGATCCTGATTGTTTGTAGCAAAGCGGAATCCACGAGAGAGTCAGAAAGGGCAGCAGATGGTGTTGATTCTTCCTTCCGACTAGGGCGATTGGTATATCCCTTATGATCCTTATTCTCTTTATAATTATTCCCACCACTCGGGAAATCCATGCTTACACATTTCCTCAACATGCTCAGTAATTCCATAATGAGGACAACTTCCATCACCAAACATTGAGATGAATGTTGAGTAAGTAAATTGCTCCCAGATTTCTTGACAGCCATAACAACACTAGAAGTGGTGCCCTGATTAAGCATGGTATGGGGCGTTGCTTCTCAGGTTGGACAGTTGCAAATGTCATTTTCAGGGTAGAAAACGGTTCAGTGTGAAGAATCTCTCCACGAATAGCATCATAAATATCATCAAGACCAATCGAAAACAAATAAACACATTCCTCGTCATTCTCCTTGCAAGCCCGAATCACCCCTGCCTGGATAAAACTGATCGGCTTACTGTGATCAAGCTCAACTGGTCTACCTGCCTGCTTAGTCTCCATGGCTTTGTGGGACAAGTCGTAGACAATCGACCTAGTAGCACTTTCATAATATGTCTGCAACACCATCTCCCAAACACTTTTTGCAGTAGGAAGACAAATAAAAAAATTCACCACATTCAGTTTCATAGCATCTATGAGCCAACCTTTCACAATAACATTCTCCATCACCCACTTCTCATAAGTTGCATCGTGAGACGAAGCGAGTTCTGAATAGTATTAGTAAGATATCCCATCCTACCTTGTTCGGCAGTAAACATATAAACACCTTGAGTCCAAAGAGTGTAGTTTGTGTTGTTCAACTTAACACCATAAGGAATAGACATCGGTTATGAAACCACAGTCACAACAAACGTTGGCATAGCAGGTACAATGGGTGTGTTAGACAATGTGTAGGACAAAGGCACCACCACAACAACAACAATAAATCAGCAAGACAAATAGTGTTACCGTCAATATTTAGCATATACCGGACGCTGGCATATGAAACATGGGGGTAGAGATGAATTTGTAGATCTTGAGGCACTTGAAAGAGGGGATTCAATCTGCGACTGGAAAATTCAGGACTTCAAAGCAGTGGGGGGTTTTCTTCTTATTTCTTCAAAACCATATGGCGAATTATTGGAGATAATTTTACCAAAGCTATCCAAAAAAAATTTCAAGGGTGCCAAGCTTTTTGAGGTAAATGCTACCGTAGTTGCTTTAGTTCCAAATATTATTAACGCGTCTCTGTTTTTTTTTTTTTGTTTTTTTTTTTTTGTTTTTTGTTTTTTGTTTTGGGACGGTGACCCATTTTATTCATTTAAAAATCAAACGCCCGAAGGCTACATGACTGACCCTATAGGGTTAACTAAAAAGCCGAAACAAAATCTCACAAAAGATAGGATTCACCAAAACAAACCTAGACAAAAAGCTCAGTCTTTGTACCTATTGTTTTCTTTCCTAGTTCTATTAGATTTTCGGGGACAACTGCTGATATCTTTGGTGTAACACCTCGTATTCGTCTTTCCGTCTGACATAGCCCCTAAATCTAAATCATTGTTTGCTGCCTGTGGACCTAGCTCAGATTCTGAGTTGACTTCATCACTATCCTCGCTAGTCATTTCAAGTGTATCGATTTTCGGCAGTCGAAGTTGCCAATTTTCTTTGAGGAGAAATATAGCCTTATTCAAGTTGTCGCTGACTCGTATAACATGTTGTAATGTGTTATATAAGGGCATAACTAAGATCATGACAATCAGAATGAAGCATGTTGTCCAAAGAGTTGTGAATTCCTCTCAGTCAGCCTTTATTAAGGGAAGGCACATACAAGATAATATTATGTTAGCTCATGAATTGGTGCAAAATTATCATAGAGATCAACGTCCTCCCCCTGTGCAGCTAAGATTGATCTCAAGAAGGCATATGATATGGTAAGATGGGAAGCTATTCTGCACCTAGCCACTGTAAAAAACTTAATTTTTTTCCCCAGTCTTCATCAAGTGGGTGAAAGAATGCATGCATATCTACACCTAAATTCTCAATCAGCCTAAACGGGTCCCTAAAGGATATATAAGAGCTACAATAGGTATTCTTCAAGGATGCCTTGTGTCTCCGTATTCATTTGTTATGGTGATGAAGATATTGCATGCGTTGTTATTAAAAATAAATAAATAAAAAAGGTTAATATAAACTTCACCATAGGTGTAATGATTCAGTACGTTATTACACATCTGAGCTTTGCTAATGATTTGATAGATGGGGACAACCTCTTGGCCAAAGCTCTATTTGATGTCCTTCAAGTGTTTAGAATTTCATTGTGGTTCAATGTCTACACTCATCAATTATTAGTCTTATATTGTGGTAATAACAATTACTCATTAAGATACATTTCTTAGAGTCGGCGAGGAGGAGAAAGTGGTGCACTGTCGGCGTGAGGAGAGAGTTGTGTTGCTCTCGATCTCTCTTTCAGGTCAGTTATCCTCTTCATTCAAGGTTAATAAGTTTGTGCTCCCCAGATCTCTTTGGCCCTATTCTACACAAATCTCCAATGACTACCACTTCCTAGACCCTCATGGCCTCCACCGATCCGATTTCGGACTGAGAAGAGGTTGTTTGCAGAGATGGTCTTAGTGGAGATGGAGAAGATTTGGTCAAGAGTCAATCTCAGCTTAAATGGGCTCACTTATTTGGTGGTGGAAGTAGGAATTGGGATGGGTTGGAGGCTCCGATCTACTACTCAAATCTCATGTTTGAGGAAGGTGTGTTACTTTTCCCTCTAGGTATTCGAGAAAAGGCCAAACATATATGGTCAGACCAGTTGGTGGGGATGTTCCTTGAGAAACCTCCTCCATTCAGCCAAGTCAAGATAGTTGTGGAGAGGAAGTAGAAACCAAAAGGAGATCTTGAGGTTACATCGAATGGAAAAATTTTCTTTTTCAAGTTCATGAATGAAGATGATCGAGCCAAAACACTTGAAGAAATGCCTTTAAAAGTTAGGGACAAACTCATGGTGACTAAGCCATGGAAGGAAGACTTGGGGAGTCCACAGAAGGAGATCAATATAATTCCAATATGGGTACATCTTTACAATGTTCCCACTTGCATGTGGTCCAAGGAGGGGTTGAGCTACATTGCTAGCTTGATTGGAAAACCTGTTAGGTTTGATCGAGCCACCTCAGCTAGAGCTTGCCTCACATAAGCAACAATTTGTGAGAAAGTGAAGCCAGATAAGGATCTTCCAACCTTCATTAAATTAGATGTGGGTAGAGAAGGAGGTGATTTGGATGAAATTGCAATCAACTATCCTTGGGAACCATTGATGTGTTCTGAGTGTTGTGTCTTTGGGCATGACAAAAGCCAGTGTATGATGAATGGACATGATAAAGGAACAAAAGGAGAAGATATCATCTAGAAGAAAGAACTTTGAAAGGAAGACTAAGTTGAACAATGACAAAGGAACTAAAGAATGTGCCGCAGAATGGGTTGAGGGGGGCTTAAGGTCTTGGATTGGTGGACTGTATTGCATCTACCAATCCAAAGTATCGCAAACAGATCAGTGTGCACACGAGATTGCTGGCCAACAAACACATTTCAAGCGACGATATTGTCCCCAACTCAGATACCCGTCACACCCGGGTGTGGGGTTTTTAATTGTGAACAAAATTGTTTTTATTCAAAAGTTAATGGATCAATATTTCCTCTTATTTCTTCATTGTTTTACTTGTGCTCACAATACTTGTCTCAAGCAATGATATTGTCTCCAAATTAGCCACCTACCGCATCTAGGTGTGAGGTTTTTAATCATGGGCAAAATTGTTTTATTGTTTCCAACTTAGACAGCTGTCACACCCGGGTGTAGGGTAATGTCTGCAGTCATTGCCAATCAATCATTAGTTTCAGCAGCATTTTCCATAGTCCAACAGTCTCTCGAATGTTTTTATGGGTGAAAATCGTACATACATCCACCAAGTATAAAGGACATGTCTATATACCTGAAATCAATGACATTCTTATGATTGCATGTATTGGACTCACACTTGGATTTAAAACCACACTGAAGCTCGGCAATGCTTAAGGTATAGTATCCATAGCTTCCTTGATTCCATTGCATATCAACTAAATAAAAATTACCAGTACTGCTAGCACAGCCATGCTTGTTCATTTATTCAATCCACTTTTTTATTTTTATTTTTCACTTAATGTACATAATCTAACTGTTTATTCTTGTGCTATTCTCGCAAGGCTTGTTGTCGCTTTTGTTATGACACTCACATTGGCGCTCCTAGTACCCGTGATGATCATGATATGGAAAACTAACATTTTCTTGATCATTGCATACACTTTAACCATTAACCTTGCTGAGTTATTCCTCTTAAGCTCAGCTCTCTACAAGTTCATTGACGGTGGATACCTTCCCATAGCTTTTTCTGCAATTCTGTGGGGTGTCATGTACAGTTGGAACTTGGAAGTATGTTTACCGGAAGAAATACAACTAGGAGCTGGAGAACAAGGTTCCAATGGAAAAAACTCAAATAGTTCGCCAATGATCCAAATATACAAGATATCCCTGGAATTGCCTTGTTCTGCTCTGAATTGGTCCATGGAATTTCCCTAATATTCTCTCACTATGTTGCCAATGTGCCTGCATTGCATTCAGTCTTTTTCCTATCCATCAAGTCTTTACCTATAAGCAAGGTTCCAGTGGAGGATCAGTTTTTGTTCCAAAGGCTTGGACCTCAAGAGTTACCTATTTTTCCAATGTGTGGTGTGGTCTGGGTACATGAACAAGAAGTTGGATTCCTTTGAGGAGATGTTGGTGGATAAATTGAAAGAGTTCATGAGGGAGGATCTGATCAATTTAGTGGGAAGTGAGGATAAAATGAAAACAAATCAGAAGTGTTAACAAATGAGCAAGTGGAAAGAGCAGTCCAAATGATTGACAGTGAATGCAAAAACAGTGGACTGATTCATCTAACTGGTGAAAGTGTGGTGGTAGCTGTCAACAGATCTTGCCTAAGGAAGACAGTGGTGATTAACCACGCGTATAGCATCCAAGAGGTTCCTAAGAAAGCAAGATGAAGTGTTTTCCATTCTTGTAGGCGTATGCTGAAGGTAGGGATGCCTTATAAGCTATAGAGTGGAATTGTGGTCTCCTTAGGTCAGATCCTTTACATTTCTTTGTTTTCTGTTGTCTTAAGTCGATGTATGGTTTTGTTTACAAGTTTTTGAATAAAAATTTTCCTCTTAGAAAGCAGGATAAATATCAAATAGAAACCATTCAAAATTCATCTTGTGTAATGGTGTGAAATATTAGCATAATTGCTTAAACCCCAAAGACTTTTACTAAAGTTATTATTATCCTTTACTTTAGATCACTCTTGATCAGCTTATCGATGAAGTTTAGAGATCCATTGTGTTCAAAGAAAACTACCTAGGATTGAACTCATGATTGATCTGTATCTTAAATTGTTTTTAAGGACCACAAGAATACCATGGCCAAGACCGATGGAGCTAATTAGGTTTATTGACTTCCATTCATTTAACCTACCATTAGGTATTCTATGTGACAACAACTATCAGTAAGCATTTAAAGAAGATTTCTGACTTTTGAAGAGACAAAAATACCAACCTTTTCAAACAAATCCAATTTGAGTGGCCATCTTTTAGTCCCCTAATGAATCCGCTGTGGTACAACCCATCTATTGCTTTCCATAATCTTTCGAGGCAGTCTTGAGGATACTTGATGACCTGCAGAAATCCATGAAAGATTTAATGATGCAACAAGAACAATCCTGTTGAACATAATATCAGTGGGAATTCTCATAGTTTTAACTTAACCTTAAGTTTAACAGAAGGATATGCAGATATCACAATCATGTAGGCATCTTCTAGGCTAGAGTTAGAAACAACACTAGTGAATGATGAAATTCTAATGACACCCTATTTATCAAGAGATTTCGATCACATATGTAATCACAGATTAGTAAGCTGATTCATGGCATCAGCTCATGTAACTACTGTAAATTATTGAACGAAGTGTTGATTTCAAGGCACAGCATGAATCAACAAAACATGGATTAGCAGTATAGGCTACTCATGAGTATCTGCAACCAGACTAAAGAGGGTGCAGTATGTCAAGCAAAATGTTCTGTAGTTACTCTTGACAAATCTAGTTTTACTCCAAATATAAATCATGTAAATATTGAAGGTTGAAGTATGTCCTCTACTTTAGCATGCTGGATTAGGGGAAACAAAATGACCTAGCAACCTGAAGTAGTGTGATCTAACCCTAGGGTGGTCAAAGAACTTAGCAACTTTGAAGAACTCATGATTTAGGAATGGGAAACCATACAGCCTAGTTATTTATATATCCCTGGCCACCAAAGTCGTTTTCTATTACAACTACAAAACTAGAAGTTAGAACAAAAATGGTGAGAAAAGCAAGGAAAGAACTTTGATTGTAGGAATATAAACTATGATTAAACATGATGACTAGTTCAATCCTAGCTCAAGTATAACTAACCCTAGGGTGCTCTAAAACCTATAGCAACTCTGAAGAACTGATTTGGGAATTGGAACCCATATAACCTAGTTATATATGTGTGCCTGAACTCCCAAATTGTTTTCTGTTACTACCACAAAATAAAAAGTCAAGACTAAATGGAGAGAGAGCAAAGAACTTACAATAGCAGGAACATAAGGAAGCTAGGATTGGACATAATAACTAGTCCAATCCTTATGTATAACTAACTGTCTGTGTGTTCATTTGTTAAACTTCTCAGTGCATCGCATGGCTTGTGACACCATGTGCCTTTTGTTGAACTTATCACTGTTAATTCATACAATGGTGCGATATACGCCAATGCATTATATGCATTGAACACTGATGAGCATACCATAGATCGAGGATATGATCATGTATGTATTAAGATGCATTAAGATAGTACCATGCATCGATCATTTTGCTTGGACGGCAAAGAACATTGCAACTGCGAGAAACACGGGCTGCTTGTCGCCTTCTGTCAGGTGCCTTAGAACATCTGGCACGTTTCCATGATGATAGGTGTCAACCTGGACAACTGAGCCACTGGCTTCTTATGGAAAACTGTCAGGCACATGCCATTCTCTGAGCCTCCCGTAGTTTACTATACATTTCCTAAAATAACACTGGCAGACAAATTATGAAATGCCAACACGGTCTATGGCTGTCAATACGGATTTCTTAAGGAAATGAGCCTTGAAGATGGCCTCCATGAAGGCCTACTTTCATTCTAGCAGACCATTGGTGCCTTCCCCTTCCAAGAGGAAACTTGATCATTAGTATACAGCTTTGAATATATTTGGCCCAATGGCTTCTAGGTTTTTGGTTTTCCACCCATCCTGTCTCAGGCTTTTGTATCATCCTTCTGTAAGGCAGGCCATCCCTCTATCAGTGCTTTCTCCTGCTACCTAATATTATATGGTTTCCATATGATAGTTAGACAACTTTGAATAGTTTCGCACACCTATTAGCCCGGACTCATATGCGCTGTCTTACACAAATCCTTACAGGTGTGACTGTTGATCTAAAAATTAAGCATGATTAATCCTTATACACAGGAACCAAAAAGTAGTAAACCCTATTAATACAAAATAAATTAACTTAAATGTTGTCTCCAAAATGGTCCCCTCTCCCCCTCCCTGACCCCGAGAATTAGTACATAGTTTTATTTGAAGAGGAACCCTAGAAACCGTAGTTTCGGTCTTTCATTTATTCTCATTAGTGGGATGAAACAACTAGTCCATTCCAATAAAGCAAAACTCAAACAGCCAACTCTTTGATGTAATTTTCAACAACTAGTTTCCTCTCTAGATTTCAAGAAACCCTATCTCCAGATCCCTATGTAACATTACTCAATCTTTCACTGTCTTGCTATGACGACATTACATGAATGAGGAGAGTTCACATAAAAGCTTAAGTAGTGAGATCAAAACATACCTCAAGATGCTTGGTGCAAGTGATGATTAATTATGAGCTAGCGTGCGATGAAAGTCTTTCTTCTGATTTCAGCCACACCTCTTCTTTAAGCATAAGCTCTGATAAAATCAAAAGAAGAAACAATTAGGTTGAGGGCTGAGACTAGAAGCATGAAATCTTGATTTCTTGATTCAAAAGCAGAGAACGGCACATCTTCAATAAGGTCATAGACAGACTCTAGAATACAAATAAGATTTTGTGCCAGATCTCCAGATTTTATGTACACCTGAATTAACAACATAACGTTGACAGTAAGAATGAAGATGAGATCATGAGAATGCTAACCTGAAATATTACATTCTGCACTTATGAGCAAAGGACCCGAATTCCCAACATCTTGGGTAATTGAAACTAAGTTCAGTAAGATATATGATTCATTACTGAAATGAAATCTACTAAATTGATAAAGTCCAAGTTTCTGTCATGAATTCCAGATTATAAGTACTACAAACTTAAGGTTATTTCTACAAGAAAAGATAATTAGCAGAAGAATAAAACACAGATATATATTAGCTCCAAACATGATTATACATTATTTGTAACACTGATGACTAGTAGCTCAAACCGGACTGAAAACCACAATTTCCTAATCTTTTACAAATAAAAACACACATACATGTGCTATCTTCTTGTTCATCAAATCTTACATGACCCCTTCTCAAGGGTCCTAAAATGGCCTTTATTTAGAGCTGGCAGCAGCATTTCTTTCAGTTAAATTGAACTTCAAGGGAGTGGGAGTTAAAGATCGATTCTTTGTTTGGTCAATTTGTAAGATCCATGGTTGATCTTTCTCATTCAAATTGGAAGCCTTATTTTGGTTAGCTTTCTCTCCTTCTATTTCCCTATATTTATGCAAATACCTTTTTAATGGCTCAACATAGTTGTCAAAACCTAGTGTGCTCATAGCCCAACAAACATCATCTCCATTAACCGTCTTCCGCTTCTCCTTGTGACACTTGTCAGATGCTTCACCAGTAACAAAACTAATGAACTCAGACACACATTCTTGCATGGTTTCTTTTGCTTCTTTAGAGATCTTGGCATTGGATGGCAGAATTTGCTTCATTATCCGGCCTACATTAGCAATTGGCAGCAACCGATCTTGCTCCTTGATCCAGTTTTCATCTCCAGAGTTTGTGTTTGTAGTAGCACCACCTCCAACCTTCCACTTATGGGCTTCAGCATCGCCCATGTTATCAACTATCTCTAGAATGGACAATTTTGGTCCTCTCGGACATAGACACGTTGCTCCTCAGTCCAAAACCAGTTCTATACTTCTATATAGGTTCGACATGTGTATGGGTATGTTCATGTTATATGTAACATGGGTATGTTCGCTATGTGGATGCATGAGACATGAGTCATACATACCCCGATGTCCTTCTAGTTTAAATTAACATGTCATGATGCCAGCATTTGTTCGTGGGTCACCACACTCAATACTCGAACAGATTGACTGAGTTTTAGTTAGGTCTTCCTCCTATATACAATTACAACTAGTTTTCAATCTGCAGTACAGATGGTCCCCTCCTCTCCCTCCACTTCTGTTTAAGCTTTAATGCTCTCAATAAGTCTTCATTAAGAAACTTTAAATAATCAACAGGAGGCCTAGCAATAATGCACGTGTGCATGTGATGCAACCAAACCATACCTACGAAAACCATTTGTGTATTGTCAGAATTTCTTATGTTGGATAACCTACTACACATAGGTTTCACTTAAAGAGAGTCTCTTAATCAAATCTCATACTTTATGAGGGGATTTTGTCACACACTACGACGGCACATACTTGATTTCCTAGTTTAAATTTAGTTAGGTAGCTGTCAAGGTCCTGGAACTCAGGACAACGTCATATTACAATGAGATGCTAGGATGCCTAGTTTGTATATCTAGCCTAGATGGCGTGTCACCATATGGTGAAGTATTAGGCATGGAAAGAATGGAATGATTTGTATTGAAACAGATTCAAATGCAAATAATTCCAATACAAGTTTTAGACCTAGTTGGTGATAGTGAATGGCTAAAACGTTATGCAAGTAATAGCAAACAACGAGCAATATGCAGAAAATAAAGATGACACGTACTGAGATTTACGTGGTTCGGTTTTGCCTACTCCACGGACGACGACTCTATAACTATCTTGTTGATATGGAAACACTTACTTGAAGATTATAACGTTGTCAAGCAACGATCCTTGAGATTACCCAATCTCAAGCCAACAATACCGCCAAAAGTTTGACGAAACTCGCAATCGAAAAACACCCAAAATCACTCAATTCCAATCCTTCTACTTGGCTATTGTTTCATACTGCACACACACCGAATCACACCAAACTCACAATCTGTTTCACACCAAACTTTGTTTCAGCGTTGTATTTAATGTCAATCTGACGTTGTGTTGCTGCGTTGTTGTTGCTTGTCTGACTCTGTTTTGCGTTGTTGCCGCGTTGTTATGTTGTGTATGTGTTGTCTGTTGCGTTGTGCTGCTGCTGATCATTGTGTGCTTGCTGCTCACGTTGTATTTTTTGCTTCCCTTTACATGTTGTGTTGCTTGCTATATAAACAAAAGAGAGAACATGAGTTTTAAGTCCTTGTGAATAAAGGACTTTAACCCCCTCTTAAATTCCTCCCTTAAAATTGGGAGCCACAATTACACAAGGACTATGAGTCCTACGTCTTTGTCTCACAATCTCCACCTTGGCGAACAATTTCTAGCCACCACACAAGCATCACAAACAACCACATAAGTATCTCCACCTTGGTATGAAAACTGTCAAGATCCATTTCTCAGTTAGAGAATCGTCATCGTGCCCCTAAGGGCCCTACCCCCTTGGGGCGTCAACACATGAGAGAGCCTGATCAAGTTGAGACAATGCTCAAACTTGATAACTGAAACCGTTTTTGTCAACATATCAGCTGGGTCATCTTTAGTACTCACATTCTCCAACAGAACCTCACCATCCTCAATGACATCCCTCAGAAAATGATACCACACATCAATGTACTTTGTCTGGGCATGATGAACCTGGTTCTTCGCCAAATGGATAGCACTCTGACTATCACATAACATTGTCACATCATCCTGAGTAACACCCAAATCACTAGCCAAGCCTCGAAGCCAGATGGCTTCCTTTACCGCCTCTGATAGAGCCATGTACTCTGTTTCAGTAGTAGACAAAACAACTGTAGACCCCATCGCCAATGTAAACAATAACATGTAGTCGATCGGCGCCTATCAAGATCACCAGCATAATTCGAATCTACATAACCTTGGATCATATTTGACACATTTCCTCTCTCATATACTAAACCAACATCCAGCGTACCCCAAAGATATCTCAATATCCACTTCACTGCCTGCCAATGTTGTTTTCCCGGGTTTGACATAAACCTACTAACCAGACTGACCGCATGAGCGATATCTAGATGTGTGCAGATCATGGCATACATAAGACTACCAACTGCACTAGCATAGAAACTTGTGAGCATCCAAATAAGTACTTACTGACTTAGACGTATCCATGTCAAAACGGTGAATAATCTTCTCTAAGTATTGTCTCTATGACAATGTCAGTCTGCCTTTCTTGTTGAACCAAGATCTTTTATCTCAAACTCCTATCTCCCAATTATCTTCTTTGTTGAACCAAGATCTTTTATCTCAAACTCCATGCTAAGTTTCAACTTCAATTTATCAATTTCTTTCACGCTCTTCGCAGCAATGAGCATGTCATCAACATAAAGTAAGAGAAACGCATCTGTGTGAATACACAAGGATCATACTTACTCCTCGCATATCCCTGCTCAATCATAAAAGTATCAAACCTCTTGTACCACTGCTTCAAAGATTGCTTCAATCCATACAGTGACTTCTTTATTTTGCATTCCTTTTTTTCCTTGCCACAACAGCATATCCATCGGGCTGAAACATGTATATGTCCTCTTCCAAATCTCCATGCAAGAAAACAATCTTGACATCAAGTTGTTCGAGCTCTAAGTCAAACTGTGTTGCTAAAGCCAAAAGGACTCGGATAGAAGTGTGTTTTACCACAAGAGAAAATACTTCATTGTAGTTCACACCTTCTTGTTGTGCATATCCTTTAGCTACCAATCTTGCCTTGTATCGTATACGTGTACAAGTACCCCTGGAATCTGGAATCTCGTCTTTCACTGTGAAAACCCACTTACACTCAATTGGTATCTTCCCTTTAGGAGTGTCACAATGTCACATTTATGATTCTTCTGAAGAGATAACATCTCCTCATCCAAATCTTCTTTCCACTTCTCTTTCTGAACACTTCGCAAAACATGCGTATATGTGGTAGGAACATCATCATACCTAAGAATGTGCAAGCTGCGCCATCCTCATAACCAAATCTAAGTGGTGCATGTTTGACTCTAGATTCTCTGCCTGCTGTTAAAAACGGTATTTGTAACTATTGAACCTGTTGTTGTGTAGGATCCATGTCCCCATCAGTAGGAACCTCATCTTCTGCCATTGTCTCATCAGGCATCATATCTGTATCGCTCATTCCCCCAGTAGAAGGAACATCATGCTCTATATGAGATCTAGGAGCTCCGAGCTCCACCTATAGAAAATCTCCAGCATCCTCATCTTCATCATAGCTATCACCCCTCCAAATAGAGGAACCATCTTTGCATCTCTCACACTTTGCCTGTAACAAAGCCTCATTATGGAACTTCACATCTCTACTGATCACAAACTTCTGCAAGTTAGGGCATCATAACCTATACCCTTTTACATTATCTGGATAACCGAGAAAAATAGCTTTCCTGACCCTTACTCCAATTTTATCTTCCCTAACATGAAAATATGATGGACAATCAAATACTTTCAAGTTAGAATAATCTAAAGAAATACCCGACCATACCTATATAGGAATCTGAGACTCAATAGCTGATGAAGGGGAGCGGTTAATGAGATAGCATGTCGTGTTTACTACTTCAGCCCACCATATTCTGCCCAAACTTGCATTGGACAACATGCACCGTGCTCTCTCCAACAGGGTACGGTTCATCCGTTCTGCTGTGGTGTCGACTTCACTGTGAAGTGTCTTCTAATGCCATGTTCTAAACAAAATTGTTTCAAGGGATCCTCGGTATACTCACCGCCATTGTTAGATCTCACTACTTCACTTTTCTTGTTTGTTTTTCATTTATAGCTTTCCACTTCTTGAGGATATCAATGACTTCATTTTTATGTTTCATGGTATACACTCATACTTTCCGGTTGAAGTCATCGATAAAAAACACAAAATACCTGGAACCCCTTTGGATGCAACTCTAGAGGGTCCTCAAACATCAGTGTGGATGTAATCCACAATCCCCGTGGTGCTATGAGTAGCATCACTAAAACTGACTTTGCACTGCTTTCCATAGATGCAATGCTTACAGAAATCCAGTTTTTCCATTTTATCACCGCCAAGCAAGAAGTTCGTAGTCCATTCTCACCTACATGCCCTAATCGCATGTGCAATTTCTGTGTACACGTCAAGCTTTTCTCATCAACAACTGTAGAAACCATAGCTCCACCTTCAACTATACTGCCTTGAAGGAAATACAAATTGGCATGCCTAACTGCTGTCATAATCAACCTGTCACCAAAATAAACACTGCAATACCCATTCTCAACAATATACTTGTAGCCCTAAGCTTCAAGCACCCCAAGAGAAATCATCCCCTTTGAAAGATTTGGAACATGACGTACGTACCTCGGAAAGTTGTCTACATGACCCATCTGCCAACTGGAATTTGACTGTACCAATACCCATTGTCTTGCAAGGCCGAGAGTCACCCATTTTAACTGAACTGCCCTTAACCTCGCGATAAGTGTTGAACCATTCCCTTATGGGACACATATGATACGAAGCTCCCGTATTCAACATCCAACCGTCATACAAATGGTCATAAGATTTTGCCATCAGTGCATGTGTTAAGTCACCCCCGATTAGAATATCCTTTACCACATCCGGTGTCTCAACAACATTCACTATGCCCCTACTCTCATTCTCTTGCTTATTGTGATTATCCTTCAAGTCAGGACAATTCCTTATGTAATGGCCTTTGCGTTTACATTTGTGACATTCAACCTTAGACATATCTCTGCCTTTTGATTTAGACTTTAGACATATCTCTGTAATTGTTCATTTTGTAATTCCTTTCCCTTATCACTGAAAGACCATGTGCTTGAACCTCCTCATTCGAAGCACTCTTTCTGGAAGCCTTTGCAAGTACAACTTGAACAATATCACTATACACAAATTTCTCTTTCTTCAATGTTGTCATCTGATCAACAAACGGTTCTCATTCCGGTAACAAAGAAATTAACAAGAATAATGCTTTCTGACTATCTTCAAATTTAGCTCCCAAGCTAATACAATCTGAGTATAAACATTCAAATTCATTTATGTGATCAGTCATGAATTTACCTGGTTGCAACCTGAAAGTGAAGAGTTTTTTTCTGTAGGTACATCACACTCATCTGATCATTCTGAAGATACATAGCCTGAAGCTTATCCCAAATACCCTAAGCCATCATTTCATCAGCGAAGTTGTAAGCCACATTGCGAGAAAGACACAAACGAATCATATTACATGCCTTCTGATCCATTTTACTCGACTTCTCGATAACCTCAACCGTCGCCTCATCTGATAATGGTTTCTTTTTCTCATCTACTGCATCAATCTGATCCAAACTAACCAGAATATCTTTACAATCCATTTTCCAAGCTTTAAAATTGTTCCTACCATTGAATCGAACAATATCGAACCCATAAACTTTCACATAGCCATCATCACATGATGAAGAAGACCTTTCAACCATTTTAATTAACACCTTTAAAACCCAAACACCAACTAACTGGCGCTCTGATACCACTTGTAAGAAAATACCTGCTAATGCAAATAATCCCAACACAAGTGTTAGACCTAGTTGGTGATAGTGAATGACTAAAACACTATGCGAGTAATAGCAAACAACAAGCAATATACAGAAAATAAAGATGACACCGAGATTTACGTGGTTCGGCTTTGCCTACTCCACGGACGACGACTCTATAACTATCTTATTGATATGGAAACACTTACTTGAAGATTACAACGTTGTCAAGTAACGATTCTTGAGATTACTCAATCTTAAGCCAACAATATCGCAAAAATTTTGACGAAACTCGCAAACAAAGAACACCTGAAATCACTCGATTCCAATCCTTCTACTTGGCTATTGTTTCACGCTGCACACACACCGAATCACACCAAACTCGCAGCCTGTTTCACGCCCTTATCGCAGCCCGTTTCACGTTGCACTCACGCCACACTGCTACTCTGTTTCAGCGTTGTATTTGCTGCCAATCAGACGTTGCGTTGCTGCTGTGTTGATGCTACGTTGTTGCTGCTTGTCTGACTCTGTTTTGCTGCGTTGTTGCCACGTTGTTATGTTGTGTATGTGTTGCCTGCTGCGTTGTGTTGCTGCTGATCGTTGTGTGCTTGCTGCTCACGTTGTATTTTTTGCTTCCCTTTACGTGTTGTGTTGTTTGCTATATAAACAAAAGAGAGAACATGAGTTTAAGTCAGGTGAATAAAAGACTTTAACTACCTCTTAAATTCCTCCCTTATAATTGGGAACCACAATTACACAAGGACTATGAGTCATATGTCTTTGTCTATCACATGATTCACTCTATGAAACCCCTTTGTGCAGTGTTTTTTCACTCATCTCTCCCAAACTCTAGTAAAGCTAAGGATGAGAATTGAATGAGGTTGGCAACTACAATGTAATTTTTGATCTCTAATCAAGATCAGCTCCTCACATGTAAGTGTAAGATAATTTTGATTTTTGAGTATAAAATGAATGTTTATGTTTCATTACTTTGTGATGGTCACAGTCATGTGGGTAAATAGTTCCTCCGCAGTTACGACTTGATGAAAATGACTTGCATAGTGATTTCAGGTGACGTTCATATTGGATCATCAGCTCTTACTTTTTCTATAAATATAATGAAATGGGTGCTTTCAGATATCGAATCAAAGATCACGATCTTAGATCTCTTACAGATGTTAGGACTACTAAAAAAATGTCAAAAAGATTCGATTCAAAAAAATGAATAAAATTTCATGTAAGTTCAAAAGTTGTCAAAGATTCGACTTAAACTGTTAATCATTGTGCTATGCTACTAGTTTCTATGCATCTTAAACTGCATAATATAACTCCAAAAACTAGTAAATGGTTATCTGCAAATCAATTCTACAAAAGGAATTCAGTTTTGGGAATTTCACTGTTTTCCATCACTGGATCAATTCCCATATTCTGAATTTCACAGTTTGAAATGTTTATGTCAAAATACTAACAACGAACCTGTGGTTCGATTTCCCAAAATATGACTAAATTATGTTCCATGATTTCTGTCATATACGTTTGTAAGCAACTGATCATTCTGGAGTTAGGACCACTCATCTGCATGCTTGCTACAAAAGCAAATACGATATCAGTGTTTAACATAATTTAACTTCCGACCAATATGCTTAATAGATAGCAGCGAATCACTTAACACGTGGATCTATACGACTACTAGGGAACCTGCATCCCATTGAAAGGATTTTTTTTTCCGAAACTGAACTGATTGGTAGTTCAAACAAAAACAGTGTGCTAAAGTAGATTAACCAATCTAAGGAAATCCTTCAGACTTGCTCTTTGTTTATGCTCTAACTATATTTTCATGCTGAGAGAATCTACACCATTCTCCTTTCATGTATAAAGAAATACTGGTCTAGTATGTTCCTTCCATAGTTAATTGTAGACGAGAAACTTAACTCTAACCCTACTTTGAACTTGTAGCAATGGCAGAGCTGTTAACTCGTAGTTTAGCGTTATTATTACCAAAATATTCATATAATTAATGGTTTATTTGTAACGATAAGGAAAAAGGACAAAAAAAGAAAAAAGTATTGAGACTAAAGTCTACACCCGTTATCCATGACCTCACCCTTCTCATATATAAATTTTACCTGAGTTTTCATAGAACTTGAGCTTTTCCGAGTGAATATAACCCTACAACAATAATCAGCATTAGAAAAGTAGAAATAATAACAAAAGTTGATTTTATAATGAATTAGCATCACGGGATACAGGTGTCATCGAAGTAACAACATCTATAACAATTTTTAAAGGGAAGAACGCGTGATAAACAAAAAAAATGTAAGACATTATATGTCGCATATATCCTCAAACTCACTTATTTAAACAAAAAATTTGTTTTTATTTGTATATTTTTGGTAAAGAGAGTTTGTGCTTGTACCTTGTTTGAATTGGTTGCACTATAAATAGTACCATCTAATCTAAGATTAGGACTCTAATGGAGATAATTAAGCAATAAACAAATGAAAGAAGTGGTGAAGGCACTCAAATCAGGAAAGGGACTTGGAAAAGCCTAGAAACTATAAGTCTTTTGAGAATCTTAAAAAAAAATGATATATATATATATATGTCTCTCCAACCTTGCTTTAGAGGACAGAGCCACATTATTAAGATTCCTTTCACTTGCTTAATTAAGTGGGCATCTGATCTGATCTAAGGTTGTGAATTAAGAGCTCATTAGGGTTTGGGGCCAAAGCTATAAAGTATGAACACTCACACAAAGTCTAACTTAAAAGGAGATAGGTTGGTTTCTTAGAAGAAAAAAAAAATTTGTAATACTCTTTTAGGTCATTTGATTGATGAAGTTTCCCTATGTGTTGTAGCTTCCCTGCTTTGGAATACTCTCTTTTCATTGTGGTCGACTTTAATAAAACATATTGGATTCCCTTGCTTTTGATTAGTTTATGGAAGTCTAATTGGAGACTAAGAACTAACTTGTACCTATATGTTTCTGTTTGTTTTTTTTTTGGAAGGTGAGTTGGGTTATAAGGATCCCATAACCTATCAACTGGGCGACTTATAGGTCAACACCCATTAGAAAGTAATCATGCCGCAGGTGAGATTCGAAGCTAGGACGTGGGGGACAAACCCACACGGCCCTAACCACTAGGCCATAACACCATTGGCATATTTTTCTACTCTTCATTTGAAGTACTTCCAAGTTCATGTGGGAAAACAATAAGGACTTTGAACTGTCGTTGAAAATAATCCGGAAATACCAGAGATATATCCATTTTTTGTATGTAATTATATTTCTTGTGGAAATGATATTTGCAAAAGATCACTAAATATCATTGTATTTAAAAAATAAAAATTTTTATGGGTTAACTGCAATCTGACCAAGAATATAACGAACTGAGCTATGAAAGCTCGATCTCTGGTCTATCCAAATAATCTTATTAATCACATACGTGACTCAAATTTCCTACTATATTTACTAGTTGAAAAACTAAAACAACATTTTTTTTTAAATATTTCTCAAGTAATTTAAAAAGATAACAAATGGAGAATATGAAACAGGGGAAAGACTGTTGGGGAAAACAACGCAAACAACTATAAAGAAATTTTATCAATGGAAGAATCAAGTAATATCTCCAAACAAATATTCCATGCAAAATAAAAGATACCAAGATATACGTGGAAAAACCCTTCAAGGTGAATGGTAAAAACCACGGGGCAAATCCAATCAATCCACTAATCAATAAAAGAAGTACAATGTTCTTCTCAAGCCTTTTGCCCAATGCTTGAGAAATACAAGGGTTACCTCACAAGAGCTTCAAATAACTCCCAATCAAAGGAAGAATACACCAAAACAAACAGCACCAAAATCCGACAAGAAACGGATTCAAAACACACTTGTGAGTCTTCAATCAAACCCCAACAATCAGCTCCTACTTCCCTTATTTCTTCTCTCACAACGGAGACACACGCAGCTGTCGCACAAAACAAAAATGCAGGTCTGTTTTTTTTCTTATAATATTTATAAGCATCCATAGTAACCCTAGTTGCTATTTTGAATTCAGGGTCTGGTCCACCCTAATGGGTTGGACCCAACCCAACAAATCTCCCCCTCCAGACCATAAGGAGAAACTATTGCCTAAGTACGCTAGGCCATTCCAATGAGCTCTCTATAGCACTCGTGTTTCTCTTTATTTTGATTCACACTCAATTCCTTGAGTAATCTTTTCAACCATAATATCTCCTTTCCTGCTTCAGTAATGGCAATGTATTCGGCTTTCAGTCATTGACAAGGCAACACACTTTTGTAATCTAGACTGCCAAGATACAACTCCCCCTGCAAAAGTGAAAACATAACCTGAAGTAGATCTCTTCCTGTCAAGATCACCTGCCATATCTGCATCTGTGAACCCTTCCAATTTGGCTCCTGAATTACCAAAGCATAAACAAAGCTTTGAAGTACCATTCAAATACCTCAGAAACCATTTAATTGCATCCCAATGTTCTTTTCCCGGATTATCAAGATATTGTCGACTCACAACACCAACTGCTTGAGAAATATCTGGTCTTGTACAAACCATCGCATACATCAAACACCCTACAGCAGAAGAGTATGGAATACATGTCATCTCCTTCTTTTCTTTCTCAGTCCTAAGAGACAACTTGACACTTAACTTGAAGCGATTAGCAAATGGAGTGCTCACGGGCTAAGCATCATTCATGTTGAACCTTTCAAGCACCCGTTCAACATATTTTTCTTGTAACAACCACAACTTCTAAGTTTTTCTGTCACGTACAATCTTTATTCCCAAAATGTGTTGAGCTAGCCCCAAGTCTTTCATATCAAAAGACAAACAAATATTTCTTCAACCTGTCAATCATATCAACATCTTTTCCAACAATTAGCATATCAACAACATAAATCAAGAGAATAATGAAGCTACTAGGCGAAAAATATCTGACATAAACACAATGATCTAGAAGTGTTCTCTTGTACCCGTGATCCACCATAAATGAGTCAAACTTCTTATACCACTGTCTTGGAGCTTGTTTCAACCCATAAAGACTTTTCTTCAATTTGCAAACTATATGTTCTTTCCCTTTCACTTCAAAACCCTCTGGTTGTGCCATGTAAATTTCTTCATGCAAATCTCCATGAAGAAACGCAGTTTTAACATTTAACTGTTCAATCTCAAGATCCAGGCTAGTTGCAAGACTCAACACTGGTCTAATAGAGGTTATCTTCACAACTGGTGAGAATATCTCATCAAAGTCTATTCCCTTCTTTTGCACAAAGTCTTTCACCACTAACCGAGCTTTGTGCTTCACATTTTTCCCATCACTGTCCCTTTTCAGCTTGTACACCCATTTGTTCTTCTAATGTTTTCTACTTTTTGGAATCTCAACTAACTCATAAGTATCATTCTTATGCAGGGAACTCATCTCATCTTGCATAGCCTTCATCCAACTAATTTTTATCTTTATAAGTCAGTACTTCTTGCAAATTTTCTAGCTCACCTTCTTTTGTAAGCAAAGCATACTCAGAATCGAAGTACTTCTTTGATGGTTGACGCTCTCTAGTAGACCTTCTTACCTGAGGCTCTACTATCTCTTGCTGAAGGGGTTGCTTTTCTTGCTCAGTTTCATCTGTTTGTACATGATCATCACCAACAACTTCATTTTCAGGCAAATGGTCACCTACTATATCATCTGGCATTTCTCCCCCATTTTCAACATGCGACGAAGGTGGAGGAAGTGGGTTAAGATATGGTACCTCACTCTCTGTCTGCTTGGGCTTCTCAATCTTTTCAAAATATGCAATGGTATGATTTCATAAAAGACCACATCTCTGTTTCTAATAATCTTCTTATCTCAGGGTCCCACAATCTGTATCCAAACTGTTCATCTCCATGGCCAATGAAAATACATTGAAATGTCTTCTCATCAAGCTTTGATCTTTGTTCCTTGGGTGCATGAACAAACGCTTTACACCCAAACACCTTCAGATGAGAGTATGAAATATATTTACCTCTCCACACTCTTTCTGGATTATCACCATCCAAACTAACTGAAAGAGACCTATTGATGAGATAACAAGCAGTACGAGCAGTTTCAGCCCAAAACACTTTCACAACCTAGCCATGTAAAACATGCATCGGACCCTTTCAACAATAGTTCGATTCATTCTTTGTGCCACGTACTCATTATGTTGTGGAGTGCGAGGAATTGTCATCTCAAGCCGTATACCATGTTCATCACAATAAGCTTTAAAAGTCTACATGTTTATCACTACGAAGACACTTCAAAAGTCTACCTATTTCTCTTTCAACCTTGGCATGAAACTGCTGGATGCACTGAAAAACCTAGTCTTTAGATCTGATGAAATAAATCCACATATTTCTTGATGCATCATCAATAAATGTCAAGAAATATCTACTACCACCAAAAGAATCTACTTCAATGGGACCACACACATCAGTGTAAACCAAATCTAACAAGCCAGTTTTTCCTTTTGATGATTTATGAAATGAAACTCTATGATGCTTACCAACTAAACAATGATCACAGGGGTTAGG
Organism: Berberis thunbergii; assembly: GCA_003290165.1. Lineage (NCBI taxonomy): Eukaryota > Viridiplantae > Streptophyta > Magnoliopsida > Ranunculales > Berberidaceae > Berberis > Berberis thunbergii. The sequence goes on along the minus strand of QNQO01000273.1, from coordinate 911,568 downwards.
AGGGGTACATTTCAAGGAGGGAATTAATTTCTTATTTGCTAAGAATTGCATACCTTTCTCACTCATGTGTGCAAGTCGCTTGTGCCACAAGTTCAGAGAAGTATCACTTTCAGTTGCATTCAAACCACCCTTATGCAGTTTCACCTGAGTCTTGTATAAGGTGCAACACGCCTTGCCTTTTGCCATAACAAGTGAACCCTTGGTAAGCTTCCAAGCACCATTACTAAAGTAATTCATATATCATTGTTTATCCAAAACAAGTCCAAAAATCAGATTTAGGCAAAGATCGAGAACATGGCATACATCTTTCAAAGTCAAAGTGCATTCCATATTAGTTTTGATACATACATCACCCACTCCCACAATCTTGAAGAAACCAGTATTACCCATATTCACACTGCCAAAGTCTTTTGCTTTGTAAGTAGTGAAATAGTCTTTCCTTGGAGTAGCGTGAAAGATGCACCAGTGTCAACAATCCATTCACTCCCTTCGTTTGCAATATGCAAATATTCACCTTCGTCACACAAAAGAACAACGGGTTCATCTAAAACAACAGTTGTAGCATCTGTACTATCACTTTTCCCTCTTTCAAATCATTTACGTAACGAAAATAGTATCTTCTCTTGTGACCTAGTTCACCACAATAATGACACTTAAACTTTTTATCACTTGACTTTGATCTCCCTATTGACTTATCACGGTTTTTATCATAACCATGATATATCCTATTTTTATCACTCCCCCTATTTTCAGTTACAAGTGTTTGGGATTGATTAGTGCCTGCAGACTTCCTTCTAGACTCTTCATTGAGTAAGCTACTCGTAACCAACTCCATGGTAAGTTGTCCATTCAGTGTCGAATTACTAACAGACACCACAAATGTTTCTCAACTATCTGGTAACGAGCTGAGAAGTAACAATGCTTGCATTTCATCATCTAATATTATCTTCATGTTTGACAACTGATTCACTATATTTTGCACCTCATTCAAGAGCTCAGCAATAGAATTACCTTCCTTGAATTTTAGATTCACCAGCTTTCTAATCAAGAAGGCCTTTTTCGCAGCGAGTTTTTTTGTCATACAAATTCTAGAGTTTAGTCCAAAAAGAATGGGCAGACATCTTAGTGGACACATGGTGAAATATTGTATCATCTAGTCATTGTCTAATATAGCCAATGGTCTTTCTATTTAATTTCTTCCACTCATCTTCAGACATATCTTTTGGTTTGGCATTATCCCCTTCAATTGGGGCATATAAATCCTTGCAATATAAAATATCTTCCATCTCTGCTTTCCATATCACATAATTAGAGCCATTAAAGCTAATCATCCTTGTGTTGTTATTTTCTATGTCAATTCCAAACAGTACTAACAATCTCCCAATAATTGCTCTGATACCACTTTGTTGGGGAAACAACACAAACAACTACAAAGAAATTCTACCAATGGAAGAACCAAGTAATATCACCAAACAAATATTCAATGCAAGCAAATGATCAATGCAAAATAAAGGACACCAAGATATACGTGGAAAAATCCTTCAAGGTGAAGGGTAAAAAACACGAGGCAAATCCAATCAATCCACTAATCAATAAAAGAAGTACAATGTTCTTCTCAAGCTTTTTGCCCAAGGCTTGAGGAATACAAGGAGCAATACAAGGGTTACCTCGCAAGAGCTTTAAACAACTCTCAATCAAAGGAAGAATACACTGAAACAAATGGCACCAAAATTCGACAAAAAAACGGATTCAAAACACACTTGTGAGTCTTCAATCAAACCCCAACAATCAGCTCCTCATTCCCTTATTTCTTCTCTCACAATGGAGACATGCGCACGCAGCCGTCGCACAAAACAAAAACTCATGTCTATTTTTTTTCTTTTTTCTTTTCTAATATTTATAAGCATCAATAGTAACCCTAGTTGCTATTTTAAATTCAGAGTCTGGTCCACCCTAATAGGCTAGACCCAACCTGACAAAGACTACATTTTATATTAAATAACACCTTGTATAGTAGGGAACCAAAGAAGTGCATCAAGACCTTTTTTTTTGCCAAACACGAAGATTTTTATTGAAAATGGAAGGAAAAGCGTTACAAATGACACATTCCTAAAACATGGAATGCCACGAGACCATGAAAGAGTCGAAATACAACTCCCTAAAAAAGATTACATGCCATTCCCATTCTCGACACCATCAAGACCTTTTTTAGTGTAAGGTTTGTAAATCAAAAACATGAGCACTAAACCTCTCCATCCTCTTATGTTCAAGACCAATCCACACATTAACACCCCCAACATTACTCTTACCACCAGAGAGCAAAACCACAAAATCATTCATCCCACCTAAAATAGGGCCCCCATAAACAGGCTTTCCATACCCAAAATCCATCTCATGGAAGGGCAATTTCCACCAAGCTGACACATAGAAGTTCCCATTCAAACTAGTTGAAGGAACCCCTTTATAAACCTCCAACCAATCTATAGCTGATCTCACAAACTCATCTGTCACCCCTTCTATTGCTTCCTTTATTTTCTCAACACAAAATGAAAATGGCCTAGTACGCAACTCAACCACCTTGGCTGTGGCAGAGGCAGTCACCACAGCATTTCCAGTGAACTCATTTGGTAGTGGTGGACATAGTTTAGACCTAATGTCCACCGCGAATAACACTGATGAAATTTCATTGGGGTCATCAAACACTGCTTTTGTTCTTGCCCTCCATAGGTGAGCTACAATGGCTTCAAAGGTTGAGCACTTGTTGGTGTTTGCTTTGTGTTTAAGTGTGTTGAGCATGTTTGGAGTGAAGGAAAAAAGGCGGCACGAGTGAGTTTGTTCGTCCAAGGATATTATGGAGGATGAAGTGAATGTTGAGGATGGAAATGATGCTATTTCTGATAGTTTGAGGTACTCTTTGTGTGTGTACTTGATTTGTGGTGGCGTTCTTGCTTTGATACATGTTCTATCATTGATCAACATATTAGTTTCAAGGGTTTCACCACGACAAATGGCTGCAAGGTTGTTCAACATCTCTGCTGCTGCTCTGCCATCAAGTAAGCTGTGGTTTGTCACAAAACCAATTGAGAAACCACCACACTTGAACCTTGTAACCTGAGAAACCATCCATAAATAAAACCAGTAAGACTCGTATACTATTTTAGTTTTATAGCATTTCATCGAAATTTGAAAATGTACATATTATATTTGGCACGTTCTATTAATCATAAGTTGGACAGATTCTTATTAAATTTGAACTAGCAATGAAACTAGCTAAGATCACCTGAATGGTGAACATTGGGGCGGTAGCATAGTCCTTGTATCGACCTGCTCTAACAATAAGATGCTGAAAAGACTGATTTGGAACATGAAGATCACCAAGATCCTTCAATCTAAGTTCTGATTTCGCACTACAAAAAGGGACCCCAGCATTGTTGCAAACAAGCTCCAACCTACTTGTTTCGCGATTATACTTAAGTCTACCAGCCATGAAGTAATAAGGCACCAAAAGCACCTCCGAAACAGATCTCTTCACTCTATCCGTAATGTCAAGTGTCGTCCATGGTTTTTGGTCTTCGGGTACTTCAAAGAAGTAGACAGTTTCAACAGGGAAAGCAACTGTTTGATCAATGTTTGAAAGGAAAATTGTATCTTGTGGTGTTGGATTGTTTGGAGAAACTAGCATTAGGACTTCTTCTTTCTCAATGTCTTGGCTTGTTAAGGTAACAACAACACTGGTTTTCATGGTGAACAATTGTTGTTTGAGGACTAGATTGATTGAGTGTTGGGGTTTATATAATAGTAATGGGGTGGGGATATGATTGGATGGGTTTAATGATTTTTGTGATTAAGAATTGTAAGCATGAAAGAAGATTTGATGTTATGGGGACTATTTTATTAGTGAAGCTAAGTATACTGCTTGAATTTTGGCACATTTAAGGGTTCATGCATCCATTCATAGAGGAGTACATGAAGATGGTATTTCTTTTCTAGGTCCTATATAAATGATAAGGAAAAACCCAGCTTATTTGAAAGCAATAAGAAATAAATGATATGGTTATTGCTAGGGTTGCAGTATGTCATATCCATCTAGAACCTTTCTATGTGGCCTAAGGAGAGAGCACTAATTAGTGTCACGGTAGAGTGTCCAGCACGTGAGGGTCAATTGTACCCATCTTTCCAAGGTAGAGTTAGAACTCATGTGCTAGACATTCTCTCCAAATACTAACCAAACACAAGGACCAGGCTTAATAGATTTTTTTTTCATCCATCTAAGCTCTAACCCGTGCTCAACCTGAGATTTAACTCGAAGAAGTTTGCATTGGTCATTGGCAGATGAACCGGATGACTGACTAATCACTAATCAACCCGAAAGCAAAAAAAATGACAAATCCAAGAATTTTGACAACTTAAATAGATTGGACCTAGATTTGATTAGTTGCAAATTTGCAATGGTAATCTGCATCAAATGAAACTATTATGATCAAGATGAGATGGAAACTATAGGTGGCAAAAATATCTAGAGCTAGTTATTTAGATTGTCAAGAAAATCTCTTTCCTTAATGTGCTACAATGCGAAAAGTTTTGGGCTGGATTTGGGCCTAAGCCCAATAACATTATCTGCGTCTTATGATAGTGAACACACTAGGAATAGAGAACAAGTATAGTAATTGGACTATGATATGATCTTCATCTTCTTCACCATGAATTGAACCATAGGAATCAAATCGTCCTCGAGCAAGATTTGTAGTTGTACCAATCCTAGAATGTATTATACGGCCTTTTTGCAAAGCATTTTCAACTGTACGATTTGGCTTGATTTGGACGATCCTAATTTCTTTTGCAGTATTATAAAAAGGGAGTTAACACCAACCATTTGTGATATGAATTAAGGGCACTCTTCCATGGCATAAGTCAATAATATAGGGTAAATGCCATTTGGTATTTTTCTTCTTTACCTTTTATTTTTATTTTATTTTGGAAATCGAGCTGGGTTTTAAGGACCCAAAACCTTTATACAAATGAAACAAAAGTAAAAGCAAATACTGAAACAAACTCTCACAAGAGAGCATTCACCAAAACAAACCTAGACTATAAACCAACTCAGCCTTTGTACCTTTTGTTTGCTTTCTTAATTCTATTGGATTTCCGGGGATAGAGTCGAAAATCTTTGGTGTGGGTGTTAGAGAACGTCTTTACAGTCGGTTCTGTAAACACATCATCATCACTGGAGAGGTCTAGCTCATGCTCTTCTTTAGGAACCTGACAAATTTCATGTCTCAATCTATTGCATGTGCGGTTCTTATCATCTTCCCATACATCGTTTAACCAAATGTAATTTGCCTTCACTGCATCTTTATCACGACTTGCAATAGCTTCTCGCAATGTAGAAAAAACTACATTCCCATTTTCGTATTCATTTATCATCGTTAACGCATATTCAATCTCAAGAAGAGGAAGAAAATCTCTCACTTTATTCAGTTCTGCTTTGGTGAGTTGTATCACACTACGGTGCCCAATTTGCACACCATCATCCTGAGAGCTGTTGTCTTTCTTTGCACTTGAACTATTGGCTGTCGACATGTTGTTGACTTCTCCTACTTTATCATCCTCGATTAAGTTGGGCACAATTTCATTTGGGTACTTACTTCCATGTTCTGCCACCAATTCGTTGTCATTCTTGTCTATTGTCAGGTCTTCTACAACTGCTGCCTGATTTTCTTCTGTCACTGCAACATTGATGTCACTCACGTTATGGGCACAGCTGTTGAGCATAGTTGTGTCATATTTAGTTGTTTCTCCTTACTTCCCAATCGCTTTTTCAATCTCACTAGCTGTATACCCCGCCTCGAGAAGGCCTTCAGCCGTTGTTTCTTGAGAGGTCGTGTCACTGGCAGGAAACTTCTCCTTACTAACCAACTGATTATCTATTTGGTTATTCTCATCTTCGACAATGTGCTCCATAAGTGACTCGAATTTGTTTAATAAACTTACTTTCACCAGATCATTGGTCACTGACTGCTCAACCCCAACTCCCTCCTTGATTTCCTCACCCTGATTATTCTTTGCGCCACTCGTGCCAACTTCTGATTTTGTCGTTTTATTTTTGTTGGCCACTGGAACATATTGTTGCTTGATAATTTTGCCTTCCATCTTTTGTTTCTCAGTCTTCTCTTCTTTCACCAAGTTAAAGGTTGTCACATTGCCCTTATGACTTAACTTTTTTCTGCAAGTTTCCTTCTGATGCCCTAGCAATGAACAATAATCACAATATTTGAACCCCGGGTATTCAATTTTCTGCCAAGAGCCCCTATTGTTAGCCCTGTCTATCCAAATTCTATTAGGTAGCTTATCCGCCAAAGACATCTCCACGCAAACACGAGCAAAACCCGGGCGAGATAAACATCGAGTATGATCATCCATGCGTAAAAATCCACCAAAAGAGTTCACAATTGCTTTCAAAAGAGGAGGATGAAATAAATGCAAATGCAAGTTAGGCAACTCTACCCATAAAGGAACCGAGATCGGATCCGCTCTCAGACTGAAACCATCGTGCCAGCGGAAGGCTTTAAAGCGGACTCCACGAATCAAAATGGAATCTCTCGATAGAACTTTCTTTGCTTCAACCTCTGATTGAAGACGTACCAAAACGTGACGTTGATCAAGTAATCATAGCAAGAAATCTCCTAGAATACCCCAAGTTTTGTGAATTGAAGCTCGAATGTCGTCCAACATAGGCTGGTAACTAGAGAACTTTAGAACTATCACATGTTTTTCCATGAAAGCTTCCCCACGTGTCTCATCAGACGCTGTAATCCCAATGGCAGGCTCTCCTTTCCAAAATCTAGTTGCTTCCACATGTATTTCCTTAATCTCATCAACTAGAATTTTCCCCAATATCTGTGTGAAAGTAGGCTTAGGAACTGCTTCAGTAGGTTCCCTGGGGGGGAGGATTAACGACTAGATGAGCCATCATAACCCACTGTGTCCTGATCAAGCCAGGCCTGAATAGCGACTGGCGGTGGCCGGTAGATCTGAAACTCTCGCAGAGCCTCTCGAAGCAAATCTGAAGTCTCTTCGCAGAGCCTCGCAGAGAGTAGACCTCGCAACCCTCGCAGATAGCAGCTCTGAAGATAGCCTCGCAACCCTCCTCTTGCAGCTGTGCACCTTCCTCTTCGCAGAGCCTCGAAACCCTCCTCTCGCATATCTGAAGAGAGTCTCGCAGCCCCCCTCTCGCAGAGAGCACTACCCTCCTCTCGCAAATCTGAATAACATAGATGTAGAGCCGGCAGATTTGAAGGAGATGCAACTTGAAGGAAGCAGATCTGAAGGATATGCAGCCTGAAGGAGAGTTGATCTGAAGGAAGCCGAGATGCAGCCCTCTCGCAGAGCCCCTCGCTACAAAACAAATATTTCTAGTTAATTACCTTTTATTTTACTATTCCCTTGAACCAAAGTTATTTCCTCAAGATACTCTGACAAGACACAAATGCGACATGATTTTTTTATTTTTTATTTTTTATTTTTTATTTTTTATTTTTCATATTGGGAATGAGTGGTTAATGAATTAAATTTGAGCTAGAGCAATTCATTATTGTTCCTTCAGAGTGTAAATATGAGAAATTAGCAAAGTGAATTGGGTATGGCGGCCGATTATTAGTCATTTGAGAAATTAGTGTCTTTTGTTCCTTCAGGTTATAGGGATATCAATGTGGAGGCCCATAATTTGCCCATCTAGTATGTAATAGACCTTAATTATTTATATATGATATTGGCTAGCGTTTTAACAATTGTGTTTAGTGAATAATCAAGTAAATAAAAATACAACAACTACTTAGCAACAAGAAACACATAACCATCACTTCCATGCCAAAAGTCTAATTCCTTTGAGGATGAGGGAAGCTCAAGGTATTCCTTCTCAAACTTTGAAGGCATATTCTCTCCCTCTTCCTCTCAAGTATATCGGTTTTTCCTAAGTGCACTTGTTTTTTGCACTGGTTTTTTGCCTGTTGCAATCAGGCACCGTTGGATTGCATAGATAGCCAAGGACGGATCTATGGTACCAAGACCCAGGCTATATAGCCTAGGATAAATTTTTTTTTTAAACGAAAATACTATGTAGACTAATAATAAAAATGTGTTCCATCCATTAATTTATTATACCGTTTTACCTAGTGCAGTAATCCCATTGTATAAAGCTGAAAACCAAATTTGAAAAACTGAAAAATGGAGTATAAGAACTAAAGGTAATCTAGAGGCATTGCATACACAGCAGTCGAGTCGGCCGGAGAATTCAACAGCGGAGGTGTGATTTGTCTGTGAAATCAACAGTGATGATGGTGCAAAGGAGATATGTAAGTTTTTTGCACGTCACCAAGAAAGCGATCTTGTGATCGTAACATGAATAGTATGCGAGTCTTGGACTCTTGGTTCACCATATTGGAGTGGGCTTGGTAGAGGGAAGTTTTTTGCCAAAACAAGGAGCCCAGTCAAGAAGGAATGGCCCAAAAGAATTCAGTTGATCCAATGGACTTTTTTTAGGCCCAAATTACCAACATAAATTGGTTTCCATGCACGCATAATAAATTATTCTAATATCCACATTATTACCAAGTTCATGTTCAATTAGAAAACAAAAATATACAAATTTGTAATGCTTTGTCAAATAAATATAATACACATGTACTCAACTATTTGGCTCAACGTCCTTACGGAAAATTGCTCTTAGGATAATGAGCACCACTGGCAAAAATGTAGAAAATTCTTTAATCTTTTCTCTATTTTGAAAATTATAAAAGATTCTTCCAAACTGTCACCTAACCTGACTTTCAGTAGGTCACCACTAGAATACACAACGGTCATCAAATCCGATGTACCTAACACATTACGACCATAGGTCTTGATAACTAGATCAATCTAGGACATCTAAACTACCTCTGCGTCGGAAGAACGGATGGAACATCGAACTAGATGTTTGGCATTGTATCGGAAGATCGAAGGCCACTTTAATGTATCGCGATAAATACAAAGCACCTTTGAAGTGTCTTCTTCTGTTGTGTGATTGCTGTGGACTCAATTAGGCAAATGACCTAAATACCCTTCTCTAGTTTATTTTATTGTAGTAATTGAGATCAATATTCAAAATTAAAAAAAAAATTCTTACATTAATTTGATTTTGAGGTCAGAACAAATAAAATAAAAAACTAATGTACGTGACCATATATAAGTCATTTTTTAATACTTATTTATGAACCGTTGGAGCGATCCAGTCGCAACTTAAATCGAAAAAAAAAATTGGAAACTCAATTGTACCAAGTATAAAAGCAGTAATACATATATTTTTCACTTTTTGTTATTATTTTATCAAAAAGTTCTAGAGAGTTTGATCCGAAAGCACTAATTTATGTCTGAAAGGGTGGCTAGTCTGCATGCGATTGGACCAACTCTATTCCTCTCAAACTCCTTTAAACCCATGAAGAAAATGGTAGGATGATCCAATCACGTGCTGAGCACTCTCTCAAACACAAATAAATGCTTTTGGACCAGACTCCTTAGAAGCTTTGTATTTTATCATATATCTTACTTACAATAAATAAATGGTTTATATATTGAAAACCACATCTGATCTTGTTGATAAGTCGATGTATGCGTGTCATTAAAAAATAGAGAAATACTTGTAATTTTCTTAATATTTTATACTTGCAGACTACAATTTTCTAATAAAATAAACATAAATACTTAAAGGGGGCATTTTTATTTCCATCTCAGATTTTAAATTATACAAGTTAATACTTTGCTTGTTTCTTTCTACAACAATGAAGTCTATATAATATATACTATAATATTTGTAAATAAATTCCCATTTGGTGGGTCATTCTTGGGTCAACAAGTGCTAATTTAAAGTAGATATATCCACTTGTAATGACTCAACATGTGTTCTTCATTCTTCAACAAACTCCATGGCTTTGATTTCAATAATACGTTATATGGTCATTTATGGTTTAAAGGATAATTAGAATGGATCTCAACTCTTCATTATTTTTTAGATGATTCGTAAACTCAATCTCTATAAAAAAAAAAAAAAAAAAACGAGCGAAAAAGGGAGAAGAAATATATCCTAAAATGCAGCAATTTCTCAAGTACAAAGATAATTTTTGAAGAAGAGATAGAAAACATGATACAAGATCTAAAGCTATCGTTATGTAGTTTTGAGAGTATAAATCTGAATGAACAATATATAATTTATCGTTATAAATGGAAAAACACAAAGAGATACTAATAATGTTTTCATTTTACTTTATTTTTCACTCCATCAATCAATCATCCTAACAATACGAAATGGATCCAATTTATTTTTATTTTTATTTTTAAATTATAAATAAAAAAACAAAAACCAAAGGGCATTTTGGTCATTCGGTAACAAAAGTATAGAACCCGACTGCGTAAATAAATCTCCCATTTTGTTCTCTTTCCTCTCTCCCCTTTAAATCCCCACCATCTCCTTTTTCTCTCTAAATACTCGTATATTTTTTTACTCTCTTCTTGGTCTCTCCTTCTCTCGCGAAGCCAAAACCTTTGCTTCACGTTTCCTCGACTCTTACCTCTACAAACGCCCCCATGGAAGCTTAAGGTACCCCCATCTCTTGTTTTGTGCTTCAACATGTGTGTGTTTTTTTTTTGTTCTTGTTTTGGTCTTGTTTTGGGTTGTTTTGAGTTCATGTTTGCAATCAAGGTCAATAAACGCATAAACGAGGATACCCATTTTTCCAGGTAGCTTTGCTCACGTGGTGTTTGACGTCGGAGCTCTTGCAATGGAGGTGAGTGAACGAACGAACCCCCACTTGTGTTTTATGCATGTTTTATGTACTATTTTTCTTGTTCTTGGTTTTGCGATTTAATGTGATTGGTTTAGTGGTTTAATAGTTTGTTAGTGTTGGAAATAAGTGAAATTCCATGGGATCACTTGAGAATTGTTTGGGTCTTGGGGGTTGATGTTGCTTGCTTGCTTGAGATCGTGGGGTGTTTGGTCTTCTGTAAGTCAATACAGTTTTTTAAATTTTGTATCTTTTTGGTTGTTGGGGTGTTGTGTTTGAATGGATAATGTGGTTTAGTGTTGGGTGTGTGTTTTGGGTTGAAATTGGATCTGGGGTTGGTGTATTTGCTCTGGGTTTGGGATATAGTGTGTGGGTGAATGTGTCAATAATCAGTGTTATGTATAGTGTGGAGTTTGGAGGAATCTGGTTGTGGGCCTTTGCGGAGTTCAGAAATGCGTGTGTTTAGCTTGAAAGCAACATTGGGATTTTTTTTCTCGAAGCTTTTTTATTTCATTGCTGGTATGAGCTTGACTATGAATCCTGGTAGAAAGAAAAATGCTACTTGTGCCCCCAAATTGGCTGATTGGAGTTGAATAAACAATCTTTCTGCTTGAACTAGTGTGTTTCTAATGTGGTTTTTTGAATTTTGAGTGTTTTATGGTTAAATTTTTGAACTTTTTTTGAAATTGGGATTTTAACTTGCCAAATTACTATCACAAACTGTCTAACACATTATAGTTGTTAGATGTCGTCAAAAACACAAACTAAATCTATTATCAAGATGCTTAGCTAGTAAGCTCGGTGTTCGGATTTAGAGGAAGTAGAGGTAGCGTACACTCTGAGGTTCATAGTTGGCAACAAATGTAGGAAGCTCAACCGTTGATGAGGTGGTGGGGTTAAGAAAGTTGAGGATTGAGAACATGATTGGGATGGGGTAGATATGCTATGGGAGCTACACCACTTATGTGGAGGTGTTGGGTCATTTGTTGTGTCTTGATGAATGTTTCTTGCGTGTCCCTGGTTCTCATTGCTATTGAGGTTATCAATGAAATGTTAACTAAAAAAATCAACTTTAGTGTAATTGGGTTGATCATGGCCACTGTAATTTTTTATGTAGTAAATGTCCAACAATCAAACTTGAAAATGATTTTAGTGCCACCTAGCTTAGTTGGTAATGCTTTCGACTTTCGAGTGATAGCCCTATGAACCTATGATAATTTTTACCAACCTTAAATAGGCTTACTCGAACATTTTAATAGACAACCACTTAGCTTAATTAGTGTACCATCCTTTAGTTGCAGATTTTAGTCTCACTGGTTGCAGTTTTGCATAGGAAGCTACCCATGCAATTATCATGTTGGAGGATCCATAAAAAAAACCTTTTCTTAAAAGAAGTTGACAATGATTGATGAAGTTGAACTTATATTTAATCAATCATGTTGAATGTGATTGATATCACAAGTGTGAGGATCCATTTTTTTAAATTACTTAAACTTTTGCACCAATTTTAGGGGTAAATTACTCAAATTCTTGCTCACCTTTGGTTTTTAAGCTTCATGTATGAAGTTGCATTTACCAAGTGCCACTGGATCCTATGACCACTTCCAAACCACTTGTTAGTGGTGCAAATAAACACCTCCTTAGATGATTGTCTTAGTTTTTCATTTCGAAGAATGAGGTGAAAAAACCCCTTTTCTTGATGAAATCCTGTTTTAAGTATTGTTTGCTTCCGCCAATAGTTGCATCAAGGCTCTGCTTGGCATGTCATGTTGCAAGGAAATGTGTTTGGTTAACCTACCGAAAAGAGTGCAACATGCTTACTATTTTAGCCTTGAAATGTTGAACTCTAATGCTAAGAATTTTAGTTAATTGTTTGGCACACCAAGCAATAACAAAGTGCCATGAAAATCATGGTTTCCTGCAAACGTATTACAAACTTGTGCAGTTGCATCTAAATCCAAATACATCCATTTTGTACATACCAAGCGAAGCACAAACTGTATCTCATCATTATCAAATTTATGAAGGCGCATAACAACATCCAAAATCATGAGAAGCTTTTCGTTCTCGCGTTTCATTTTATTGGAAATATCGGATCTCGCACTTTTATTAAGTCACAAATGTTACCGAGCCTATAAAAAGATAGGTCAGATAACCTATAATGCATATGGGAAAAAAATCCACTGTCGTCCTTACACACCTCAACCACCACTATTGCCACCACCTCCAACGTCACCACCTAGTCAGCCAATGACCACCACGATCATCACCAAACAACATTGAAGGAAATTTCCATATTCCTTATAAAATTCAAATTGTGAATTTCAATTTGTGATCATTCCAAATGATGTGATGTTTTCAATCGGAGTATAAACTCTAAAGAGAAGAAAGGAACAAAACCATCATATATCTAGCTACATTGTGGCTTCCCACTTTTAAGATCGATCAGAATATTGATAATTAAAACAACTTAAAATAAAAATTAAATAACTAATGTTATGTTGAAATAGATAAGACATACCATGGAAGCCTACAAACCCATTAAAGAATGACACACCTTGACTAAAACAAAAAAAAACTCTTTGATAATGTAGTAATATCGTAAGAAATCAACTCTCAATTAAAACTTACTCACTACATGCGTATTGGATTTTTTTCATCCTTTTTTCTTGTTATCCTTCTAATCTTCCCAGAGACGATTAAACAAATTTAAGCTTGTACGATTGACTCAAGTAATACATTGTCCATAATTTCTCTGATTTTTTTAATTTTTATTCCTTAACCTTTCTCACCTTAAATGTCGTGGCAGGGTTCAAACCCCGGACTTGTGATACTAGCCGCCACAACTCTACCAACTGAGCTAGTACCTCATTGAGTCATTGGCTTCTAGGAGTAATCTTAACTACAATATGCTTTTATTTATAAAAAAAAAATGTATATTTTTGTCTTCATTTTCTTGACACTATATTTTTTGATGTTAAACAACCTTAGTTATTAAATAATTGACATGCATAGATGAGTAGAAAATGTGAGTATCTGAGTTGCATGTTTTGTTTTGGCAATCTTTTTGTTTCTCCATTGGTGTATAGTAGTACTCATTAATTTTTGTTGGTAACTGATGTAATTGGGTATTTTAGCAGTATTAGGAGTTATAGTATTATTGAAATAGGAAACAATTAAGACACTGGTTTCCTATTAGGTTTAGGATTTTTTTCTTGTTTTAGAAGTTAGGTTAGTTATAAATAAGGCATATATTGCTTGATTGATGAAAGAAAGTTATTTCGTTTATTTATCATTGATTTACTTTGTCGTTCAATTTATTTCATTTTCAGCAGTATTTTCAAATTTCGTTATTACGTAAATTTTATTATATCAATTAGTATTAGAGCCGGTCGATTATTATTATTTGGTTCGATTTGAAAAAATAATTGAAGATTCAAAGATGAAAAACAAAAAAGTTTGTGAAGGAGATGCACCTATTCTTCGCATAATGGACGACATAATTCGAGGCAGAAATAAAGGCAAAATTCGCAGAATTTAGGATAGCAATGAAAGCAGACCTCGCAGAATGTAGGTCAACCATAGATCTAATCTACGACAAGGACATGGAATAGACCCAACGACAACCACTGCCACTGGCAGTACAACAGGAGACCCAACCACCACCATCAAGGGCCGCACATCCACTGGACAGCCTGCCGTCTAGGTTGATGGCCTCCCCTGCATCGATCAACTCCAATTCTACACAGTCGATCGGTCACTCAAGTCTCCACATCACCATGTCGATCGACAGGCCATATGCAACCTCGGTTGGTCAGACGACTTGCAGTGTTGTTGTCGTTCGATCAAACCTCCTTCGTCCGCCTATCACACCACCACCAACAACTAGATCGTCCTCTTGATCCACAACTTTCCATCGATCGACAGAGCACAAGAACAGTCGATCGAGCTCACCAGACGCTGTGTGCTACTAGTCCCCCCAATGTTCCACCTTTTCTAGTCAATCGTACAAGCCAATAGGGTCGATCGATCACACAACTTTTTTGCATCGATTGATCGACCAAACCTGCTCCCTCCACAACATATGATGTTCCCACGGATCTCGCCTCCTCTTTCCCCCACCAACCTTTCGTTCCCCGACATCATCCACCATCACGGCTTGTCCCTATTCCCAGCCTTACCAAGTCGATTGACAACCCATCACAACCCACTTCAATCTTATCCTTCAACCCTCTCCGCTCTTCGACCTCCCTCGAAACACCCTCCCATTTGCCATCGCAACCAGCACCTACCCCTCCGCAGTTGTTGTCACCCCAAAGCCTTCCCCTCCCTGATCCTTTTTCAGATCGTAAAGAAGAAGGGAAGTAATTTTTACACTAGGTCTCCCTTGATCTAAAATTTTAAGTTAGTCCCTGATTCAAATTTTAATTCAATCCCTCCCCTGTTTTTTCACTTAAACCCCCCAGTCTTTTACTATTTCCCTCACAGATTCATTCAGTCCACTAGCCAATTTTGATTTTGTTGCTATTCACAGCCATAGACAATATTTTGTGCTACCACATAACAATGTTGATGTTCCAATTTTGATCAATTTTATGACATATTTTTAGGAAAGTTTACGAATAAGATTTCAGGCAGAGGATTCACTTCGGACTCAGTATTCAGATTAGACTTTATTTTTGGTGTTGAGTTCTTTGAGGTGCCGGTAACTACAAAGGCATAGTTCGAGGTCGACTTCTACTGAAAACACTTCACGTTTTGTTGTTGTTTGTGCTCATATGACTTCCTTGCCTTCAAGCTCGAGGACAAGCTTCTTCAAGCCAGGAGGTTGATGTAATTGAGTATTTTAGCAATAGTATAATTTAACACTATCATGAGTTAAAATATTATTGTAATTAGGTAACAGTTAGAACATTGGTTTCCTATTAGGTTTAGGGTTTGTTTCTCGATGTAGAAGTTAGTTATAAATTAGGAATAGGTTGCACATTGTTAGTTAGTTGATTGATGAAAAGAAGTTATTTCGTTTATTTATCGTTGATTTACTTTGTCGTTCAATTTATTTGATTTCCAGCATTATCTTTCAATTTTCATTTTTTTGCAAGTTTTATTCTATCAGTAACATATTGAATTTCAAATTTCAACTTATACAACAGCGATTTCCCTACTTTTGTAGTATTTTATTGTGTTTATTGCGCTCATGTTTTAAAATATCATTATATCAACAGATGGATTCCGCTGAACCTGGCCATGATGGGGAGTGCATTTTGGAAGAGACATCTGCTAATTCTCCTGATACAAATGATATCTTTGGAGATTCAGATATACTTCCTCGAGTCGGGCATCAGTACCAGGTGGAAATACCCTCGCTATTGACAGACTCAGAGCGTGTTCAGCTTATGAAGAACCCAGCTGATGCAGAATTCATTGTTGACCATTCTTTTGCAGTTGGGTTACCTGTTTCAATTGTGTGGGTCCACAAACGAGTTAACAGCGTTAAGCTTGAGCAAATTGAACTTCTTGGAGATCCTGCTGTTACTCAGGATCTGAATAGGTTGGCAAAATGTAATAAAAGCAAAGAGAGCCATATAAATTTGAAAAAGGAACATCCAAACCTTAAAGCTGAAAATTTGGATTTTGCACTTGATCACGAGAAAGGATCTGAAGTATTAACAGATGAGGAATCCAATCGGGATCAGAAGTGCTCTGGAAAAGGGTATTCTCCACTTCCTGGATCCACAAGTAACTCTTGGAGTGATATAGAGCTGGAAAGTCTTCTTCTTGGTCTCTATATTTTTGGAAAGAATCTTGTTCAAGTGAAAAGATTTGTTGAAAGTAAAGAGATGGGAGATCTACTTTCATACTATTATGGAAAGTTTTATAGGTCGGACAGATATCGTAGATGGTCAGAGTGTCAGAAGATGAGAAGCAGGAAGTGTATACATGGACAACGGATCTTTACAGGATCAAGGCAGCAGGAACTGTTATCACGTTTGCTTCCCAGAGTTTCAGAGGAATGCAAAAATACTTTGCTGGAGGTACTATAGTAATGCATAGCTAGCCATGCAACTGTAAAATATTTTTGAATTACCTGAATATACATTAACTAACAAAGTATGATGGTAGTAACTTATATATCATCATAACTAATTTTAATATAAGTAGTCACATTATGCTTAGAAATTCCAACCATTCTAGGAATATGCCGAATAACTTTTTTTTTTTGTTTGTTCCATTGACGACCTCCATTAATGGGGATATGGAAGAAGAACAAGACGAGCTGCATTCATTATTGTCCAAAATTTCCGCGTGTGTCTAGGCAGTCAGGCTTTATAGCCTTTTTTTTTTGCCAGGCTTGGGCTTTTTTACACTTTTACCCATTCTCTTTAAAACACAACTACAAACATTATCTATAGAAGAGGTAGAAGTGTAAAAAACCCAAAACCTAGCCAAAAAGTGGCTATAAAGCCTGACTGCCTAGTATTGAGGTGAATGTAATCTTTCGTACCAATGGCATTTGAAAGAAATAAACCTTTTAACATAGTAATGACATCAAAAGTAGAAATAACATTAAGTTTGAATATTCATAAATCTTACGAATTTCATTGCTTACATGTTATCTCTTGCATGATGATTGTTTTATATTTTTCTTGGTGTGTTTTTATTTTTTTCATCACATTTTTTTCTTGAAAAATCTAGGATTATGCCTTGATTATGCGTTGTATACACATCTCGAGGCTACGCTTCGTCTTACAGAAGCCCAAAGGCATAGGTACTGAAAAACACTTTTTGAAACAGTGCATTTTAGGATCCATAAAAACTTAATTCCAAATGTCTGACAAATAGGTTTCAACATTCAGGCTCCTAGTTTAAATATTCATACAGTATAGAGTTTTGGACAATAAGAGAAATCAACAATCAAGTTCATTCAATATTTTTCAAGCTTTTTTGTGAGGTCAAATTTCATTTGAAAGACACAATTGTGAAGAAAGCTAGAACATCCAACACAGCTATAGATATACCCTAATCTGTCATAACCAAGGTATTTGAGAAAAATCGTGTCATTACCTACCCCAGCCATTTGACCCAAGGTGTTGAATTCGCAAAACATATTTGTGAAATCTTAGTGCAAATACTAGAATAATCCTTTTGCCCTAGGAGTGAAAATTAATGGTAGTTTGGTTCTGCTTCAGCTCCTTGAACAATCTAATTATTGCGTAAGAACTCAATGGGACTTTGCATCCCCAAAAGCAGGAAGGATGTTCTTTTCATGGGAGATGGAGCGAATGGAGTTCAAAGCTTAGGATCAAACTAGCAAAAATTTTATAAGCGCACTATAGTAACTGCATCATATGGTTTCGCTTGGGTTGGTTATAGCTATATCTGCTTATGATCTAAAACTCCCAAGATGGTATACAAGAGAAACATCTCCCATGAAAAGTTTGAAACTAGGTTGACACTAACCTTACCTACTAATCTTGAGGGCATACATATTTTTGGTTGTTGAAAAGAAAGAGCCAATTTAACATTGAGCACTGGAAAGTACATATTGGTGGGCTAGGAAGCACTGACACTTTATTTAGGTCACCGTGTCCATGTTTTCCATCTCTTGTTGTATATCAAGCCAAGGTTTTTAAGACCTTTAAAGGTTTTTATTCTATCTTTGTGGTGGTGGGTGGGTACTTTCTGAAATGGCCCATTTTATTTCATAAAAAAGCTGTAAAATCCTTTTTTTAAAAGGGTAGAATTATTAGTTATCTATTTCAAATTCATGATTGTGAAAAGAACAAAAAATTGTGATTTTACATTTTAGTTATTTGCATAGGAAATTTCTTTATTTATTTATATTTTTCTCTTTGTTTAATTTACATTTTAAAAAATACCTAAGGGTGTCTAAGGAGCCTTGGTCGCCCTCGTCTTGACACTGTGGCGCTCCAACATTGTTTGAGGTGTGTTGAAGAAAAAAATGGAGCCTTTAGAGTTTAGAGTTTAGACCCTTGGCAAAGCTCTCAACAATATATTTCAGCAAATCCAGGGTATTCAAGGAATACCTTAGGTATTACACTACTATATGTCAATACCTACTAATACTCCTGTCTGAAATTGTTGAAAGCCTCAAGATTCAATTGTGAATGTTATAAGCCATAAAAATCCCTTATTAAATCTTATTCCCCATTGTATCATGCGCCAGTCTTGGACATTGTATAAGCATGTGTGATTACAAGTTCAAACAGAAATATCCATAATTTAATTGAACTCAAGGTTAAATCTTGACCACGAATTCTAAATTCTCGATTGGTAATTTGAGATAAGTTAATTTGATGTTATCCTCTATTCTGCCAAGTGCTAATGTTCCAGTTAGTTTCTTGTATGGTAGTGCTATGGTTTAATTTGTTGTTTATCTGAGATGAATGAAATGTCTGTCATTATGTTTCATTATACCAGGTCTCTAGGACATTTTCAGAAGGCAAAATATCACTAGAAGACTATGTATTCTCCTTAAAGGCGACAGTTGGCACGAATAACCTTGTAGAAGCTATTGGAATTGGCAAAGGGAAGCAAGATCTCACTGGCATGATGGACCCGATAAACACCAAACAAGTTGCCCCAGTGCGTCAAGAAATACCCACTGGCAAAGAGTGCAACTCTCTTTCTTCTGGAGACATCGTCAAGTTTCTAACTGGAGATTTTCGATTAAGCAAAGCCAAGTCCAGTGATCTTTTCTGGGAAGCTGTTTGGCCCCGATTACTTGCAAGAGGATGGCACTCTGAGCAGCCCAAGAATAAAGGTTATGCTGTTTTCAAGAATTCTTTGGTTTTTCTTGTACCTGGTGTGAAAAAGTTCTCAAGGAGACGACATGTGAAGGGAAACCACTATTTTGATTCGGTCACTGATGTCTTGAACAAAGTTGCAACAGAACCTGGACTTCTTGAGGTTGAATCGGAAGCACTAAGAGTCAATGGCAGGAATGAAGAAAACGGATGCAACACAGAGAAGAAATTGGACCAAGACGGTTCTCCAGATCACCGACGCCATTGTTATCTTCGACCACAAATCTCAAATTGCAATTCCGACATTATGAAGTTCACTGTTGTTGATACTAGTTTGTGTCACGAAGAAGGACCATTCAAGTTGAGAGAACTGAGAACCTTACCAGTCGACAATACTGTGGCTTCCACTCCGACAAGCCTTTCCAGGGAAACAGACAGTAGTAGCTCTGAAGAGCCTGAAGATGAGTTAGGGTGTGCTGATAGATTCTCAAACAATCATGTTGGTTCTATTACTTCTAGGCCCAGAAGAAAAAAGCCTGCTAAGGGAGCTTATGCGGACCTGTCGAATTGTGTGGTTAGTGTTCCGAAGGAAAGAACGCCAATTAATGGTCTGGATAATACCAACATCCCAGTAGATAATTGCGATGATCAGTATGCTGATACATGTAATGACAAGCATTCAAGAAAGACTGTAAAGCGTGAATTGAGCCAGAAAATGAAACCTGGCAAATCAAAATATTTGGCCCCAGTCACTAAAAGGAGAAGGCTAACTGCTTGTGAGCATGCAGAGACAAAACGCCGTGCAAATGATTCTTCCACCAACTCTGATATAAAGCAAAAGGGACCCTCTTGTCACCCTGATTCACCTCGTGCCAGAGAGAATATGGTTTCTGAAGTGGGTCTGTCCCAGGAGAAAGTTTCTTGTTCTTCTACTAAAGATAATCCAGATGACAATAGTTTAGGCATTCTCAGTGAGAATTGTGTTCAGAAAGCTGGAACTCGGGCTTTGATTGACTTGAATCTACCCCATGTTGAAGAAGATTTTGAAAATGGCGAAACCTTCATTACAGAGGTTGCAGACAGCCAAGGCAATCAAAAGGTTCAGGACCCTACTACCTCTCTGGTTGAAACAAATCACTTAGAAAATTCCCAAACAGAGAAAAACACTAGTGCTGTTATTGGTGAGGAAAATCAGCTTGCCGGTAATGCTCGAAGGCTGAGCACAAGAAACCGGCCATTGACCACAAAAGCATTGGAAGCTCTTGCCTGTGGGTTTTTTAGCACAACCCAAAAGCGGAAGGGTACAAAAGATACAGTTCCAAGACCACCACGTCGTGTCCGTCGTAAAGCTGGAGGTGTGGAAAATACTGATACTGTTGCTAACGGTGCTGTGGAACATACTGACTTTGTTGCTACTGGTGTTGTGGACCCCAAAGTAGACGAGGGAGTTGAAGAAGAAAGCAGTAGCAATACTGGCATCAACATGGTTAACGACTCTCAAGTTCAGTCCGAAAGTAAAGTTGCTCATCAGTTATTAGGGGTCCCAGATACTACATACCATCTCTTGGCAGATAGAAACAATTGATCGAGTTTGGTCCTGATGTCCCCTTTTTTTACTTGATTGTAGATTCGTTGATGGAGGTAATTTCTACATGCATGAAATGTAAGGTTTACACCTTTCAGGATCACTGATGGGTTTTCTTATGCTACCTAAATGAGTGTTTGGAATACGAAAGCCCGCCTTTGGTACAACGAACTTGTTCACTCCTCAAATGTCTGTTGTGTATGCGACTGCTGAGGAAACACGTCTTTACAAATAGTTGCATGGTCTAATGGTGACAGTGTACATCAGAAGAAGCAAACCTGGATATTCGGTAATTTGAAACCAGAAGTTAGAATCTCAGCTGGGTCATGTTTCATTGACAGGAAACTCCGACAGGTGCAACTTCGCCTCCTGCATTGGAACTGCATATCGGTGGAGGGGCTTGACTAGAAAACTTATTCTCCAGCATGAGATGAGAGCGATTCCAAGTGTCAATCGGTAATCATTCCAATCTCATACATATTTACAACTGTTGTCCATGTCCTATCAATGGCCATAAATGTTCGTCAGTGCAGTCCTGTTAGTGAGTGTAACTCCTGGATATCCAAGCTTACGACCATAATAATGAACCAAGTTTCTGCAGGTTGGTCTCATATAGTATACAGTCTGTTAACTTTCATTTCTTAACTACAATTAAAGATTCAGGATAGGAGCTTCAGTTTTTTCCAATATTGTGCACTCATTTCCATTTCTATAAATGTTGAAATGCATGTACTTGCACCTTTTTGTTTTTTTCTTAATTGAAGGGCTTCCATATCGACTTTGCTTCATAGATCCTATTTACTGTATAATCTTTACTAGATAGCTTCATTGCCATCAAGAATTCAAGTTAGGACACCAATCATGATTAACCCGTTAGTTTCAAATGACTTATGCTGTGATGGGGCTTGTTTAGTAAGACTTCTTGCCGGAAGTTGGGCCTAGGACCCAAAGAGGATAAAACCTCAGAGCCTGTTAATAATAGGCATTTTATATACGCATTCGCATGAGGTTAACCTCATGGAATCCCCCTGAAATAGGGTCTCAAGTGGTTTTAGGGAAGAAGTCCTTAACATTAAACCCTAAATGCTAAAAATTAAGTGAGATGTCTTGTGATAACCTAAGTTTTTGTAATGTCCTAATTCTGGTTTTGACACCGCTTGCTTGTTGACCCGTGCCACTCTTTCTGATACCCATATTAGACCTAAACATAGGAATTTAGGCGAAGGATTTTACTAGACACGGTTAGAGGCACTCTAAAACATGCATTGTGGATTCAGGTTTCGTTCTTGTTCTGTTTTATCCAATACTCATTAAGCAAATTAGCGCAATACCAGCTAATCATAAGCATCAATGTTCTGAATAAATAGTACTGTTTTTGTATTTTAGTTTTTCTTTAATTGTGTAATCCAGCAGTCATTTTCTTTGAGATTTGTTTTTTGTATGTGCATCATATTTTTCCATGCTTTTCTATTTTTTACAATTACTTAACTTTCAATCATCTAAATGTGTCATATTTTTATATTTTGCATTATGTTTTGTTTATTTGATTATCTAAAACTTCAAGTAACTGAAATCTACGGATTGCTAATTTAGAAATTACAAGATTGTTACGTAAGGATCATGTGCAATTCGCGTGCAAGCTGCAGGTATTATATTAATGTCTTTATCATAATTTGGACACCATGATGCCAAACTAAGTTCACGGCATGATTTGTTTATTTCCAATCGCTAAACGTCAAGTTCATTAGCCATAGTTTATTCTAAACATTATTCTTTAATTAAACATCTTTTTTCTTGAATTAACAAAATTGAATATAGAGTTGGCCGTCTCTTGTGATGGATTTTTCCATGAGGTTGCCTTGCATGTGTCATTATTATAAAATTCTCTTCTAAGTGTTTTTTGGCTTTAGAATTCATTATAGTAAATATTTTTGTCCGAATCAATTGGTTGTGTTTGGTGTTTGTTTCCTCAAATCCATCGATCATCATCGATAATAACCAAGTGATCTGGTGTGGATAAAAATATGATTCACTATATTACATAAATTATAAAATGCATGATTTTTAATATTATTAATACTTAATTGCATGATGATTGTATGCTTTGCTCATTGCTTTTGATTCATCATCATCATCATCAAAGCTCATTCTCGATATTTTTGGAGTCGGTTATATGAATTTTGGTTCTCCGAGCAATGTGGTTTTTCCATATATCCTCGTCTAATTCAAGCTCAATGATATCTTCCTTCACTGCCTTCATCCAAGTTTTCAACGGTCGTCCCATCCGTCTACACCCTCTATTAACTTGTCAATCTAGACGTTTTCTAATTAGCGTCGTGTTTGGTCTCCTCCGCACATGATCAAATCAAGTTAAACGTCTTTCTCTAATTTTGTCCTCTATGGGCGTTACACCTAAGTATCTCATAATTCTTTCATTTCTAATTTTATCCTTACGAGTTTTACCACACATTCACCTTAACATACGCATTTCTGCGTATGATTGCGTTATAAATTTCTCTAAAGGGTATATTTTGGTTAGTCATTTTTTAATGGGAAATGAAATTCATTTCCTTTATTATGCAGATTTTTGTTGTTTGGTTATCTATTTACTGACATGAAATCGTTTATTCATGAGACAATTTTCCCACTACTCATTTGAATCCAAGTTCGAAGGGTGAGTTTTGGAATCGACTTCACAAAAACGATTTTCAATTTTCATGTTTGTTTTCTGTGCAACCAAACAAACCCTAAGTTATGCATTGACAAGAAGGTGAATAGAGTCACCAATATAATTACGAAAAATAACTAACGTTCTAAATAAAATAAAATAATAATCATGACTAAAAAAGTATAAATAAAGTAGAGATCATTTCTCTCCATTTTTCTTTCGGTTGGTTTTATCATAGAGGCTAACGATAGATAATAACTTCTCCCGCCCTAACACACTTTACAACTTTTTATCGTACCAGGGCTCTTCTCAAAATCTCAAAAGGCGCAGATAAAGATAAACTGATGGGAACAAAAATTTATACCTTCTAAAAATTTTCTTTCGGTTGGTTTTATCACACCTTCTAAAATTTTACAAATTAGGAAAAAAAAATTTGAATTAATTTTGAATAGTTAACATTCCATCAGTAAAATTGACTGGAACAAACAACTAGGGGAATCTTCTTTTCTTAATCTTTAAACTTTTTTAAATAGGCAAAAAGAGAACAGAAGCTAGTGAGACTCTTGATTTCTTAAATTGTCTTGTCTTGGATTGAATTGATTGAAAAAGACTTGCACCATATAGTTTGTATACTAGTTTTTTTGGTTAAAGAAGCTAAATACTTAGTTTATATAAATATTGGAAAATTCTAGGGGTCGAGGGAGGGGTCGAGGTAAAGGGAGCGAACCCATCCTCCTCGCGATGAGCATTTGCGCGCATCTCCAACGCGATACGCTCATCCCAAGGATGATGGGTGGTTACACCCATCCCTCGCTCCTTTACCTCGCTCCCTCCCTCGCTCTGTAGAAGGACTCATAAATATTTTATGATAAGTTATACTAAATGTCCATATAAACATGCAACACAATGTAAATAGTAGCCAAGTCTACAAGTGGCTAAAATAGTAAGGAAAACATAGCTATAAGTAACTAAACAACTTTTCTTAAAAACCCTGTTTTTTGTTGATGACAATTTATATATTTTTTAAGAATATTATTAAAAAAAAATCTATAAATGATTTCATTTGTTATCTTAAAACAATTTCATGGTGAACATCTATGCCAAAGTTTTCATGTTTGCACTACAAAAAAATATTTTATACACTTTTTTTTAAGGAAAATGGATCAAGTCCTAGTAAGCCCCCACAAAGGGGATCCATTGACATATTTGAGCTTTCTCCAATCTAAATTTGAATTCAAAGCCATTTCATTATGTGATGAAAATTAATGAAATTATCCTTGTAATCTGATCAACATAAACCAAATTATTTGCACATTTTTTATGATATCAATTGCCATGTAGTTTTTGCACTAAAAAAAATCTCCTTTTCTTATCTACTTTGATTTCTTAATGAACTTTTACCTTTTCCAAAGTTAAAAAAAGTGGGGCAAAGTATTATGGGATACCTTTGGGTAAGAGGAGAAAAGACAGTCATGCTTGAAATTTCTTGACATGATTATTTTTTTTAATTGCATATAATTTATGCTTCTTTTTTTTTCAAAATATGTATAGCTTTGATTTTTCTACCATGATTTTTACAATAAAGAGTGATGCTAGACCACCCGAGCTACAATTGGTCATTGAAAAACTCTCGCTTGCATATATAGTATTGTTAAAGCTTACAATCCAATTTTAGAAGTGTCGGTTATAAATGAAAATTCAAATACGACATTGCGTTAGTTCACAAAGTACAAGATCATTCAATACTAACACTACACCAAATTGACATTTTTGTAACAATCCAAAAAACAATAACACTTTTGAGTTATAACAATTCACAAAGCGATTTTACACGTTTTCACAAACAAAGTAATTCAATAATTGTATCACCACAAATAGTATAAGCTTATTGTATCACTTTTTTGTGTATCTATTTTTCATTTTGTTGACTTAAAATTATTTGGTGGATTGTAATAGCTCAAAAGTGTTACTATTTTTTAAGTTGTTACAAATATGCCAATTTTGTGTATTGTAAATATTTATGTTACTGAACTTGGGCACAAAATATTTTAACTCTGATCAACAACACTAGGCTCAACTCCTTTGAATTCTGGTTAGAACTCAATTGATGTATTCATTTCAATAGTATGTTAAAAGTTAAAACCTTCTTTCTTCTTACTATATAAGAAAAAAATTAGATTAAATTACAGAGAGGCAAAGGGGATAGAGACAGGGGGATGGTAAGAAGAATTTTAACTCTGAAATATTTTTACTCTCTCTGAGACTGAGCTAATCAAACAAAGTGGAGAACAGTGGCAACTCCATAATACTCCAAATAAGCAAGGGTCATACAACCATACATTTTTTAGTCTTTTTTTGTTTTTGGACATAAATATATATATTGAGATCCAAAGCCAAACAAGACTCAATCCTTGGTGTTTTTGTTCTTCCTAGAGCTACATCACCTAGACTGATTTCTCTTCTTCTTTCTTCTTCTTCTTCACCATCTATGAAAAAGAGTTTTTTGGTTTATATATAGAGAGAGTTTAAACTGATTTTGTTCTCTTCAATGTCAAATATAAGTGGTGGTGATGATGGTGGGAGTTTCTCTTCTGGTAATACTGGAGAAGTCCAACAGCCACAACAAGAGCTTCAGAATCATTTTAGTGGAACGAATTCAGGACCGACGACTACTTCAAACAGCAATGGCTCCACCTCCCAACAGCCACCTCAACCACCAGTCAAGAAGAAAAGAAACCTCCCAGGGACACCAGGTTATTTTACAACCAACCTTGCTTATTGTTTTTAGTATTGATCATTTGATTGTTAAGCCTTTTTACATGTTTTCATGTTTACTTCTATTTGGTTTTAGTGTTGTTGAATCCAAACCAAGTTGATATGTTATTTCACAATGTTTGGTAACTTAAACAGTAAAAAATATGGGTTTTTGTGATTTAGTGAGTTCAGATCAAGATCATCGAAGAACATGAGCTGTGTTTTTCCTGATAAGAGATGGATTTCCTTTATTGATATAAAAATTGGATTTTTTTTTTGGAAGAAAAGTTATTTTTTGTTTGATGAAAGGTTCAATTATTGGTTAGAGATCACAATTATTGCTTAAAACTGTGTGCATGACTTCCTATTTCTATTTGTTCTCTTTTAGTTTCTTAAATGTTTTGGTCTCTCACTCTCTTGTGGAAGTGTGGAACACCTACTCTACTTGGTACTTGCTTATTGATGTTTTACTAATTTGAAGTGAAACTCAATCCATTATGATCTGCTTTTGGCTTGCAAGTATCCTTAGAATTCAAGTCATGAACTAAACAAATGTATGAAAATTTTCAACTTTTTTATCAACTAATGAAGTGTAGATGATGGGATTAAAAGCTTGGAATTCTAAGCATGGTTCTTTGGTTGATATATGTAGACCCAACAGCAGAAGTCATTGCTCTATCACCTACAACCTTGATGGCAACAAACCGGTTTGTTTGTGAGATTTGCAACAAAGGCTTCCAAAGAGATCAGAACCTTCAATTGCACAGAAGAGGTCATAACCTGCCATGGAAGCTAAGGCAAAGGTCTACCACAGAGATCAAGAAGAGGGTCTACATATGTCCAGAGCCATCATGTGTCCACCACAACCCGGCTCGGGCACTAGGTGATCTTACAGGCATCAAGAAGCATTTCAGTCGAAAACACGGTGAGAAGAAATGGAAATGTGATAAGTGTTCGAAGAAATATGCTGTTCAATCGGACTGGAAGGCTCATTCCAAGACTTGTGGTACTAGAGAATACAAATGTGACTGTGGTACCATGTTCTCCAGGTTTAACAAACTTCCTTTGATTTTTCTACTCATCTGATCATGACAAAATGGTTTCAATGATCAGGTTGTTTCTTCTTCCGCACGTCCATGGATTAGTAATCCAGAGAAAGTTGATTATTTGATCAAGAATTCTTAATGAACTTTCTTATGCAATAATCATTGATGGCGATAATTCAATAGAGTCTCTTAGATCTCCCTTTTACTTCTTTTATTCTAACTTTCAATTATTAAAATACGGAGATTTGAAAAGCTATCAACATTTTATCTAAAGCCTAAAACACTTTTTTTCAACCTCATACCCCACTTTTGAAAAATTTGCCATACTAATAGTAGGAGTGTCTTTGTATGTATGGTACTTCTAATTCCTCAAGTTTAAGATCTTTAATACAACTTAGTAAGTTAAGACCTCTTCAATGGATGAGGTCTCCAGATCTTCTGCCTTAAATACATGGTCGGGTAATAATTAATGAACACGTATACAGTTTTTGAGACACCCCACGCTAGATTTACCCCGCAGCCTAAACTTTTTGTGTTGCATGACATGAGAAAAAGCTACTATAGTCCACATACAATTTTCTGTCCTTGAATTTGGGTAGGTTTTGCTTGACCTGAAACATTCTCAATCTTTGTTGTGCAGGAGAGACAGCTTCATCACCCACAGGGCCTTTTGTGATGCACTAACAGAAGAAAACAACAAAGTAGCAAATCAAGGACTGATGGCCAACAACAATATGGGAGGAAACATACAAGAACATGTTTCTGATATCATGTCCACAATGCCCATGCCCAACATGACCAACACATCGATTTCAATGCCTGAATTCGGTCTCAAGCCCCTGCATCATGACCATCTCATGCCTATGGGCCGTGGCATGTTCTCAAGCAATTCCGGAACTCTCTTCAGTGGACCGCCAAGAACCAACTCTTCATCTCCTTCATGTCTCCAACTGAGCTCCAACACCTTTGATGGACTCCAAGATAGACAACTAACAGGGTCAGCCAATATGTCTGCTACAGCCTTGTTGCAGAAAGCTGCACAAATGGGTGCAAGTGTGAGTGGTAATGTGAACACTGCACCAATGATGCAATTGTCTGGTGTGAGACCAATATCATATGGAGGAGGAGGAATGCAGCAACAACACAACGGTTCATATGATAACCTTCAAGCACAAGCCGACCATCAAACACAACTAGTTGGAATGGATCATGGAGGATTCCCAAGTAACCAATTCTTGCAAAGGGAGATGTCTTCGCGTTACTTTGATATGGCAGGCGGAGGGGAAATCTCACCAATGACCGACGTAGGAATGTTGTCTGGACTATTCATGGGTGGTGTTGGTGGTAGTCAAGATCAAAATGGGTATTTGAAGCATATAGATCAGGATGTCAACAATGGTACTACTAACACTAGTACATCACAAGCAAGGAAACCAAATTCGACTCTGGGGATCCCAACTAGTGCCCAAGATATGCTGACTGTGGATTTCCTAGGCGTTGGAGGATCAAGATCAGCTAACTTTCATGAACATCAACGACGACAACAAAAGCAACAGCAACAGGGTTTGGAGCTAGAAGCCATTAGCCAGCAGGGATTGCATGGTTTACAACCATTTCAACAAAATCTCTCCTATGGACAAGAAGTAATGGAGAAACCCATATGGGATGCTTGACAAAAGAGCCTTTAGTGTATCTTGTACTCTTATTTTGTGAGTTTAGTAAGGCGTGAATTGTGAAATAAAATTTTGAGAATTCATCCCATGTGAATGGCCATATGAATGGAAAAAAGCCATATTTGAGTAAGATTGATTATAAAATGTAGAATTAATTTAATTTTATTAAAAAATATACTTATTTGACCTAAAAATTCACTAAAAACTTATATAAAACTAAGAGTTTTTTTTTTTTTTTAGTTTGTCAATCTTTAGTTTATGTCTATAGGATTTCGGAACCCATTAAAGACAAGAACTGGTCAACACACCATAAACTGATAAAAATGCCGCAAGCTGAGTTCAAACCCATGATCAAGTGGTACTATCCGCCAAACTCCAACCGTTGAATTGTCATGCCACTGGCTTTGACACTTATTTAATAGAGTCTAACCCTTATTTTGAATGAAAATGTTAAGTCAATCACGTTAACTCATCTTGACCAACTTAAACCACATAATACCCTTATCTTCAATGGCACGTGCCAAACACTATTAGACATAAACCAATGAAATAACAATAGTATATTTCTTGTTAAAAATGCTATAAATTTGTTAAATAAAACGAGCATAAATCTCCCTAGATTTTGAAATCTTCTTGGCATGTGCATAAAAATGCTCAATGAAAATGCGTGCTTTCATTGAGCTAGAGTTGGGTCATCCTTCTCTTGGGCATCGGTCTTGCTTCCATCTGGACTCATTTCTTGGGCTTGAACCTTGCGCAGTATGATAAGTTGATAACTAAGGATTAGCAGTTGGCACAAAGCACGCATTGGTTTTTTTTAGATAGACAAAAATTTCATGCTAGCATAGAAGAAAGGCTATGACAACCTCGCACCACAATTTTCTTTCTCTTACATCATTCTACTCTCTTTCATTATCTACTTTCTTTCTCACACCACCTATATAAATAAAAATCATTCATTTTTTTCTCCTCACTATTCAAATCGATAATGGTTCCTCCATCCCCCATTCAAAATCTCTTGCAAATCTATTTCAAATCTCTTCTAAATCTCTTCTCATACTCAAATCTCTTGCAAATCTCCTCCCTCTCCCTCGAAAACTCTCAAAATTTTAAACCCTTAAACCAAAACTCAATAAATATGCATAACTTAACATAACAGACAAACTCAAACTCAAAACAAAAACAATATAAGTTTCAAACCAATTTAAACCCTCAATTGAGATTGATTCTCAAGCTCATCAATTTGAAAATGTACTCTAAGCAATTTGAATCACTTGAAAATGTTTTGAAATTAGCAAGTTATAATCATTTTACTAAAGTCACGCAAATCTATCTCACAAAGAAAACGGGATAGTGTCCTGACTTTCGGCCAACCTATATGCTAGATCGAGACTGATTCTCAAACTCATCAAAACACGAAACTTATAGTAATCTGAATTATCTAATGAACACAATTTGAATCACTTAAAAATGTTTTGAAATTATAAAGTTATTGTCATTTTACGACAAACACTCAAACTGTAAAAAAATTAAAAAAAAAATTTAATTAAATTAAATTAATAATAATAATTAAATTTAAAAAAATGTTTTCACCCATTTGCATAGGACACTATCCCGTTTTCATTGCACGACTTTAGTAAAATGACCATAATTTGCTCATTTCAAAACTTTTTTCAAGTGATTCAATTTGTGTTTATTAGATAACTCATAATAATACATTTTTCATGTTTTGATGAGGTTGAGAATCAGTCTCGATCGAGCATAAAAGTTGGTCGAAAGTTAGGAATACTATCTCGTTTTCATTGCAAGACAGATTTGCATGACTTTAGTAAAATGACCATAACTTGCTCATTTCAAAATATTTTCAATAGATTCAAGTTGTGTTTATTAGATAACTCAGAGTATTACAATTTTCGTGTATTGATGAACTTGATAATCGGTCTCTATTGAGGGTTTAAATTGGTCAAAAGTTACTTTGTTTTTATGTTACTGTTTTCTTTAAAAATATTTTTTTGGATGGTGTGGGTGAGTAGAAAAAAAAATACATGGTACTGTGAGACAATAATTTAGTTGGTGTGAAGTAATCGATACTCGGTACCTTTAGACATTGAACCTTCATGATGCTCGGTGTGCTCGTAACCAAATCTAGTGAGTGCGGTATGTACAACTTTCAGGAGTGCATTTGCTCACTTCTAAACAAAGGAACGTGGTTTCCAAACGCCCCAACTACGTGTGCCTCTCGCTCTGCATCAGATCCTTCGTCCAACTTCACTTCCCCCACACACCTCCATTGCCAATTTCCTCCAAAACCCACCTTCTTCATCTTCCATTCTTCCACCCCAATCACCCCTTTCAACAAAAACCCCTCCTTTGTTCCAAAAACCAGACCTTGGCTTTGACTGTCAATTCCATCCACCAACCATTGAGCCGACTCGGTTTGTGCAGATGGGGCAGGCACTAAGGCGAGCCACGAGCCGGGTTCGGAGTTCGAATCTTGAACCACCACCACCAAGAAGAACAACACCCTCTTCTTCTTTGCAGCTCAACAAGCCACCACCACCCCGAGAGGTTCCAGTGACGGAGCCAAAGATAATCTCCAAGACCCAACTTGATGGTCCTCCTGATCAAGGTGAGTTAACCCATTCATCTGAATTTCTTTTTGTTGAGCTTGTCTAACTGGACTCGAAAAGTAAGGCAATTAAGTACTAGGTATATATTAGTTCTTGAAAGATTCCAGCAGCTAGTGTTGATCTTCATCTAACTTCTCTTTGTTGGTTAATACCTTGAATTATTTGCAAACTTAGGGTTTGCCTTCTTGCTATGAGAAGATTTTTTAGGAGCGTTTTCCTTAGGAGATTTAGTCGTGGTTACCTCATATTCATCTTCAATAGTGTTTTGACTCACTGTAGTTGCATATTTTTCCAATATAACTTTTAGCTTTGTGTAACCTTCATTCAATACATCCCCGCCGATTATGTCTATTGCTTTCTTCACTGCATTGTTAACTATGTTCCCATTGTCATATTCTTCTAACGTCTTGAACACATTTTTAACCATAGATAAAGATAAGGTTAGTGATCCTCCATCTATATCGTCAAAGTGGTATCCTGTTCATTTCTATTTCCATGAATGCAGAGGTAGCTGTCATTTGGAGGGTGTTTGGGGTTCTTGGAGACTTCGTTTTTTCTCCCCCCTATTCTCGATTTTGTATCTCACCTTCATTACTATCTTTGTTATTGTTATCACTTAGGTTTTGAACACTAACCAACTTCTCCACAACCTCATTCCGAATTTCACTTTGTACCTTGTTCAGCTTCCTGACTTGTATTAGTATGTCCTTCAATCTCGCCTTTTTCCACCAGTAGATCTACACACCATGGCTCAAAGGGATTACTTCCCTCATTATTTTTTGTATTTGGATGAGTTTTTTGTATTCATTCTAACTCTATTTTGGTGCTTGTTGTGTCCCTTACCGTTAGCAAATTCTCATCCATTCTCTTTTTCACTCCTATTTTGTTGTTGCTCCACATTTCTGCCTTGGGGCTTCTAGTTCCGTGACACCTCTGTCTTTCATATGGTTTGAAGTCTATTTTCTTGTTGCACTCCCCATTTGCATGGCCAAAGGAATGACATGAGGCGCACATCAAGGGTTTCCATGGGTAATTGATGAAACCTTAGTGAGCTCCCGACTAGCTCTGCCAGTATCTACCATAATTACCTCAATATTGACTGCCCCAAATCCCAACCTCTTTCTCTCCTCTGTTGCTGCATCAAATTTAATAGTTTACCAATAGCACTAGCGAGAAAACTTAGACCTTCTCTGCCCCACAGCACCTTTGGCACATTGTAGAAGTGAGCCCACATTAGAATTGTTGTTAGACCCCTCTTCATCCCTTCCAAGTCCTCATCCCAAGGCCTTATGAACATCATCTTGCCACCAACCTTAATGAAATTTTTATCAAGAGTCTCCCATTTGTTTGTCTCTTCCAAGAAATTGAAGAAGAAAAACTCTCAATTAGCTTTTGAATTCCCTTTCGGCTTCCAGGCTCTTTGCACAACATTCTTCACTAGAGTATAAGGTATAGCTTTCTCCAGGAAAAGCCCTACCAAGTAACTCTTCCAAATTTCAGACCCATATTCACAAATACTTGGTAGGCACTTGAGAACTCCATTCTCCACCATCGCTTCTCTATGGTAAGGAGGGCCTTCCTTACTCTTGTTTGATTGTCCAAACAATCCTCTCCAATTTCCAGCTTCACTGCTTGGATTCATTTGTTGATGTTGGTTCAACTCCTTAACAATCTTATTTGAGCTTCGAACAAGGTCATGGTTGGTATTGTTCCGTAGATCAGGTTGCAATGATGATTGATCTAAAATGATGTAGGGAGGGGATTTACCCCCTCCGTCGTGATCCATATCGGAGTTAACCAGTGACAAAGAGTTGCAGGGGATAAGATCGAGCTGGTAAACTATCCATCATCGTTTCAATCCCCCACTGAAGCAGATCAAAACGGATTTGAGTCAGATCTAAAGCAGCAGCGAGAGGTCCATCCCTCTTCTCTTCAATCCCCTCCTCAATCTCTTCACTACTTCGGCCCGACAAACAGAGCAGCACCATTGTCCACCAAAAGTGTTTTAAGGTGTAGGCAGTTTCTGAGCAATTCACAAATCAATGAGAATTCATTATATTTTTGTTGGATGAATTTGTGTTACTAATTAGGCAATTTCAAGAAATGGTGTTTTATGAGGTAGCATTTTACATTGTTTGAAATATTTTATAGGAGATGTGGGCTAAAGGGATCTATTAAATTTGAGCTTTGAAGAATGAAAGAAAATTTGCAAAATGGGCCAATCTCAAGAATGCACAAGCACTATATTGAGTAGATGAAGGAGTTTAATTGCGGTGCAAATTTTTCGTTCCTGGTTTTTGACATTTGGGCACTTTATTACCTAGATATTTTGTAAGATTTTCCCCTTTTGGGTTTAGTTAGGTAAATATTAGGTCGTTTTTAACTCAATGTCTCTTATCAATTAGGATTTAAGTTTGCAAACTTATTGGTTGTTAGCCAAGCTCTAGATGTTTGATTTGGTTGGAGTTCTAGGATTTGGTTGCTGACAAATATGAGACACATTTTATTTTATTTTTGTGTTTGTTTATATAATCATCATGTTTGGGTATATTAATTATAAAATTTGGTGTTTAGATTAATAGCTCCAGTTCTTTTGTTCTCTGATTCTCTGAGGATTCATTGGGAATCAACACACAGTAGAATCCCTTCATAGAGGATGAAGAAAAGTTCATTGTCCCTTACTCCATTCTCCATTTGTTATTACGTGGGTCCTTTGACAAGAATGGGTCAGAGTTTTTAGGACACGGTCCTCAACTTGGGATCAGCTTCTTGACAATGTTTTGGCATTTAAGGGAGTTTGTTTCCAAGAGTTAAATTCAGTAACCTCTTGTTGTTTTGTCGGAGCCTCGGAGGGCCTTTTCTTTATTCCATCTTATGAATAAACTTTGGGTCTCTCTCAAAAAGTAGAAGAATCCCTTTTGAAGTTTATGGTAAAATCAACCGGTTGCCGTGGATGTTTGTTACTATTGTTAGCAAGACGAGGAAACTTCAGAGTTCAGACAAGTGTTGTGTGATGGATGGAAATTATTTGTACTTGCTTGTGAAAGAACATCCACTCATTCACAATCCTCCAAGGAAGGTGTGGACCTTGTCGTTAAATTGACTGAAGTCGGCGTTGTGAGTGTTGTGCAACCATTTGTAGATGAGATGAGTATATGGGTTGGTGTATGTACAGTTGGTAGGATAACCATGTAGGCACTGGCTTTAGTAGCTCATTAAGTGTGAACGAGTATTGTGAGAGTTCTCTAATTGGATTGTTAGATTGTAGTTTTGATTCAGTGTTTTGATAAATTAATCACCAATCCATAAGACAATAGTAAACAATATGTCGCCGTTTTGATATTAAGCATGTCTTTCTTAGTTACAGTTTGCAAGATATGACTATTTCGCAACAATCATGTGGATTTCCAACCTTTATCTTCACAGTGAAGCTTGAATATTCAATGAGCATACCCATTCTGCAAGACTTTGTCAATGATACATGGCCAACCAAACCAATCTCTAATTCAGCATTAAATATTGTGAGGTATGTTCTGGCGACTTTTGGGACTACTACTTATGAGGGTACAACACAAAAGATCTGCTCTTAATTTCTGATTTAGATGGGATAAGCGCAAAAGTATTGAAGAGTCGATGAATCAACCTTGGAGAAAGAAAACCATTGATGTGATTTACCTTTTGAATAGTTGTGAAAGATATATTGTGATAAGGCGCGCACATTAAGCCATAGTGTTTTGTGCATGGGAAAAGAGTATTTTGTAAGTGACCAAGGGTGATTTCTTTTCTTTTTGTTCTCCAGATGGAATTTCACAGAGCAACTCTGAAAATGTTCTTGAAGAGCGAGACCCAGGGTATGATGCCATGCTTAGTCAGATGGTAGGCAGAATTAAATCAAAACCTGGAGGCAAACTAGAAATGGGTGAGGTGAGTTTATATTCGCTTATGATTCACCGTCTATTGTCTACTAAGAATAGTTGTTTTCAACTTGTAATTGGTCTTTTCTTTTCCCTGATAGATGATGCAATCATTTGAATTCCTAATTTCATTATTTACTGCTTTTGGAATTAATATTAGGTGCTTTGATCAAGTTATTGGGTCAACAGGAGGAACTAACCACACAAACTTAAAATCTCTTTTTTATGATGAAAGTAAAATATATGTACTTTCAACTTGCTAGTTTGGGCCAATAACTAATATATGTTTGACGTTTTTCACCATAAAAAATAAATATAAATAAATAAAAAGCCATAATTAGCATATTGGAATCCATAACTAATAGTCTAATACGATAAACAAAAGGATCAAGGTATAGCATGCTGCATAAATAAACACCCTATAACAAAGGGATAGCTAACTAATATATGTTTGACCATCCTCCTCGTTCTAAAAGTATCCCTCTGGCATCGTAAAAATTATAGGCTTAAGTTCAGCATGGTAACTATCCACAAAACCTAGCTAGTACCAACAAATAATAAGGGAAATATGGGAACTTACAAAATTTCTTAAAATATACCATTGTACTTTAAAAGAAAAAAATAAAATGAAACAATCAACCCCAGAATTTTTATACTTTGACACCAAACGATTGCATTCAACACCTGTTCTTGCAATACTGAAGAGGCCCTGATCTTTTATTTGATAAACAATCATCTTATTTTTGTGAAATTAATTCTGTTAGGGAACTATCATTGAGTATTTTAGCAAATTTCATAAATAAAACAATATCCCATGCCACGTGAAGTGTGATTGTGCGTCAAATGCTTCTGCATCCTGAACCTTATGTCATTTAGTATTAGAGTTAGGTTCTGTTCCTGAGGATTTTCCAAACAAAATTGTGGATATGAGAAAAATGCTATTGTGAGTAAAGTGAGTCGGTTTTAGAAAGAGGCAAAGGAGGGGCTCGGAGATAAGATGGTTTGGTTGACTCTTTGGAGACCATGCTTAAGACTGTGATTACCCTTTTATTGGAGGGTGTGAGGATACCTCCTCGTGAATCTAACGAACAAACCCCAACCAAAAAACACACGCAATCACGCTTTGGGTAAGGAGGTGCAATTCACCTAGCCTCACCCAAATTTGATGAGGCCAACACCCCAGCTCCACACTGCTAGCACATCTCTCATGGTGGAGAAACGGCTGATTCCCTCCCTTCACTTGATCACTGCAATGAGGGTATTCACTTCGAGGCCATTGACTCTCATTCGAAGTCTCATGTAACTTTTGACTAGCTAGACAACAGTTCTCAGAGAATATTATCTGCTACTTCTCTCCCATTGTATAAATGGACAACATTATACTGTAAATCTCTAATTCTTGAAAAGATGAAAAAGAAAAAAAGAAAACAAGAAATCAGATGTTCCCCAGGCCATGCATTTTAGGTTCTTCACGCCTTACTTGTCGACACGTCCCACTTATAAGCTTCAACTTTACAATAATTGTTGTAGTGTCATTATTTGTACAAATTATGAAAGTAATAATAAATGAATAAATAAATACACAAATAATTGGCTCCCATGACATGTAAAAAAAGAAATACAAAATCTGTGAATGAATGAATGCAATCGCATTCGTGATTATTCAACTATCACGGTGTTATGGCATCCCAAAATACCTTGTCAATCAGTATGTGTTCATTTTGTTATCAGTTCATTGGGCTGCCATGCAAACCTTGAGTTCCCACAAAGATCAATACTAACACCACATCATCTTCTTATCCTTGTCTTCCTTTTACTTACTTTTTCATGGTGAATGATAAAGTACTTTGTAGTAGAAAAGGACTTAGAGGAACACATCATACTCCTCTAACCACGAGTTCCAATTCTACTGCATGTGCTTCGCTTAATTCCATGGCTTCATGAAATCAAACATCAAATTACAGTTTTGCAGTCTTATCCAAAATTCAAATGACTAGGACATTCATTTGGGTTTTTATCTTGCAGGTTCATGTCGTGGAGAAATATAATCGACCAATGCCAAAGCTGCGAAATACAAAATCAGATACTAGTCACGATGAGGAGAGGCCAGTTCCTGCAGGAACCCTGAATGTGGCTCAGCTACGCCAGATCCTTCTTCTGCATCAAGGAAAGTCTGAAGACCAAAATGGTTCTATGGATGCCCAGCAGATTGCTCAAAGATTCCAAATTGATGCGACACAAGTACAGAAGATCTTGCAATATGTGTCACTTCCACCTGAAGGCAGTAACAGCAGTGAGCAAAAAAATGACGACGCTTAAGGGTTTCAGCTTTCTTTACTCATGGTGGAGAAAACAAACAAGGGTGCTTGAAGAAACTTGATTCTAGAAAGTTTTGTACTTAGAATCTTGTATGCTCCACTGTAATTGTGACCATGGATAATACAGATTCTCCATAGTGACAATAAATGAGGTTTATTTTATGCCATCAAGATTATGAGTTGAGTACCTGAAAATTTTCTGAAGCAAAGATATGCGACTGGGCACAATATATTGAATATATGGATCATGATACATTGTAGTATCTCTTCGGCTCGTGTACATTATGGTTCAGTGCCTATTTCAAATTGGGTAGAGCTGTTTAGTACCTTCTGATAAAATAATGTACTTGCGACGCAAAATTAGAAATGTTATGTACTTCTGATGTCTAGAAGTTGTGGCGAATTTAATGAATTCGATAATTTTTTTCGGTTCTTTATAGCGGAATACCACCACAGGATATTTATTTATTTATTTATTATTCATCAATCACGCAGAACTTGGAGCAGGCTTAGACCACTTCAAATTTTGTGTTCTTTCAAATGGCACCCAGGCCTATAATAGCCATTGCTAGTTAAGGATTCTTTGACAATAATTCTCAAAATGTGGTAACAACAGCTTACTCGGATGCTAAACACTGACTTGAGAACAAGAGAATTTTTAATAGCCATTTTGGCGACATGTAACATGAATCAATAGCTCACTTTTTGTGACAACAATCCTTGCCAAATTAACATGCAAGATGAATCAATAACTGGCTTTTTATGAAAATGATCTCGCACAAAATCTAGCCTTAGAAACTCCCTTGTGGTATAAAGCTCAATTACTATCGTAGAAATAAAAAAATGCCGCAAAAGAGTAGATACACATATTATGTTCCTCTCTTCTTTTCCCTCATAAAAATTGTAAAACTGTGTTATATGAACTAGATTAGATACTGAATGGTGAACCTATAGACCTTTGTTATTTCATAACTCTGAATCTTACAAGAAAAAGAATGGGGTGATGGCGACGGAATCAGGTTAGTGTTAAAACACTAGCGACTCCAACCAATCTGAAGTGTATTCATATGCCACAAAAGTGACGGCACCAGCTGGTGCAGCTTTGATTACTGATGGGACAATCCCCTTGTATAGACCAGCCCAACCTTCTGCTTTTAAAATCCTTCGTAAGGCATCATACATGCCTGCATAAGCACGGTGCTCAACTCGGGCTCCATACTTTGGATGTCTTTGTAATCCTTCAATCTGCAGACAGAAAGAAGAATTAAATATTGCTACTACTTTCTACGCAATGATAGTGACATAGTTTTATAGCTCTATATTTATGAATATCGACTACATTCTCATCAAGCGCTCTTTCCAACAGCTTCTGACAGACTAGCATGCTGCCTCACTCTCCAATGAATAAACAAGACAACAATTCATTAAGGTTCAGAAGTGGTGAAGATGAACCACTATGGCAGTGATGTTGAAGCTGCCGGGAAATCAGTGGATATCATTTCCCCTCTCATGCAAAGTTTGATGATATGTAACCATCTCCAACGATGGATTTTTTTCTTATTTTAATGTTAGATAAATTAGGAAAGTCCGAGGGAACATAGCTCCTGGCAGTTAACTGACAAAGTATTTAGCAACAGCTAATTCAATGCTCTGTGCTAGCTCTCATACCTCGGAAAATTACTTGTTTAATAACCATGAAACGAAACGTCTTTCAAAGAGATCAAGCAAACAATATCCTGGAAAAGTACTATTTTAAAAAATGTAGATTTTACCTGGAACCTCTTCTTGACTACATCAAGTGGGTGACAGACAGCTTTAGCACACGTGCCAGCTGCCAACCCACAAAGAAAGAGCTGGAAGCTTGAGACCTTATTATCTGACCAGTTTGTGCTAGAAGATCTGAACCTATTCCATGCCTGCAGAAGTAATGCCAAGAATATTAAGGAAACCATGAAGCCGTTTTTTTATTTTCTATTTATTTTATTTTTTGGGGTGTGTGTGAAAGGTGAACAAGGGTTTTAATGATCTGGAGCAAACAGTGCAAAGGGCTTCATATCATAACTTCATCAGCAGGTTTAGAGTGTCTCAAAACAGTATTCCGATCCCCATACAGTGTTCAGACGATACCATTCTCTTCTGTGGCAATCTAAGACAACTCAATGACCTGAAGACCATTCTTTTGTGGTTTGAGTGTTGTTCAGGCGTGCATCTTGGTTGTCGCACCTCTTCTCTCCCTTCTAAGAATTTAGGGATTCCATATGGAAGACGAAATATCTTTCAAGACCGGTCGGCTAGTCCTCATCAAGTTAACGGTGCTAGCATCCCTAAGTACATGATCAAGTGTGTCGGTCCCTGCATCAGTGGGCCCTTGATTGGTGGGGAGCTTATGAGGGACTTCCATCTCGTAAATTTGATCTCATATCATGGGAGGAAGTCTGTTGTGACAAGCAGTTTCTGGTGTTTTAAAGTTGTAGATAAAGCACTGATTTAAAGATACTATTGCTTTTCCCTTAACAGTTTATAACTATGTAACAATCAACATATCACATATGCCAATACCTTGTCTAAAATGATATTAAAAGTTTTCTTATAATCAATTTTCAGTTTACAACATATATCCGATACTAATAATGAGAATTCTGTAATAGAAGAAATTGTATAATGTGGTGTACTATGGTAACAAAAAATAAATATGAAAACAACACCGAACAGTAAGCAAGGCAAACACATTTTTAGGCACATCTATGGTTGCAATGGTCCAAGACGGTCCAGACAGCAATGCATTAAACCATGGGGTCGCTAAGCCATCCTTACAGGTAATACACAAACTGTGGAACTTAAGATATAATCCAATCAGATAGACATGAGGTACTTCAAGAATGTTTTTGGAAAACATGGTAAGAACCCATCAGTAAAGCAGGATGAATATAGACAGTCCATCTCAACCTCAAAAGACTAAGAAGTGCCTTTCTCTACCCACAGCACTGCTCTTCTCTACCCACGAAGCTTTTTCTCCCCCGTGTGGAATATACACTAGTAATAAGGCATACTCATCTCATAAACTGAGAATGTTTGCAACATGGAAAAGGAATAGAGCAATACCATGGCCCAACGCTTGAATGTGTCATAGGTCCCAAATTGCAATCCAGCATAAGGAATGATCTCAACTAGTGTAGGCGTCAACCCAGCATATAATCCTGTAACGCCGCGTGTTCTAACTATATCAACAAATGCACATCTCATGGTGGAATAAACCTGAATACGGTAAATCAACAAAGTGAGTGCCTAATACAAATAGCTACATAAGCATGTCTGTGCAGGCAAGAATTCCTTGTTCAATAGTTTCAACTAACAATGGAAAAAAAAATTGTGCATACCAGGTCAATAGTATATTTATACAATACAAACGAAATTGCTACGCATGCAAGAAGGAAAGCATTCACTTTTGATGAGCTAACAAAGACATCAATTTGTGAAAGTCCCAACCAGTATCAATTGCTCTTAACAAACTTAACCCAATTGCAGAACACTTGACACAATTTCCGGGAACACGCTCATGATGATTCCAGTATCACTTTGGACTTCAGGAGAACCATGTCATACAAGTATGATGAAATCCGATCTCCTAGCATAACATGGAAAGTTTTCTAGCCATCTAAACATTACCCCCCCCCCCCCCCCCCCATTGATTGGTTGTCTATCAACATTTGATATGTTCTTCCATGTATGTAGCTAACGATTGATAAAAACAGTGATTGAACGACTGTGAATGTCTTTATTGAAGAGTTGAGAGAAATATGTATATCTCTCTCTTTTATTTAGATTTATTCAACTGTAGTTTAACCAAAAATAAAAAAGAGTTTGCGCCTCACGCCTCAATAAGGGGGACCACCTCACTGCCCGATTAAGCTTTTTTAAACAATGTATACTTGGACGTAAGAACTGGTAGTAATAATATGTAAAGCAGTAAAGAGGTCTCCACACGTGGTGAATTCCTGCCGCTGGTTTTATTTGAATGTATCTACCTCAGTCTTGATTACAAGTGCAAGTGAATTATGTTCTATGGTACCATTTTACCCATATCAGTTGAATAACAAACCAACATAGGACAGTATGGTTCATGGGGATGCTACTATATTCTGGTTAGGGTTGCACTATATATGCCCAGTTGTAGATATGGCAGAGCAAGTGAAGGAAACGGAGACAAAACGTGAAATCCCGTATTTAGTATTGATCCACTGCCGAGAAGGCGGGAACTCTATGCTGGGATCCATAGAGGTACTGAAAGGAAGGAGCATTTAATTGAGGAACCACTAATCAAAAAAAAAAAAAATGGTTGCACGTTATCTCCCCCGCACCCTCCAGTAAATGAAGTGCTTTGCGGTCCAATCCATGCTAACAATGGAGTCACATGAACGGCCTAACCAAAATTAAACAAATATTCAAGATGAAGTTGAAAAAGAAAACCTTAATTCCACAAGGAAGATGAAGTGATCTCTTACTTCATCAACCATAAGAAAGAAGAAAATAACCAACAAATTCTGAAATTTTTACTGATTCAAGTTCTCAAAATCAATTACGATCCAACCAGAACAGAAAATTACAACTTACTTAAAGACACCAAATAATTGGTACGAGACCATGTCTTAAACTCTAAACTAACTACAAGAGAAAATAACTTCAAATTAACATGTTCCTAAGTTTCTGCAATGAAACAATGGGCTGATAATCCCATTTGAAGTACAAAAAAAAAAGTTTATGTTTGACAATTGGACCGATCCAAAGGTCCAGACTGCTCTAGATTGATCCAACAGGCTTCTTGCAAATT
This sequence comes from Berberis thunbergii, assembly GCA_003290165.1. NCBI lineage: Eukaryota > Viridiplantae > Streptophyta > Magnoliopsida > Ranunculales > Berberidaceae > Berberis > Berberis thunbergii. Next base: position 868,573 of record QNQO01000273.1, on the reverse strand, counting down.
CTTGTGTGGTTCTTGTTTGAGGAACGATCCCAAACAAGTCTCGAATGGTGCAGATGTTCTACACCAGGTTAACTCAAGTAATCTTATAAAGTTAAATTAAACCACCATACTTATCATTTATTGCTAAAATTGAGGGAATAGTTCTGGGGATTCGACTTAGGCCCAGTGATGGACCTGATGATCCAGAACTTTCTTGGCCCAATGAATATAAGGTCATTTTACATACTTGGAAAGCATACCTTTGGCTCACCCTGTGATGCTAATATGGTTCGTACAAGATCAAATGGATATGAACCAACAGTTGCAGCACATCCTGCTAATGCTCCACTTACGTAAGACAAATACGGACTTATATTAATGTGATCCTCTGCATAATAACAACATGACAATTAGATAGCTAGAGAGAATAGATACAAGTTTTAGACCCAATATAACTTTCTTCCGGAAGATGGATAACTACCCTAACATAAGTACGACTTGACCGATATATAAACATAAAATCTCAATCATTTGATTGTAGACAAATTATGATATGAGAAATATTACTCTCGGCTTCTCCAAACTCTCCAACCTTGCAAATCCAAACACACTCCAAGCAAAGGAATAACTGATATATACATATATACACTGAAACAGAACTGGATAAATTTTACTAATAAATCAGAAAAATACATAAACAGCTAAGAGAGGAGTTGAACTAAAACATTTAAACACAGAAATAGTTGCATAAATAGTATTCTTAGTTACAGTTTAATCTACAAGGACAGATAAACTTGAATAGGGGCATCACACCTGGACATTATTGGACAGAAGACATAGTGATCACTAATCTAGTCCTTTGTGCCCCCTTCAAATATTTATTATAATAAATATGATTAGAAAAATAATTCGACCTTTTTTTTAACCTATTCATGGAACTGCGCCCGAATTTTTTAATTTTTTTTTCAGAAATATTCAAATTTTATTTAATAATAAGACTTTTCAAAAAACCCAAAGTACTCCAAGCCCCAACCATAGCTACAATAACAAGGAAAAGTTGAAATCTCATGACATGTTCAAATGTTGAAACGAAATCTCAAAAGTGGACACCCTTTTAAAGAACAGTCCGAAGATCATATCTATCAACAAAAACCCATAAAATCCATCGCAATGTGGTCCCTAGACGAGGAAGACTACTCAAACACCCAAATATGTATTGATCTCCATGGTTTCGCTATGTTCATTACAACTTAGTACGGAATCCAAATGCTCAAAAACTATTATGACGCTATTCCAAATTAGTAGTACCTGATTTGGATGAACCTGATGCAAAAGACTTCAGTTTATGTAACACTGTAAATTGTATGGCAGTGTAAGGCATGACCATGAGTAGTGCTGGAACATTGCCTCGCCAAAAACCCTGAGGAAGAGAAACCTTGAGTATTTGAAACCAAAAAAAAAGAGCTGTAAAAAAAGGTTGAGGTTGTATGACTCCTTATGAGGGAGGTACATGAAAACATTGCATTTCATGATAGATTATGAACAGATGTCTAACGAAAATCCCAGCACCACTTATTTAGAAGTGAAATGCATTTGAACTATAATGAAATGGATCTCTTTAGAGACGACCAGGCAGCTACTCGACAAGAACATTGACATGAGAGAAACCAATACCTAACTTGAAAATAAAACAAGAAGAAATTAATATGGAATCTTGTATAAAGCAGTAACCCTTACCGCCAAACCTTCCTCTCTAAATATATCTTTTGTTGCTTGCACCATCCCCGTATATTTTGATGATCCATACATATCTCCGCGAAGTAAAGCCCACGAAGTGGTCGGCTCTAGTTGAACCTGTTATACATGGCAGGAAAGAATAAGAAAATGTACCCATCGCCAAATATGGAAAATAAGACGGATGCCTATAGAACATAAGAGGATTAAAAAAATAAAAAAGAGTAAAAAATTTAAGATAACCAGATTTATCTGAGTATTAAAATTATTAGGGTTCTTTTGATTTAGGGTCCATTTAGTTCATCATAATTGATTTTGGGATCCATTTTGAAAACTATCTTAGGATCCAGTTGACGAGCAATTTTTTTAATGCACAACATTGCCCTTTTGTAGATTAAAAAAAATCTTGACAAGATATTAATGGGCTCGGAGAACCTCTTGATGAAAATGTATTTTGAGACAATAACAATGGTGACCAAAAAAAATATCTTCTTTTCATATCGTCCCTCCCCATCCTTGCAAACCCATACCACCATCATTCAATTTTCTCAAAAGCCCCACCAGCACCAAGCTTAACAATACCATTGCCACCCTACCCCATGGATGAGAAATGGCTCTCGACCATGAAGTGAAGAAGGAGAAGAACTTGCATAGAGATGTTCGACAATGTGCGACGTAGTCAATAAACAGACCTTCTGTCTATTCTTGCTTCTAATAATTGTTTCAGTCAATGGGTATGATATTTCCAACACCCCAAGAAGTTGATCTTCCATATGCTAGGAACACATTGGGTTGGGTCAGAAGAGATGATATCAATATCATTGTTACTATTGTGGTTCCATCATCTTTTGGGGGACATCATTAGTGGTGGTAGTTGAATCCTAAGACAACATGGAGAATTTGCAATAAATCTGAAGAGGGGAGAGTTTTCCATTAAAGAAAAAGCTTATAGCTTGGAACCATCTTGAATCTTCTTCAACGACAAAAACATTAAAGTAGACATTAGACTTGAATCAAAGGAAGACTTGTACAAAAAGTTCTTCAAAAAATTCATCAAATCTAGCAGAGAACAATCTATCTCTCTGCCCATTCGTGAAATTGATTTAATCCGAACTTACCCTTCAATCATCCAAGAATTCCTCCCTCCAAGTGGAACTCGCCCGACCCATGTCTGCTTCACCCCCAAGATCCTACACCTAGCTTGATGGGAGAAGAAGACATATTTTTTAGTTTTTTTTTTTTTGTTAATCATCGCCATTGGTATTGCCTTGAAATACATCTACGTATTGAGGTCCTCGACTCCATTAAGATTTCATCAAAAAAAATTTATAATATAAAACTAAGCATTTGATTTTCTCAAGGAAGCACAAACTCTTCGAAAACTTACCGTATTCGTGTCCGACACGTATCCAACACTCGCTCAACACACCTCCGACACATGTCGGACACTTGGTCAACGTGTCTGCTGATGTCAGACACATGGTAATATAGTCAACGTATCGGACACGCCTTCAATACACCCGGAACTTGTTCAGGTCTGAATCGAGATTCGAAAACCATATAATATAATGTTTGTTGATCCATCTGAAGTGAATGACTATTTCAATTACGATTTAAGACAAATAGGGCAAAAAGCCACTAACGCATAAAAGTAGTCTATGTTTTTTCTTAATCTTTGCTTCTTATTTTTCTCTCATTTGCTTCTTCTCTTCTCTATTTCTTCTCTACTATACTTTTTCTCTACTTTAATTTTTTTCTTAAAACAGTGTCATCTTCTTCAAGACACTCTAGGAATGTTTTTTATTAGATTATTATTTATATAACTTATTAAAAAAAAATAGTATGACATGTCGACGTGTCACCGAGTCATAGTTTTTTTAAAATTGTCGAGTCGGCGTGTCGTGACCATGTTCGACACGACACGCGTGTCTGTATTTGTGCATCCTTGAATTTTATTAAGGTCATTGTTGTCACATTAAAAGAATTTTGACTTTGAACTGACTACGCATTTTCGACCCAGACTCATAGTTTCAAAATACCCCAAAATCAACAAATGATAAATCAATTGGACCCCAAAATCAAAATAACCCAAATTATTATATGGATGTGGGATGACTCGGTCAATATGATGTTGGGGTTAGAAGTAAAACCCCTCTACAATGGCATCCACAGTTTTTTAAGACAAATTCACCCACCTGCACTAAAGTTGTCTTTTTGAAAGAATTTTTTATTGTAGAAAGCAATATCCATCAAGTACGGTATGCTAGTGCATCCTACAAGACTGGTGCTATTTGATCAACCTTCTCAATTTTTACTTGAACCTCATCATGTCAACATGTCAGGTGGATATTGTTGCACGTTCTTAGCAACAACAAAAATCTAACATGTTGTCTCAAGCATCTTCAACTAGTAAATGTTAAAAAGCGCCAGAACGGGGCATCGGAATAATGTGTCATTTTATGAGTTTCAACTGCTGAAAGTGTGCGGAGCTAAAAGTTATTATGACTCAGGTCAAGTCTTTTTTTTTTTAAATTAACAATACTAAATCGATGAGATTCATTTAAAATGGGAGGGGAGAGGGTGACCTAGACGCTCTCTAAAGACCATGGAAAAGGAAATACAACCAACTGAAGATTACAGAAGAACATGAAACTCTGAAACTTAATGTTTCAGATCAGTTTTGCAAAGTCCAGCTCACAAAAGAAATTTAATTTGAAGAATTAGATGATCATGGGAACTGGCTTTTTCCTTGAAGGACAAAAATGCCCCACACGACCACACCTGAAGAATAGCATGAGGAGCCCTTTCCACAACCAAGCTCCCAATGAGTTATGAACACTTGCCTTCCAATTATCAACCTACTACTTAAAGAACCTTTGAGGATTGGATACAATTTTGAACGTGAAGTTCCGGCATAAACCCACCCCAAATTTGCTTTTGCAACACAGCATTTCATAATCTCCTGCTGTCCACCTAGAAACCTCTTGTTCTAAACTGATTGTGAGCCAAAGTCTTGCCATTTTCAATAGCTGAGATGTGCACAAGAGAAAGTCCTGCTCTAAAGGCCTGCTAAGATCCATCTGACCTCCCAAAAACCTGAGGGTAGGTCCTATTAGCACCAACCTTTACACTTTTGAAAGACAGCTACACTTCAAAATTTCTATCCAATAACCTCTTGCCATTCCATTTCACCTTCAACCATCAAGTGTTCAGACAACTTGATTGGAACCTCCCCATCTTATTTCTACATGGGTGTACAGATAAGTTTATTTTGGGTCTGAGGATGAAATGTACCAAGAAGATGAAGAATCTTTCTACTTTAGGGTATTCATGAAATCACCACAATAACTCCTAATAGCTACTAGTAGTTATGTTTGGTTTCAAATTTGCAACATCATGATAGATGTCTTCTTTTTTTTGTTAAAAAATAATGTTCCTTAACGGTTTCCAAACAAAGAAAAAACAAAATGATAAGAATCTATCTATTTCAATATCAACTATTTAGAGGTCTATCATGTTCCTTGGAAAACAACAATATATAATTCAGTCTCACTCGCCCAATGGGATTCCACAGGGTGAATATAGCAATTAGAGAAAACAAACAACTCAAAAAGCATGTTCCTAGATATGAAAGTTCTATTAATGCTAAACCACAACTTCAAAATTTTCTCATTGCAATAAATTCGCAAATTCATCCACACAATTCTAGTATCAATAAAATTCTTCATCACAATTCAATACACAACTTTCACAAACATCACAAATTGCACCCACTTATCAACTATTGAGATAATCAAAAAGGGGAAATGAAATCAAACCCACCTGAAATCTTATCTTAATAACATCGAGAGGCGACGTAACAGTTCGAGAAATCCCACCAGAAATTGCACCGGCTGTAGCGTCTATTAATGCCCGCTTTAGCTGCCCCGGCTCTTCCATTGCCCCCAATTCGACCTCAATTACCACTAAAACTCGAACCAAATCATACCCACAATAAGAAAAACACATATAAAGCTTATAACCCTACAGACCCAAATCCACCCAACTCAAGATTAGGGTTTAATGTAACAACTCCAATTATGAACCAAAGATATCAAGATTCGATTTTTATTTCAAAACCAATTAAAAACCCACGAAATCCGGCAAAACAAGAAATGGGGTTTACTGGAAGAGGGAAAAAAAGAGGGTACCTGAACCGAGATAGAGGTGAGAGGAAGAGGGGAGCCGCCATTGAAGAAGTTTGGGGTGCTTAAAGATGGGTTTTTTTTTTTTTTTAATTCTAGGGAGCCACCCAATGTTGTCTAGAAGGCGAAGACGAAGAAGAAGAGAAAGAGAGCGATAGAGAGACTATTGAGCGCCACCCATTGTTGTCTAGAGCAGTAAGTACCACCACCAACCAAGAATCTCTAAAGAATGGTTATGGTTTTGTACCCTTTTTTATTTGTTGCCTAATTATAAACTCTTTGTTTCAATTAATCAACTATGTTTTATTGTTAACTTTTTAGTTCCTTTTTCTGGCTTTTGGTTTGGTGGTGACGTGGGCTTTGAGTTAAGGAAAGTCCAAGCAGCCATATTGTTAAAGGTTGTTTTTAAATAACATCATCATTTTTGTTACAGAATAATAATATTCCATTTTTTTATTTTTTTTTTATCAACTGAAGGATACTACTACCTACTCTCACCTTTTCTTCTATCTTCACCAAAGAGACACCATTTGGCCAGCCCCACCACCATCTTGGTCCGCCACGCCTTACTATCGTCGGGCAACTATAGTGGTGGTAGTGGTGGTGCTTGGGAAAAGAGAAAAGAAAAGGAAAAAGAAAATGAAGAAGAATGAGAGGAGGGGAATTAAAAAATAAAAAGGAATAAGGTGCGAGGAAGATGAGAAAATGTGGCACTGGTGATTGATGGATAAGAAGAAGAAAAGGGGAAAATGAGAGGTGGTGGTGGTGGTGATTGATGAATAAGAAATGGAGAGAGAAGAGTAGAGGGATAAATGATAAGAGAGATAGGGTTTTTTTATTTATATTGGTGGTGTTCTTTAAAAAGTAAGAATTTGTGGTGTCCTTCAACAGAAATGGGGATGTCAATTAGCAACAGTCTATTTCCAATGCACTTCTCAATGCGTCGTCAATAGTTTGGAGTTGTGAATGTCATGAACTCAAATAATAAGGAAACTCGATTATGTTTTTTGCGATATTTTATTTATGTATTCATTTGCCTCATAACTTGGTCCAGTGTCTTGGACTTCAATCATCTTAGATTTGTTTTAATGAAGTTTGAGAATGTTTAACCGACCATCACATCTTTGACTTTGATTTATCGAATTCACTTCGTATTTGGTTGAATTTGACTTTGACTTTGGTTGCATTGATGCATTTGGTTCAGGGTTTTTTTTTTCACATTTGAGTGATCTACTTTCATCGATCATTCACATCCCAATATACACGACTTTATAGTTTTGTTATATATTTTTCCACTCAACTTATATTGGATCTATAAGCTTAATCAATACTTATTTTTGCTTTAGTTCACAAACAACATTTTCATGATACTGGATTATTTGGTGGCCTCGATGAATTCCGGACTCTTGACTTTTAAATGGCACAAAATCAACCATTGATGTTGTATGAAACTAGAGATGTGAGGTTTTTCCTAACAAAATACTATTAAAAAATATTGATTAATTGAAACTAAACCACGATTTTTCACATTGTGGGCTCAATCGGCCACACAAATAAGTAGCACTTTTGTGTATACTCGGTACATGATTATAATTGTACATCTTTAAAGTGTTAATATCTTGTTTGTTAAATCCAGTGCATCTGAGAATAACATGTATGTTTCTCGTCGTGACACTTCAGAATATGAGACATTTAACACGCGAAATAATATATTGTTGGAGAACAATCAGAACAATGTATAAATTTATTTGAAATAAATAATGTAACAATACAAATATTATTTATATTATAAATTGATTACAACGAAATCAAATAAAATAAATAATTCTACTAACTTGTATTGCAGATTGAGGCTTGCGAAATCACTATCTTGAATTTGCGGAATTGGTACGTCTTAATTGTGGAAAGAGGTTAGCGTATTCGCTATGTTCTATAGACAGAATTCACCCCTACTCATTGTTGTAGTTCTTTAGGCGTCTGACTACCAGGATTCAATTATCTAATACCAACACCGTAGCACAAGGGTGTTGGTTCTGGCGAATTTACCGAATGCAATCTCTCTCAGAAGTGAAGAAAAATGAATAACTCTAGAATAAATTAATGTGTTTTAAAAACTTGTTTTTCTCTTCGATACATAAAGAATAAAAATGGTGTGTTGATCAAACACATCCTTTCTTAATTCAAAAGACACATATTTTCTCTTCAAGTGTAAAAGACACATCTTTTCTCTTCAATGTTGGTTATTTGTTGTACAAACTCCAACAATACCCCACATTTGTAGAGTAAATATATAAAATTGTCTTCTGGAGAGAAACTTAGACATAATATGCATCGGAAGAGGCGTATTTTTTACTTGAACCTTCCATAGTGAATACTTATCGGACTTTCGGTGATGCAGTGTGTATAGGAGACATTGAACTATTCACCATGTTTAGTAAATCAAGATAATGAGCATCACACATATTATATCTTCACATTTTTCAATTCATACGGTTGTGTTCATTTTGCTCTTGAACAAATCATAGATTCACGAGAGCTTTAGATAACTCAGCCATATCATTATTTTAAACGTGACCCTACATTTACTCCCATATAGGTGACACTTAGATTATTAATATCATGTTGTATTCATCTTACATCTCAAAAGATTAGTGTTATTAAAAATAAATAATTATGCGCCCCAACCATCACAGGTAGTATACATTTATTATCATATGAATGAGTAAGTGTGTACACTATATTCTCTGAGTTTCACCTAACTAGTTTGCCTTTTTTAACATAGGCCTTGAAATTTCATTTGGTTATGTTAGGTTTCCGCCAGGTATACTCCCTCATTGGATTGGCTTTAAGCCCATTATCATCGATAATTTTAACACTTGCTCTTTTTGTATATCATTTGTAAGTTGATCCACAATATTCTCCTTTGACTTGACATAGTAAATATTTGAAATGATCCCAGTTTTGAGCAATTGTTTTATTGTATTATGCCGTCGTCTTATGTGCTTAGACTTGCCATTGTAAATGTTATTTTTTGCTGGCACAATGCATGCCATGCAGTCACAGTGAATACATATAGTAGTCACAGGTTGAGGCCATAAAATAATACATTCTAAAAAAAATCTCAGTCAACCTGCTTCTTCAGCAGTCTGATTTAAGGCTATAAATTCATACTGCATTGTGGAACGTGCTATACACGTTTGTTTTTGTGATTTCCACGACACTGTTGCCCCACAAAGTGTAAATACATATCCACTAGTGGATTTTTCCATTTTACCGGATATCCAATTAGCATCTGTATATCCTTCCAAAACTGGAGGATATTTTGTATAATGTAATCCATAGTTGATTGTGAACTTCAAGTATCGCAATACTCTAACCAAAGCTATCCAATGGTCATTGGATGGTTTGATAATATATCTAGCCAATCTATTTTTTGAGTAAGCAATATCCGGTCTAGTACAATTTGTAATGTATTGTAGTGTCCCAATGATACGCGAGTATTCTAATTGAGAGACATTTTCTTCCTTATTTTTCTTGAGATGACAACTTGGATCATAAGGTGTTTTAGCCGAATTGCTATTAAAATGACCAAATTTTTGCAAAATTGTTTCTACATAATGTGTTGGGTAAGTATGTAGCCATCATTATTTCTTAGAATTCTTATATTACATCAACTTTACTCATATCTTTCATACCAAAACTCAAGTTCAATAGTTTCTTAGTTGAGTTTATGATATCCAAGTTTGATCCCATGATGAGCATGTCATCAACATACAAGCATACAATAACGATAAAACCACTGCCAAATTGTTTGATGTAAACACATTTATCACATTCATTGATCCGAAATCCATGTGATATCATTGTATGATCAAACTTTTCATGTCATTGTTTAAGTCCATAAAGATACTTTACAAGCTCACAAACCTTTTTCTCTCGACCTTTTGCCACAAAACCTTCAAACTATTCCGTATAGATTTTTTCATCTAATTCACCATTTAAAAATGTTGTTTTTACATCCATTTGGTGTATCTCTGAATTGTAAACAGAAACAATTGCAATTAGCATCCTAATGGATGTAATTCTAGTCACTGGTGAGTAAGTGTCAAAGAAATCTGGCCATTGTTTTTTGCGATATCCTTTGGCTACTAGACGAGCCTTATATTTTTCTATTATACCATCAGGCTTTAACTTTTTTTTTTAAATCCATTTGTAACCTATTGGCTTACAACCTGAAGGAAAATCTACTAATTTTCACGTATGGTTTTGTAAGATATAATCAATTTCACTATTTATTGCTTCTTCCCAATAAATAGATTCAGGCGAGGTGATAGCTGCTTTGTAGGTTTGTGGTTCACTCTCGTTGAGACACGTTAATAAGTCAGGTCCAAAATCTTTAACAATCTTGTCTCTTTTCCCTCTCATTGGCTCTACTTGTTGCTCTTGGTCAATCGGTGTAGATTCATTCGGTTCCAAGTATTTGTCTTGAATACCGGATGATGAAGCGTCATTAGCATGATTAAAATCACGTGCTTTTATTTTATTTTCAGTAAGCATATAATTGTAAGGAAATATATTCTAAAAAAATTCAACATCATTGGACTCAGTGATAGTATTTATATGAATATCTTAAATTCCCAGTTTAATGACTAGAAACCGGTATGTTGCACTATTGTTATCATATCCAATAAAAACACAATCAACCGTTTTAAGTCCAAGTTAACCATTTTTTGAAGTGGTACTTGAACCTTTGCTAGACAACCCCACACTTTCTGTATTTTATAGATTGATTGTCTTTTGTTCCATTCATATGGAGTTTGATCACTTTTCTTTGGTGGAATTCTATTCAATACGGTGTTTGCAGTAAGCAAGGCTTCACCCCACATTTTTAATGACAACTTAGAACTATTCAACGTGGAAATAATCATGTTTTTCAAAGTTATGTTTTTACGCTCTACAACCCCATTATGTTGGGGAGTGTAAGGTGCAGTCGTTTGATGAATAATTCCATGTGAAACACAAAATTTTATAAAGGCATTGGAGTCATATCTTCTCTTCTATCTGATCTTAGAATTTTGATTTTCTTGTTTAATTGATTTTTGACTTCAGCCTTTTATGTCTTGAACATATTCAAAGTCTCATATTTGGTATAAGTAGATAAACATAACAATACTTACTGTAATCATCTATGAAAGTAATGTAATAATTATTTTCTTTACGAGTTGGATTTGATTTGAAATCACCCAAATCTGTATGTATTAATCCTAAAAATTCATTTAACTTTTCCATTACAGACTTATAAGATTTACTGGCAAATTTTGATTCTACGCAAGTTTCACATTTATGTAAATTGTCAATTGTACATTTAGGTAGTAAGCCAAGATTAACTATTCTACGCAAATATCTAAAATTAATATGTCTTAATCTATCATGCCATAATGTAGAAGACTCAAGCAAATAAGTAGAATTATTATTTATATTATTACTAACATCCAAAAATACTACATTGAGTTTAAAAAGCCCTTCAGTCAAGTAGCATTTCCCAACAAATGTTCCCTATTTAGTGTGAACGAACTTGTCAGATTCAAATACAAGTTTAAAGCCTTTTTGACTTAGAACGGGACCAGACACAAGATTTTTAGTAATTTGAGGAACATGCAATACATCCATCAGGGTAAGGAACACTTGCAGTAGATGCATTGCTCATGAATAACTTTTCTTCACCATTGATACGAGTGTAGGTGTCAAACATATTTCGGTTTCCACATATGTGCCTTGTTGCACCAATGCCAACCCACCAATCTTTACTATCTGTCATCATATTGACTTCAGAAACAACACCAACAAATTCTTCAACAATATTGGCTTGGGTTTTATTGTTTGTAGTAGGATTCTCCTTTTAGTGGCGGCAGTCTTGTGCGTTGTTTCCAGACTTTCCACATACCCAATATGCACCTTTAATTTATTTGAAAATTTTCCCTTTTGGAGCAATAAGTGCATGTGAGTGTGGACGCTTTCCATCATAATTGTTTTTCTTTTTCTAAATTTTGTACTTAGGTTTGGACTTGTTTCCATCCTCAACAACATTGGTTTTGGCGTCGAACTCATAAGTGTTCATAATTTTGTCTATAGATTGTTGGAGAACAATCAGAACAATGTATAAATTTATTTGAAATAAATAATGTAACAATACAAATACTATTTGTATTATAAATTGATTACAACAAAATCAAATAAAATAAATAATTATACTAACTTGTATTGCATATCGACGCTTGTAAAATTACTATCTTGAATTGGCGAAATTGGTAAGGCTTTATTTGTGGATATAGGCTAGCGGATTAGCTATGTCATACAAACAGAATTCGCCACAGTGTTGTAGTTTTTTAGGCGTCTGACTACCAGAATTCAACTATCTAATACCAACACCGTAGCACAAGGGTGTTGGTTCTGGCGAATTTACCAAATGTAATATCTCTCAAAAGTAAATAATAATGAATAACTCTATAAAAAATTAATGTGTTTTAATAACTTGTTTTTCTCTTCAATATATAGAAAACAAAATGATGTGTTGATCAGACACATCCTTTCTTAATTCAAAAGATACATATTTTCTCTTTAAGTGCAAAAGACACATATTTTCTCTTCAATGTTGGTTATTTGCTATACAAACTCCAACATATATATGGTGCTTCTCACTATCGCGGGATACATATATCTCCAGCTTCACCTTGCAACTGCAATTTTCAGTGAAAATAATATAAGAACAATATTGGCATGATATTTATACATCGACATAATGCTATACTGCAGCTTAAAAATCATTGTAATCTGCAACCTCAACCAGACTATGTAAGTGTAAATTTTCCAATACACTTATTACCTATAAATATTTTTTTTACTAATTGTTCATAAAATAACATTCGTTGGCATTTCCATGCCATTTCATCTAAGGGACTTATGTAATCACCGATGATATATTATCATGAGATCACAACCTGGGCTATCTCCACCTGGTGGGCTCAGAACCTTTCATCCCTAGCCAATAAGAGAAGCATCATCGTTGAAATTTTGGACTAATGATTTGGGAAAATAGTCGATGTGTATTTTACTATTCAGTACCAACCACTAATTTCTTTTTACTGTTGTAAAAAAATTACATGGTGAATAAATTGAAATAATTTAAATTATAAAAAAATGAAAAAGTTATGGTAGTTTATTTTACTTTAAAAGGAACTAAACTACATAGAAACTAAAGATAAATTCTTACAACTTTAAATTAAGCATCTAAAACACTATAAAACCATATATTAAAACAAGGCCTTTCGAGTGACATTTTCATTGTCGTGTCTTTCAAACAATCCTCGTATGTCCTTCAAGTGATATAAAGTAAAATGGCATTAACTTGTATCCTTCCCATGAAGGCTTGCCAAACACCCTCATTCTTCATGTTCTTAAAATGAAAAAATAAGGAACATCGTATTTTCAAATGAGAGTCTGTTTGGTTAGTCATTTTCCATGTAAAATGGAATTCATTTCCATTGTTATGCATATTTATATCATTTGGTTGTCTATTTACTTACAAAAAATCGATTATTCATAAGATTATTTTTCCACTACTCATGGAAATCTAAGTTCAAAGGGGAGACCTCGGAATCAGATTCACGGAAATGGTCAAACAAACCCTAAGTGTCGTTAAAAAAAAAGTTGTCGTTAAGGTGATTTTAGTTTATAAATAAAAGCATGGATTTTGTATCCATTTATTTATTTTTCTAACTCCATGGATATTTAAAAAAAAACATTTAAGGGAATTATTAGAAAAATCCCATGTTTTACCAAAAAAAATTTCAAAAATGGAAGCTTCTAGATCCACCCCAATAAATATTTAGTTCACCCACTTTATTTTTTTTTTTAATATGTATATGAGGACTTAAATACTCTTTTAGAAAAGGTCCGAGATCAAGGAAAAAATGCATACTAAAAAAAGTTTATTCTTCTTCTCCGTCACTCCTCAACATGTATTTTTTTCGACTCCATCTTTTTTTCCCCTTTTGGTATGTTTTCCTTATTCTTCTGCTCCTCTCTCTCTTTCATATACACACACATACACACTTAAAGTCATGCATTTAATCTAGAATTTGACATACATATGCACATTCAACCCAAAACATCATTGAAAGAAATTCATTATTTCAATGCTTTAAGTTTTCGTAAGAGAAGATATAATTTGTAAAATGAACGAAAATATGGCAGGTGTACAACCAACACATTAGTCTCTCTAATCATATACATTCAATTCTCACATTTTTTTTTTCTCTCCACCTTGGTATTTAGTTCATACAAACAGAAAAAAAAAAATACAAAAAATAACACACGTAAAAACTATAGACATAACATTCATTTTTCGTTCTTATTTTGCATAAACAAAAAACCCATAAAGATGACAACTAAAAAATAATAAGCAAAAGAAGAAGAGATGGCGGAAAAACATATAGAGAAAGATAATAGAACCGTATAATCTTTGCAATTTGAAAATTTTGTCTTTTCTTTCATTAATGGGAGCCAATAAACAAGCGAGAGGCAAAGTAATAAAAAGGAAACAAATATGACTTTGATGTCCATGGAGTAGAAGAAGAACGTGAGTCAATCCCTTCCAGTGAAAATGATGCATGCAATGGGTTAGGCTATAAAGTAAGTAAACATTCGAAAAGCTTGCAATCGAAATTTCAGACTAAACCCTTAGAAATTCACTAGAACTAGAAAAACTAACAATAAGTATACTCAACATACCTCCGCAACAAATAGATAGGTAAGGTTTAAATTCCTAATGCTAGCTATTGACATAAAACATGGATCACATTTACCAAATGATAGTTGTTAATTGTCAATATGGAGCATTATTCCAATTTTCTTGCATTCAGAAGGAAATTTTGAGTCGTTATGGGTGTACGTTTTACTCAATGGATTGTATTTGAAAATTTTACAATTTTCATTAATATAATGGTTAAAGGGTCCTTAAAACTCTGCTTGCTTACAAAGAAGACGACATTGCATCACATTTTTCTTTAGTCTACTGTATGTATAAGCTTATCCATATGATAATTTGATATATTTTTAGGATGACTTATCATACACCTTACTCCCAATACCCAACGAAACTTGAGATATAATGTTTGATGCATTTGTATAAACAATGCAACTGCAGAACTTACATCATCATCATCATCATCATCATCATCATCATCATCATCATCATCATTATTATTATGATTATTATTATTATTATTATATTATTATTATTATTATTATTATTATGCAATAACTATATGGCCAGTTTTTGTCCCTTATGTGCTAATACCTATGGCTCGTTCAGAACAGAGTAAGATAGTGTAAAAATAATGGTTGGAACACGACTTACCATCCATCCGACTTGAAGGTGCGTCAAACCTTATTCAATCCATACTTGAGCACTGGTACCTTTGGCAGGTTTGACATCTACGCTGTATACGTTGATCGCAACATTAACTCCACAATATTTGAAGCTTTTATTGGATTGTCTAATATACGCTTTGTAGGACAACGAGAGTAGATTATGTTACATTGTTATCTTGATTTATAAAACTATCAATAAAATAACTTGTGAAGTCTAAGCCTTTGTGTTCCAAACAAAAACAACTCGATCAAATTGTTTGAAATGTGTATAGTCTGAAATTCAAATGTTAAAATTTGTTCCGATATAAAACATATTTTATACATTAGAGTAAAATGTAACACATGGTGTTATGTAATTGATTAACAACGTCCACGAATACAAATATAAACTAAAAGTAAATGTGTAGGTACATATAATTAATGAACAAATTTTACATGTGATTATACAATAAACTTGGTAAAAATAGTAAATTTTTGGCATGTTTCATGAAAAAAAGATATTTCGTTGGTAATATCTTTATGAGCTTAAAGTAGTTAACTCAACTTACATGGTGACCTGACATTTCAGAGTAATGTGGATGAAGAGTCCTTCTATAGTGTCGGGCTTATGTCTGGATGGTGCCATGCACCTGTTTTGCTGACGTGGCACTTAATATCTGTTTTGCCAAACCCATCATCCCATCCATCAAAATTATTTCTCATCATGGCCAAACCCATCATCCCATCTTATCATCTTATCGATGGCCAAACCCATATTCTCATAATCCCATCCCATTATTTTATCGATGGCCAAACCCATCACCCCATCCACAACCAAACCCATAATCCCGTCCCTTTTTGGAGGCATGTTTAGGAGGCCCCCTCTCCAAACAAAATTTAATGCCACATCAGCAAAAACAGGTGCATAGCACTATCCAGGCACAACATATTCACTGTAGAATTTTTGGTCGCATACGACTTTGAGAAAGATTTGACTGTTATTGAATCTTCTTTCTAAGTCATTCTAATCGAAACTGTTCCATTGGGGCACATTATATAGAATTTTTTTACATACACACAAAAATTGTAGCTTTTATTGTTCCTTGGATGATTTATTCATTGGGTAAAAACTCAATGCCACATGACAATCTATTACTAGGGGTGGGCAAACGGGTCGAGGATCCGCGGATTCAAACCGAACCGGACCATTTTTCTCTAAACGGTCCGGATTTTAATTTTATGTTTTCAGATACGGTCCGGATCCGTTATAAAACGGCCCGGACCCGATTCCTATTATCTTAAAAGAAACGGTCCGGGTTGGACCCGTTTCAAATCAAATTTACAAATTATAAAAACCTAAACCTAAATACGGAAGTAAGGAGGAGAAGAAAAAG
The DNA here is from genome assembly GCA_003290165.1 of Berberis thunbergii. Taxonomy (NCBI): domain Eukaryota; kingdom Viridiplantae; phylum Streptophyta; class Magnoliopsida; order Ranunculales; family Berberidaceae; genus Berberis; species Berberis thunbergii. The sequence goes on along the minus strand of QNQO01000273.1, from coordinate 851,871 downwards.
CGCAGCCACAGCCGCAGCCCGTAGAGCAAGCACCCACCCCAGCCGCAGCCGTAGCCGCAACCCGCTTCTTCCTCTCCCCTTTACCATGATTCATCCTCCTAATTTCTTCACCTGCTCGCGAATCAGTATGGTAAACATCTGTAGTGGGTTGAATCGCAAGGTATTTGAAGAAGGGGAGGTATGCGAAGCGAGTCAGATCTGGCGCACCCGTTTACCTACCCTCAGTGCTCGAGTACTTGGTTGCAGAGGTAATTTCTTATATGTTCTTCAATGGGTGTCTTTCAATTTCGTTCGGTTTCTTGAGATTGGAAAAATAGGGGACTATAGGCAGTGTTTGATTGTAGGTGTTGGAGCTGGCTGGAAATGCTGCGAGGGATAACAAGAAGATGAGGATCATCTCGAGGCATCTTCTTTTGGCGATAAGGAACGATGAAGAACTTGGGAGGTTGTTGGGGGGAGTGACTATTGCTCATGGAGGTGTTCTTTTGGCGATAAGGAACGATGAAGAACTCTGTTATGAGCCTGTCAAAGTGAAAGGGATGCTTTGCTTTACTAGTTATTAGTGGTGTTAACATCTCTGTGGATTTAAATTTTGATATGGGGACTTTGAGTAGGTGATTTCAAATAGTTATGTTTTCACATTCTCGTTGAAAAGCTGATTTTCATTAATTTTCTGTAATGATGTACTTTAGGTTAGACTTTTATGGAAAATGCTTATGTGACTATGAACTATGAAAGTTCCATTTGAGTTTTAGTCAAGTATTTGATTTTTCTCCATCAGGACTTGTATGTAGTTGTTGCTGCAGTTTGAATCTGTGAATTGAATCTGCTTGCAGTAGTTGTTGCTGCAGTTTTAGTGAATTAGATTAGGAACCGTAGGAATCAGACTGTTTCAAACGGTTCGAGTTAGGTTCGGTTCCAATGTTCAAAATGAGGGGATCCGGACCGGATCGGATCCGTTAAATTTAAACGGTTCGAGTTAGGCTCCTCCAAATTTGGAACCGATCCGGACCGTGCTCACCCCTATCTATTACCAGTATTTCTAAGCCCAAATTACAGTTGTAACTTGGGTGAGCTATAACTATACCCAAACCTAACATTAGAATTGTCAGGCCCCACCTAATCCCACACTGTGTTTTGAATGTTCAACATGACATGGTGCTTGTTTTCATTAAGAAGTAAAAACTTCCAAAAAATCTAGAGAGCCAGGGGGACTCTCTATGCGTGTGATTGTGTTCGATTGAGACATTATGAGCATCTCTAGGATGATGGAGGGTATTGGGCCTGGCTTGCCGCGAGCCTAACATGCCTGGTCTGGCTCTCTAGACAAACTCAAGAACTTCTTACTCTATAAGTCATAATTTTTTAGTAAGCACTTTATTTTAACTTCCCCAAATTGACAGTAAAACCCACGTTGTTCATGAATAATAACAAGAGTCAGGTGGGTAACAATACCAAATTGAATGGATTCATTCACAAAACTTCAAACACAAATATAGGTACCAATATCACTTACTCTTTTATTTTCCTTAAAATTTAATTTCCCCAAATTGATAGTAAAACCCACATGGTTATTATTTTCCCCATATGTCCTTTGAATTTGTAAGTTCTTTGTATGATGTAATCTAAACGAGAATAGCTTTTTGGCATTGTTATCGCTTTCATCTATCAACATAATATATAAGATTACATAGTCCCAAAGACGTGTCTACATATTAATTAACATGGACTCGGGAAAATATATTCCATTTTTTTCGCTTACATTTTTAGGTTTTGGCCCTTTTTGTCCTGGGAAAACTTTGGTGGGAGGGGATATGAGTAATTATGTTTCCATTATAGCACGAAAAAGTGGAACTTGGGAAATTTTTTCCACTTCAGAAATTACAAATCAAGCACATGGAAAATCTTATTTGTCAGGAAAATGTTTTGTTTTCCATGACAAATGGTGTAATATCAAACACAACCTAGATCAAAATATTCACATATACAAACATGTTTTCAAGTCTCTCCTTCCTAGATTGTTTCCACCCTCAAAAGACCTATATATAAATTGTAAAGTGAGACAGAAATGCCTGCAAAATGGGAGAATATCAAATATATGTAATCTACGATGAGAGCAAATATATGATTGTTTCTCGTAACAAAATAAAATAATAAGGTTGATAACATTCAAATACATTAAAACATCGATAAATGAATACTCTCAGGACTAGGAAAAATTATTATCTTAGCATGATCATTTATTTATCATTGAATTAATAATTAATTTATTTATTGATAAATTAATATTTATTAATTTATAAATTAATAAATAAAGAATTTTCTATTTCAAAGCAAAGATGTGCGCATGTATCTTATGAAAAGGCATAGCCATAGATTCATGTAATAGGCAAATCTTCTAATAAACACTATAAATAAGAAGATATAAGGGTTTTAAAAATATTTGTACATACTTATTCCCAAAACTAGAAGATAAAGTGGTTAATAGCTTAATGCTCGTGTATGTACATAGAACATGATCTCTATATAAACAATCTATGAGACCCAAAATCATGTCACCTTGTTCCTCTATAGCGTCTCATGTGAAAGGAGTGAAAAAAAAATCTACATTAACTAATGACACGAGGAGAGTGTTATGCGAATATAAAAATGAGCATCCTTCTTCTACTATTTTTTTTTTGTTGCAATAATGAGTTCAAGAAAAGTACTAGCTCTCCATAAACCAATCAACAATATCAAACACTCTTAAAAGGTTAACAAAGTATTTGTAATGAGTTGAAAAATAACAATGTGAAGAGGCACAAATAAGCAAAACATCCTAAATTAGAAAATATAGGCATTATTCATTTTATGTATTTTTTAATGTATTTTAATCAGTTATTAATTTATATATTCGATGGGCCCTAAAGAAAGTTGGGAAAAATACCAACTTTATTTTAATACAAAGGTATGAAGTAGGGACCAAACTTTTGTATTATCTAAACTAAGTTATTACTATATCAAACATTCATTTATCGAGGTTTATTGTAGGTAGTGCCTATTTGGCACCACAACTTACACTCAATCACACTACTCATTTAATTTTTACTTTCTCACACCGTGCACTTTCTGTTCTACACCATTGTTCTTTCACACCACCTATAAAAAGAAAAGCTTAAATCTTTCTCCCCTCCAAATTTAAAATGATGGAGAACTCCCTTTCCCTTTCCCCTTCCAACTTCCTATATTCTCACCACCAGCACTTTTTTTTTCTTTTTTCTATGATCTTATTCTTATTCTCTAATCTTATTCTCCTTCTCTTATTTTTCTTTTTATTTTCCCTCCCCATCTAGGTAGGGATGGAAATGGGGCAGATTTGAGCAAATCCGTCCCTGCCCCGACAGTGATCACGGATCCCCAAATCCCCCCGTCAATTTGTTTAAATTTTTAGATAAATACCATCTCCGCCCCGAACGGATTCGCGGATATCCGTCCCGCCTCGTCAATCCGTCCAAGAAGACTTCATGTTTCAGTTAAAAAAAAATTGTAGAACCTGAAACACTTTGTCACAAATAAATGATTAACCCCAAAACAATATCTCCATAAGGAAGTCTTGAAGTTGAAATTGAATATTGGTTTCTTGATTGAGGCACAAAAGAAAAGCAATTCTTTCCCCATCCCCACCACCATCACTAATAGAAAGAAAAAAGAGAAGCACTAAATAGATAGGGCTTGCAACCCATCAGAGAATGGAGTTGATGGAGACGACGAGAGAGAATAATAGGAAGAGGAAGACGAAAAAGAATAACATGAGCCGAGGCTTAAGTACCAGAAAATCAGAGGAAGTATTCCTTCTTTGCTGTCAAGTGATGCCGTCGCTGTAGCTGAATGGATGATCGCGCTTGGCACCTGTGATGGCACCGTTCACATCCTTGATTTTATTGGAAATCAAGTATGTTTTGTTCAATTTGCTTCGATTCCATTTTAGTGAGAGAGGAGTGAACCCGACGACCTTCGCAGCGACATTGGTTGCGGCCCAGGATCCGACCGTCCTCCGACAGAGAAAACTGAAGAAAGAGTTGAGAGGATGAGTCTTTCAGTCTCTAAGAGTTCAAGGAGAGTGAATCTTAGATGAGAACCGAAAATGTGAGATGAGAGAGATCGTGGGTGGTAGTCTAGGGTTAGGTTAGGATTTTCTTTTCTATCTAAAGGCCAGGGGTAAATATGTATTTTCAATACTTAAACAAATATCCGTGGGGGCGGATATGGCCAAATCCGTATCCGCCCCGAATAATTGACGGATACAACATGGATATCCATATCCGCCTCAATATCCATATAGCCATAACCAAAACCGCTCCAAACAGAGGGGGCAGGGCGGATATCGTGAAAATCTGCCCCACTGCCATCCCTACATTTGGGGGCATCCCTAAAGCACCCCTTGAATAAGCACTTGAATCTATCGTCGCCCCTCTCACTCTCCTTATTTTCCTTTCCCTCGTACTCTATTTTTTCTGCTCTCACGACTGCCCGTGCAAGGATGGGTCCCCTACTCACATAGGACGCTTGGAGGGCAAAAAAAATTGACTCTCGAAAAGGTACCTACGAATGGAGAACTCTTAGTTGTAGAGGCGAAAAAAAAAGAGTGCGAAGGGAAGGAGAAGAATGAAAGGGACAGGGGCGATGGTTTATGCGAGAAGAAGAAAAAGTGGGAGAATAAGAGAGGGAAACTGAGAGAAAATGGGAGAAGGAGAGATAGTGGGAATTCCTGGAGAGGGAAAGGAGGAGAAAAATATGATGGAGATGGGAAGGAGAAGAAGATGAAGAAGATGCAACAATGGTTGTCGTTCTATCTTTTCTATCTTTCGCCATCCTTCGCAATCGATCGCCACCTTCCTTGCTACCCACTTTCATGTTGTTTATGATGTTTTTGTTCTTGAGAAGATAGGATGAGAGAAGAATATGACTATTGACTTTTATTGGTGGTGTGGAAGAGAAGGTAAAAAAAAATATATAAATGGTGTGAGTGAGTGTAACTTGTGGTGCCAAATAGGCGCTGCCTGAGCTCGTGAGACCCATTTGTGGTGGAAGTGATAAATACGGCGTGGTGGGTTATCCATAAACCCTAGCATAGAGCTGGGGAATTCTAAATGTCGAGGAAATGAGCGAGGAAACCAGCGAGGGAGTGAGGTGGAGGGAGGGGAACCATTCCCTCCCTCGGGATGCGCCCCAGCCTTGGAGCTTGAATCCAGATCCGAACCTATCCCAAAACCAAATGCCGTATCGAGTGCGTGTCGTGCTGCTGCTACTGCTCTCTATCCTTCTTTCGATAAACCAAAAAACCCTTTTTGATCTCTCTCTCTGTTTGATACATTTCGAGACTCAAATGTGGAGCCTTTGATCTTCAATCACGCATCAAAGAACAGCTGAAGAGGTACGGAATTTGGGTACTGAGCTTTTCGTCGTTTTTTTTCTTTGAAATGTTGGATTTTTAGGGTCTTGATTCTTGTTCTGAACAGTGGGTGGTCGTCATGATTTCCGCCGAGATCGAGAGGAAATCGGATGTCTATAGGGTCGATTCACCGGATAAAGTTAGGGTTTCGAATGAATCGGTGGAAGAGCCGGAGAAAGCTAGGGTTTCTGCTTTGGATGTTAGGGTAGAAAGTGAATTTAGGGTTTCTGATGTAAATAATAGTGATTTAGTTGTTGGAGAAATCGATTCCGATGATGAGGGGTCGAAGAAGGTGAGGGTAGAAGGGGAATTAGATTGGAAAAATGAAGCTATGGTTTCTGTGAGTGGAGGGGATAAATGGGTAGATGAGAAAAATGATTTTGCTTTGGAGTATTCGATGGTTGATGAAGGAGCTGATGCTTGGAGGAATGAAGCGTTTGGGGCAGAAGCGTCGAGGGCATTGAGTTATGGGCTTGAGCCAGGGGATATGGTGTGGGGGAAGGTGAAATCGCATCCGTGGTGGCCGGGGCATATCTTTAGTGAAGCATTTGCATCGCCTTCGGTGAGGCGGACGAAGCGGGTGGGGCATTTGTTGGTGGCGTTTTTTGGTGATAGTAGTTATGGGTGGTTTGATACGGCAGAGCTTATTCCGTTCAATCCGAATTATGCCGAGAAGTCACGGCAGACGAGCTCTAGGAGTTTTGTGAAGGCTGTGGAGGAGGGTGTTGATGAGTCCAGCAGGAGGGCTGCTCTTGGCTTGACCTGCAAATGTCGGAATCCCTTTAATTTTCGTCCGACTAAAGTTCGTGGTTTTTTTGCTGTTGATGTGCATGGCTTTGAGCCAGGGGGTGTGTATTCGGTCATGCAAATTAAGAAGGCAAGAGAAAACTTTCAGCCTGCGAACACACTTAGTTTTGTACAGCAGTTAGCATTGAATCCGCATAGTTATGTGCGGCAGAGTATTGAGTCCTTACAGAACAAGGCTAAATTCTTGCTTACCGGAAGGCCTCTTATGAAGAGTTTGATGAGACTTATGCACAAGCATTCGGCATGACCCCTGTACGTCCAGCTCAAGATTCAACAGGGGCATTGGATCTGGCTGCCAAAATACCCGCCAAAGGTATAACATTTAAGTTTCATATATGGTGCTTACTACACTGATTTCCTGTCTTAAACTATGTGGTATGGAGAATGATAGCCTGTATTTAAGCATGCATTTGCTTGTAGCGTGTTGTTCATGTACTTCAAGCATTGGTTCTCTATCATGGGTTATTTATTTATTTATTATGAGCAATTGTTTGGAGAATCCACCTGCAAAATAAGCTATCATGGATACTTGCTTTTAGATTTTGATTAAATACGTGCTTCACTAGAGATTCATGAAGTGAATGTATGAAATCATCCTTAGTGAAATGTCGGGTGCTAGAGAGTAATCCACAGGTCTAACATTCATTATGGGTTGTGAGTATTCCGATGGCCTATAAGGTAATGGAGACACTCTAAACATCCCATTGGTTATGCATCAACATTCGAACAAAAATAATTCATTCAACCTTTTAGGATTGAGAATATGCATCTTAATTTCAAAGTGCCAGTTGCAATTTATGTAACATGTGATTGTTTTTGCATTTAGATGTGCCCACATAGTCATGGAAGGATTTTGACACCACGATCATCATGGCCCATTGTTGGCTTTGTAGTAGTGTTGTTTGTCTGAAAATGTTTTATCGGTCTTTTATGCACACCACTAGATAAGATCTGTGTTTTGCATGAAAAATGCATTAGTATGGTTGGTCTCTTGTTCCCCTTCTGGAGAATGGTTAAATGCATAAAACATTTAAAAGGGAAGGGATGAACCGCCTACCTTTATTCCCGTATACATTATCCCGTCTCATCTCTTGTGAGTGTTTTGTCATTTCCAGAACGCAATGTGTAAACTGTTTATGTAACTGAAAAATATATCATGGTTCACTAAGAGCATGGGAATGCTTTTGGCCCTTTCATATTCAGGGCTCTATGAATAAACTCCTATTTACCAAAGAGAGGAGTTTTGTAATCTACATGGGATCCATCTCTGAGTGGATCTTATTCAACAAGTTTTGAATATTTGACCCTGATTTTAAGATCCGGGTCTTTAAGTCAATTTAAATGATCTTGGGTCTTCTTAGGTCGGATTTATAAGGACACATCCCAATAATGTATGTGAAAGTCAGAAGTACACCAATTTTTTACATGCTCATGATGGAAATTTCAACAATAGATAAGCAATACATAATTTAGTTGCTTACATAAATAAATCTGAAATGAATTTAAAGTAAATGCCATTACTTTAAATGATACTTTTGATGTACAATGATATTTTACCAAGATAGTCCTTCGTAATTAAGTATATATATTTGAAAGTATCGACCCTGAAAGTTGTAGGATTCTTATTAGACTTGGACTAGGCTTTTGAGATCCGATTAGGACCTACCTTAGTAATGAACCAATCCAATGTTTTATGTGGTAGGGCTTGAACCCACATGGAGTCAACTCATTTGGATAAGAGGCCCAAGTGTTTTAATTATCTTACTATGGGTTAGTTGATTCATTAAATTCACTTCACACATATCATACGAGAGAATATTAGTGTTTTTGTTGGTATAATAAACATATTAATAGCAAAAATATGAAAAGGAAAATTCAAGGGAGGTGATACAATCCGAATAAATGGGGTAAAAAGAACCCGACCTAACCAAAAAAAAAATGCTTACCTTTATATTGGAGAAATACTTGGTTGATGCATACTTTTATACTTGAGAAATACCTGAAGCAGCCCACCCCCATAAAGCTTCAAATAAGTGAGATGTCAAAATTTTCCTTTTGGATGTAGATAGCATATTTTACAACTGCTTTGAAAATACGTAGATGAATTTTTTTATTTTTTTATTAGGACATTTATGGTAATGTTAACCATTGGTGCCCATATTTCAAAGTGACTTTAGGTTGTGGGGTAGCCATCAGTTTCTTGATAAGATTGGTAGAACAACCACGCGAAAATTCAATCATTGAATTAAGTGCCTTTGTTGTTGTAGCCACCAAGTTGCTGGTAAGATTATTGTTGAATCACCACACGAAAAATCTAATCATTGGAAGCGCCTTTGTGATTATAATGTTGTGATGCGCTTTATGAGTGTGGTTCAGCAGCTCGTACCACACTTACCGCGTTCATAGATTCAACTAATTTAAGCTTGTTCATTTCACATCACTAGAATTTGCTATATGGATCCAACAAAAGCATTTGACTTCATAAATGGATTCAATGAAGTGAAAAGGAGGTCACATTGTTGTCAAATTGGAGACTAGTAGTAGTGGCATCACACATGGGGGCATTCCGCCTAAAATCCAAATTGATTACTTTTATGTTATGTCTTTTGAAATTGTTTGAATTTTGTTTTTGTTTATGTTAGAAAAGAATAAACAAAAAATCTTTATTCATCTAATGGCGGTAAGTACCTATATGGTTCATTTTATAATCTAAGAATCCTTGAGACACCATTGTGCTTCATTTTATAATCTCAGAATCCTTGGGACATACATGTTGCCTTAGAAAATATAAGTATGCAAGATTCCTTGATAACCATTTTCTTATCTACACATTTATTCTATGAGAAAAATGCCTATCAAAATCCGTCAATCTTGGTTGATATTTGAGTTCAAAATAACCTCACAATAGGACTTTCAGAATCCGTAAAGGGGAGTTGACGGAACTTACAACACAGTTATGTGTATAAACTATGGAGAGACTTAGCATAAAATGTGTAATTATTCTAGTAGAATTTTCAAAATTTGCAAACCTTTCTTGGTAAGGCCCCATAAGATTTGTATGATTCCTTTATGTGAAATTTAACCTTTAAAAAAACCTTTTCCATGTTGAAACAAACATAATTATGTGTCTATCATATATTTAGTTTATGTGCCTATTAAATAGTGCACAACTCATAAAAGGGGAATCCCCCAATAGTAGTGTTATACAATCAAATTCACTTTAAAACTTTGTTGTAATGGTAAAAAAAGTAGATGTTAGAACACACTGAAATTTTCTCAACTATTAGATAACCACTAGGAAATAGGGGTGGGCAAAATTTTGTGAACAATCGAAACCAAACTGAAATTGTTGATATCAATACGGTACCGAATTGGAAAGATCACTATTTTACTGTTTGCAAAACGGAATATAACCGTACTCTTTGGTACGATATCCGATTTGGGTTTTAGAATATTGAAAATACTGGACTGAACCGACATTAAATTAAATTTTTTTTTTAATTATTAAAATTATGCAGTAGACGTTATTTTTATTTTAATTGTGCAAAAAAGGACAAGCGTAATGCCATAGTCAAAGTCAAAAAACTGAAAAAAGAGAAAGTAGGTAAACACGATTTTTTTTTTTAATAATATTTATTCATTCAATTGTTGTGTTACTTGTCTTCAATAGAGTACGAGTGATCAGTATAGTATCGTACCACTGAACAGTATAGTACGATACATTATCAACTTAAAAAAAAACCTGAAAAACTTAACCGAACTGTACGAGAAAATTATACAGGAACGATACTGGTACAACTACATACCGAATGGAACCAAACCGTATTGTGCCCACCCCCACTAGGAAATTAGATGAAAAGAGTACTCCCTATCTTAAATATTCCAATCTAATTGGATAGTTTTAATCATCTTGACAAGTTCAATTCAAATTGTTTAGGGGTCAACCTGAAATTGAGCCCAATCATTTTAACCCCATTTATAGGTTGTGTGTAGTTTGAACTTGGGTGCTTTTTACCTTTAATATAATGATATATTTATATTTTTTCAAATTTCATTCACCTTTTTATAAAAGGGTTGGATCCGGGGAAGCAAATTTGTACCCAATTCTAGACCTAAGTTTTATTTGACCCATTTGGAAATTTTGAAAAGTTCATCTTTTATGGAGTTGGTACTTTCACAAAAACTCAGAGATTTAGAGTGGCTACTTGTGTAGTTGTGTTACTCAAGTTAGAGAATTATCATCCGTTCAATGTCACTGTTAACTTGAACGCCCCATTTGATGAAGTTAATATTTTAAATAATTGATGGAACTTCTTGGAGGTGATCTATATAATAAGGAGATTATCTCTATAAAAGATGAGCTTATTTCGAAACTTCTAAGTGGGTGAAATAAAATTTGGATACAAGTTGGGTCACGAATCTCTGACCCTGTATCCCAACCCTTATTAAGTTTTCAACTTTCCATTTAAAAATATTTGCGTTCTTGGGTTCGGGTTGGCCTGTCCAAGTCGCACCCTACTATTTTTGAATTGGGTTCGAGTGGGCTCGACAAAGTTTCTCTCTTTTATTGCAACCAATTTTTTTTGGATTTATTACATCTTGAAGCCGTAACATGGCGGAAGCGTGAAGCAAATCACAACTTAGGAAATTTTAGATAAAAGAAGTAAAACTTTAGATGAATATTTGAAAATTATTGTACTGATTGTCGAACAATTGGTTACATAATTCAAACTAATTCAGACTAGGAGCTCCATATATAATTAACTCCATGAAAATGCTAGAAGCTAACCATAACAATGCATTTAGCTATGCTAAGTCATGTATAGCATAAAGCAACTTCCTAAGACTAGTAGAGTAATGGGATAAAACTTTTTAAAATTAGTCACAAAACTCAAAACAAGTGAAACCAAGAAAAATTCAATTACTTAAACTCTTAATACTTGATAAAATTATTTGATTTAGAGCCGGGAACTAAGTTTAAAATCAAAATTTGAGCTTGGTTGTACCTTTGATCTGGTCAAACTCAGTTGACTCAGTCAAAACAACAAATTGATGTTTTATGACATGTAGAATCTTACTCTTCTGGAAAATAACTTGCCTCGGACAATAAGAGCATTATTGTGGTGAGACGTGAGAGATAAGTACCTTGATCTTTACAACATTTATTTTTCTTATTTGACCTCCTTTGAAAAATTTCAAGAACTTTCTTAACTTGCGAACAAAAAAGGGTTATTTGCACTTTACCCGTTAGTTATATGGGAAGCCATTTCAGGTGTCAAAGTTTAGGTTAATTGCAGTCTAACCCTCATGTGAGGGGTATTTTAGTCCTTAAAGACCCCTTGACTAGTCAACATGGTTGACTTGATGTTTTCCTAAAAAAGAGGGGGGGAGGTTAGGCTGTAATTAGTGTAAATTTTGGTGCCCAAAGGGATTTATGACATAAATAATGGGGGCCAAAGTGCGGATAACCCACAATAAAATTCAGAACTTCCTAACAACAACTTAAAAGAAACATTGTGAACCACAACCTTTTACAGATCTTTCCATATGAGTCATCAAAGCTACATCTGATATTCTCCTCTTTGAAAGAACTCGTCCTCGTTTTGTTTGAAAGAAGTAAATGAGATAAATTTTGGAAAATGGTAGAGGATTGGAAAGAGCACATAAATAGTTATAAGCCTTTGAGATTTTTGTGGAAAGAGTTGATTCTTTTGGACAAAACCAGAATCAACTTGAGGTGTAGGTCCTTGATTAGTTTAAGCCTTTATGTGACCCTTTGGGACGTTGCTAGTCAGCCTTGCCTCAAAACGAACATTGAGAATTAGGCCTCATATTATAAACAACCAGGATTTTTCTGTCAGAGCTTGAGTCCTGTCTTCAAATCCTACTTGGGCCCGGTCGGATGACTTCAGTTGGATTGCATTGCTGCCGACCAACACATCAGTTTGGGTAAGGGCACTGACCCGAGTCTGGGTACCCATTGGGTTAGACTAAATTGCCGTACCTAGCTATTGGTCAGTGAATGCAAGAATTTCTCATGGTATCACATGCATTATACAGTCTCATCTTAATCGATGTATCTATCATCCTACTCGTTATTGCAATGATGCACTTCTTTACTGTTTCTATTATGTTTCGAGCTTGCTTTTAGCTAGGGTTTCTGAAGGGCATACAATGAGTCCGATTTGGAAACCTAATGATTGTTCAAGTGCTAGTCCTATTGTGGCGCCAAACATTTGATAGGGTTTTCATACTCCCATTTTAGCCTGTTTTAAACTTCATGCTTAGACAGCTTCGTGTGTTTTTCCCTCAAGTTGTTCATTTTAGTAGTGACTGTTCTTTCCCAGTCTATTAATTTTCTTATGTCTTGCTTGAGCTAGCATAACGTGTTAAACTGAATTCATCATTTTGTTGTCTTTCATTCTCAGTTCTATAAATCCTTCATTGGTATAGGTTTTGCTTAGAAATGGCAGTGCAGGCAATTCATTGGTCTGCCTTTTGTTATTGATAATTTTCTCGTTAATTGTATCTTAAATCAATAGTTGAAACTTTTGTCTAATTGTCAGAAGTAAATTTGATACTACCCTCTCTTGTTCTCATCTGCTTTATCTGTTTTGTTTTTCTTCAGCTCCTTTAAGTGGTCCAATGGTGACTGCTGAAGTATTGGGTGGTAGGAAGGGAATCAGAAAACCAATGAAAGTCAAAGAAAAATCCAAGAAGGACAAGTATCTGTTCAAACGGAGAGATGAACCGAGTGATGGATCACATCATGTCATTCAAGGCCATGCAGAAATTGATGCTCCATCAGCTCTCAATGATAGCGTGGCAGAGAAGGCACTTGGGAGCTATGTGTTACATAAGAGAACTACAGATGTCACGAGAAAGGTCCAGGATATGGCGAAGCAAGGAAGTGGAACAGTCAGCAGAGATGCAATTTTGACTCATGGGCAAGAAGCCGACTCTGCTGATAGGAACTTGGTAGCTTCTGGAAGCCTGGAAGATGAAACACTGCATTTGGATGAGGAGACAATGTTGAAGTTGAATGGAAGAATGACATCAAGTGGGGATCTAGTTATTACTAGTACTAGCCTCGATGGTTCTATTGGGAAACGGGAAGTCCCAGTTGTAGACGGTTCAGACCCTGCACTGCTAGTAGATAGATCTTCAGCTCATTCAGAGCGGCTTAATTCAGAAGTGTCAACCAAGTCTGAAAATGTTGAGCAAGAAATAGGAGGACTAGCAGCTCTGGTTGAAGATCACAAGCCCCCAGATCAAGTTTGGAATGGAGTTGGCATTAGTGGCATTTCAGAGTCTGTGGTTACTCCCCCCTTGTCTAGTGATTCTCAACTCTCTGGTAAGGTCCCTGCTATTGGTATAGAGAATTCTGCCAGGAAAAAGGCCACTAAGAAAAATTCAGAGGACCTCAACTTTGAGAGATCTTTCATGGTTGAGAAAAAAAAGAAGCAGCTAAAGAAGGAAGCACGATTAGACGCCAGCTCTGGCTATTCAAAGAAGCGTCTTAAAGCAGATGGAGAAATGCTAAGGAAAATTGCTTGCAAATCTATTGGGAATTCTTCTACTCCCTCTGAGAATTCAGAGTTAGACCCACTGGTGAAAGGCAAAGAGGCCTGCAGTACAGTTCTCTCTGATTCTGCAGCCCAACATCCCAAAATTGACCTGGGAAATGTCAAGATTGAATTTCCCGAACTGGTGAGTGACTTACTGGCTCTTGCAGTTCACCCTTTTATGGCATAGAAAAAAATAGTCCGGAGGTTGTACGGGAGGTCTTCCTCCGATTCCGGTCTATTGTTTATCAAAAGAGTCAGAGTCTGGCTCCAAGTGAAGGTGAAATTTCTGAAGAGCTATTCAGTAAACCTCATGCTGAGGTTGGTGGTTCTGCTGGTATTCATACTGCTGAGGATGTGCGTGAGCTGGTGTCAAAACCTCGCAAACCGATGATCAGACCTGTAGATCCTACTAGTGCAGGTCGGAAACGCAGCCTCTCTGGTCGCCAGGAGGAAATGTCTGCAAAGAGGTTAAAGAAGTTGACTGAGCTAAAGTCAATGACTGTGGAGAAGAAAGCTGGTAACCAGAAGAATCTGGAGGTGCAGCGAGAACAGAAAGAGCCAAGTGGGCCTGCATCTTCAGTTAGTATCAAACCTGCATCAATAAAAAAGCCAGAGCCACCTGTGAGGGTATCAGATCCCACCATGCTGGTGATGATGTTCCCACCTCGGACGGCTTTGCCATCCATTGCGGAACTGAAGGCAAGGTTTGCCAGGTTCGGACCACTGGACCACTCTGCAACGAGAGTGTTTTGGAAGTCCTCAACCTGCCGGGTGGTCTTCATGCAAAAGGTTCATGCAGTGGCGGCTTACAACCATGCGACCCGGACTAAGCCCTTCGGCCAATTGGTTGTTAACTACCAATTGAGAGATTTCGGAACTCCATCCACAGAAGTAGCTGAGTCTCTGAAGCGGCGTTTCGATGATGTTTCTGATGCCCCTGTGTCTAAAAGCGAGCTAAAACCAATGCAGGTTGTGCAGCGACCAAAGCAGTCAAATACCCAGCTGAAGTCCATCCTGAAGAAGCCTTCTGGTGATGAGGCTGGTCCAGCAGTCGGTGTTCCCAGAGAGAGCCCACGGGTAAAGTTTATGTTAGGTGGGGAGGGAAGTAGTCGGGAGGAGCAGGTGATGAGTAGTGTTAGAAACACTGATATTGGTGGTGTTGATAGTATTGGTGGACCATCAGCATCTCTTGGAATGGATTCTAATAATAAATCAATACAGAAGGTTATTCCTCCTACACTGCCTCCTGTTATTCTTCCCTTTCCACCTCCTCGTAACATGGATTTGCATGAGAATCATGGAATTGGTCATTTCATTAAACCACCCCAATCACAGTATTATAGTGAGGTCACTGAGCCTCAAATAGATCTCAGTAACTCCACAAACACCTACCCAAACAGTTACAGTACCAACAATAACAAGGAAATCTCTCACCAGATGTTGCGCCTTCTGGTGAGATGCAATGATGTCGTCTCCAATGTCTCCCAGGCCTTAGGCTATGTTCCATACCATCCTCTTTGATAGAAGCTTTGACTTGGTTGTATACTGTGCGATTCCATCCCAGCTGCATTTAGCCAAACAGCTGATTGATAGGAGAAGCCCAGGGTCTTTCTAAAAATAAGTTGATGGTGTTCAATCATGTTGCCGAAATCTGAAAAAAATACCAAATGGGCATAGGGACGTTCAAGAAAAGCATGTGACAAAAGTAAATGTGTGAGGCTTGTAGAGGTATTGACCACATGTAACCGCAGTTTGTGATGCCATTTGCTCTGTTTTACTTCATTTGTGGGAGTTTAATTTTATGCAATACACACACACACCCACACACATGATAATAATATCTTGTTTTAGTTTTGTTGGAAGCTTTACCTTTATTTTTGGGTGCTTCATTTTGAGCCTGTTTTATTGTGAAGTGCTTTGTAATAGATGCTAGTATGGTAGTCCGAGACTATAATCTCTCTTTATAGTGGCCATGAGTTTTACATTAATATCATATTAAGATGCATTTGGACCATGTTTTGGGTCTCGGTTTCATATCGACAAGTTTTTGTTTCGATACTAAATATAATCAGTTTGCTAATACCATGAAGCCAAGCCGGTAGTTTGTTTGGATACTTGGACCCCCAACTGTTTGATATTGTGCCACACTGAAATTGCTTTGGTGGCAAGTCTCTTTTTAATATGGTTTTGTGAAATCAAGAGACAATGGCATGTAATATGTTGCTGAAATATTAGTATTAACTGGATATTATTGCTAAAAACTGGGTTGGAAATTAGCATTATTTTCTGCCCGTTGTGGTGGAGAAACTAGCTGTTCTGTTTGCATAATAATTGCAGGATGGGTTGTTGAACTAGTTGATCTCTTAAAATCAGGGTGGACTTAGCGACCACTCTTCATGAACTCAAAATCTTTAACTCTGCAATTCATACTGTGGTGACCTCCTTGTGCTTTATAGATTGAAATTCTAAATAGCAAGGAAGTGGAAAATGATGGCACGCATCCCGAAGGGGATGGGCGGTCTCCTCTTTTCCTCCCTCGTTGAATTCCTCGTCCATAAAAAATGATGGCATGCATCCCGAGAGAGATGGACGGTCCTCTCTCCCTCCCTCGCTGATTTCACTCAAAACCAGTTTTCAGACACTTTTTCTCTATTGTTTCTTTCAACCCAAAAGCAATGAAAACAATATGAATTTAAATCCTTATCATCTATAAGAATTCAACAAAGATGATTTTTTTTTTTGGTATATTACTATTATTATTACGTAATGTAATTTAAATTTACTCATTCACCTTGAACTTTTTTATACTCTGAACAAAATGGTTAAACCATTTATTTATTTATTTATTTATTTTATATTTCAAAATGTTTAGATGGGGAATTTGTAGTCTAATAATAATATCATGATATTCTAAAAAATGTTGAAATGGAATCAACAATCGTAATCCTAAAGTCAGAACTACATGCCTATGGTCAGGTCACTTTTTAATGTCGACGATACTATATATGCGTATGGTCACGTCTCTTTGTTTCTAGTACATCCTATCCGACTTTATCTTTATGATTATAACCAAAGGGAAACAAAATCAATTGTAAGGGAAACAAAATAAATTGATAGCAATCTACATCATGGAGAGACAACCAAGGTGATCGATGTCTAGGTCTAACTAGAGAATATCTTGAGATGAATTCACGAGGAAGTGAGATCTCTTTAGGATACCTGTAACCTCTTGAGCAAGGACAGAGCCATAATTTTGAGAGCAATTAATTATTATGTGAATTAGTAGAATAATGGGTCCATCATTTAAAGAAGGGTCAAAGGGAAAAATGAGAGTGATGAAAGAAGAAATACATAATTTTTAAGAGGGCAATCAGGCTAAGTGTAAACGAGATATTTCAAAATTGAGGAGGACAATCGACGTGGTTCTGCCCTTGCTTTCGAGGCCGTTGTTGTGATACCATGTTGAATAATCTCAAGCATTTTTTAGGTAAAATGTAAATCTTTTACAAATTTTTTTTTCTACTTGTTTAATTTTTGCTAATTTATTGAGTATAATGTCCTTGAAAGTTCCCAAATGGAGAGGAGAAAAGGAAATGATTTAGGCCCGTAAATAACAAGAACGAACAACATCACTATTTTTTCTAAAATTTGTCAAGACGAATCGATCAATTTCAACCTTCCAAGTATTTTTGTTATGCTTTGTATTAATCAAAGCACATTTTTTTTTTTTTTAATAATTCCCTTCTATAGTCCCAAGGATATGCTATTAGTATTGGTTTTTCTTCTCAAAGTGATGACAAATTGTAATGAGAAATTCTAAATGTCGAGAAAGCGGGCGAGGAAAGACACGTGGCTTTAAAGTGATGACCGTTCACCCTGCTTGAGATGTGTGCCGTCATTTTTGGTGCATGCATCTCGAGCAGGATAGACGGTTCCCACACCGCCACGTGTCTTTCCTTGCCCTTTTCCTCGACATTTAGAAATCCTCAATTGTAATTGAAATTTTTTGGAACTCATTCGAAAGAAACCAGGCACATATTCTAAGATTAAATTGACAGATTATGGTATCATTGATCAAAACAATTAATGTTTGAAAATTATAATCAAGTATCACTATCTAACATGATACATTAGAGGCTAGGCAAACCAAACTTAAAGAATCAAATATTTGACAGCTATTTTCTTGAACTTTAAGCCAATTTGGAATGATTCTAAATGTGTTGTTCCAATACTCGATCCGCACAACTTCGTTCTAAATTCCCAGCCTAACCGTAATTAAACACCCTGGCTTTGTAATCTCGTAGGCTCACAAAGTCGACAAATCTCACCTCAAAATTACTATTCTAGAATTCCAACACGGCTAAGCAACCCAAAAAGCGAGTGGCAATATCCGTAATTTACACGAAACCTCCGGCCTCTTATCCAACCCTTGATTCCACTCGTACAAAGATAAAAAAGACGACCGCTTTGACCGGGATCCTCACTACCTTGGTCCCTTCTTTGCTAACCGCCCCCACTTTTTTTCTATAAATACACCCACCTGTTTTGTTTCCTTTCGTTCCAAACCTCTCGTCTCTCCTTCTCTGTCTCTCTGTTGGTTCTCTTCTTTCTTTAATCAATCGATCACAACCGTTTGATCAAACATCAAAACACTGCGATGGAATACAGGCCATTGGATGTGATGTTGATCTCCGCTAAGGAAATCAAGTACGTGAACTTCTTCACGAAGATGGACGTCTACGCGTTCGTCTCCATCTCGGGAGACCCACGGACAAAGCAGAGGACCCCAGTTGACAAAGAAGGTGGGACTTCGCCAAACTGGAATTTCTCCATGAGGTTCAACATAGATGAAGCCCAAGCGAACCAGAATCGATCGATTCTCGTGGTGCAACTCCGGTCTGACAGAGTGCTTGGTGATCGCAATATTGGAGAAGTTCACGTGCCTATCAAAGAACTCTTAGATAATCGTGGACGTGACGATGGTGAGAGATTTGTCAGTTATCAGGTCAGAAAACCGAATGGTAAGGCTAAGGGTGTTTTGAATCTTTCCTACAAGTTCGGAGAAAAAGTCTCCGCCCCGCCACCGTCTGGGTACGGCGCCGCCCCATATGGTGGTGGTTATGATGCAACAGCCGGTTATGAACAACCAATAATGAATACTGGACCGGGTCATGGGTCGAGGTATGATCAACTCGAAAAGAGAGGTGATGAGCCGGTGACAGCTTATCCGCCACCGGCTCAACCTTATGCTGCTCCACCATCTTCAGGCGGCTATCCGTCTGCGGGTTATGGACAGCCACCGCCAAATGCGGGTTATGGACAAGGGTATCCATCACCACCCCAAGGTAGGTATGGATATCCGCCACAAAGTGGGTATGGATACCCGCCTCAGAGTGGATACGGAGGTGGGTACCCTCAGCAGCAACAAGCACCAAAGAAGAAGAACAACTTTGGTATGGGATTGGGAGCAGGGTTGCTTGGAGGTGCATTGGGTGGTATGTTGATAGGAGACATGGTTTCTGATGGTGCTGATTATGATACTGGGTATGATGGAGGGTACGATGATGGTGGTGGTTTCGATATGTAATTTTTGTTGGAGGAATTTCAGGTTTTGGAGAGGAAAAAGATGTGTGTTTTGCTAATTTTTTTTTTTTTGTTATGTCCGAGGTACATATTTTATTTCTATATATTAATATCAATCCTATAATGCATGTGCCAATTTTGCATCAAATCATTTGAGAATGCTCTTGTTTGCGTGAAATGGTTGTTTGGTATAATTATGCGTTTCATTCCAATCCAACGGTCCTCAACACGCCAAACACTTCTTGACTTTCGCGCTAAACTGCTCTCCTTGCCTAACCACAAAATCCCAATCATACCCTTAAACACACGGACGGTCCCCTTCTTCCCACTTGAAGGACAAAACCGTATTTGCATCACCTCATCTGAAACTCATCTTCTTCTTCTTCGTCATCAACTGGTTCAAAACCCTCTCTCTCAATTTCTCTCTACTGAACCTTCGATGTAGCTATTTTTAAAATCACCCCTCTTATTCTTCACAATTAAACAAAAGCCCTTCCAATGGAAACCCTCTCACCTCCGTCTCCACCACCCCACTCAGAACCTCCAAATTCCTACTTCGACCCCTCAATCTTCACCGATCAATCTCAAACCCCCTTGGAACCTTCCTCACCACCTTCCCTATACGATCAAACCCCAACCACTACTGCGACGACCGAACCCTCATCAGGTTTCGACTCAAACCCTAACCCTAACCCTAAATCCTCAAATTCATTGCTCCACCTCTCATTCAACCAAGACCGCGGCTGCTTTGCAGCAGGGACCGACCACGGGTTCCGTATCTACAATTGCGACCCTTTTCGCGAGATCTTCCGCCGTGATTTCGATCAAGGAGGCGGAATTGGGGTGGTGGAAATGCTGTTCAGGTGCAATATTCTTGCATTAGTTGGTGGCGGGTCCGAGCCGCAGTATCCATTGAATAAGGTCATGATTTGGGATGATCACCAGAGCAGGTGCATTGGGGATCTTTCGTTTCGATCTGAAGTAAGGGCAGTGAGGTTGCGAAGGGATAGGATTGTTGTTGTGCTTGAGCAGAAGATATTTGTATACAATTTTGCCGACTTGAAGCTGTTGCATCAAATTGAGACCATTGCCAACCCCAAAGGGCTCTGTGAAGTTTCGCAGGTTTCCGGGCCGCTTGTGTTGGTGTGTCCTGGGATGCAGAAGGGGCAGGTTAGGGTTGAGCATTATGGATTGAAGAGGACTAAGTTTATTACTGCTCATGATTCGAGAATTGCGTGTTTTGCTCTTACGCAAGATGGCTGCTTGCTTGCTACTGCTAGTAGTAAGGGGACTTTGGTTAGGATTTTTGATACTTTGGATGGATCGCTGCTTCAAGAGGTATGGGTTTATTCAAGAAAAATGATTTCTATTTTTGAAATAGTTTCATTCACAGCTTATCAATTCACTGTTATTTATGTTAGAAAAGATAGAAAATAGGCTATGTATTGTTGATGATCAAACATTAGTTTTAAGGCAAGAATTATACAATGCTAGTACATTCAAGACTTGCAACCAACAAAAGTTCATGTACAATAAGTAATGCAAGGGTAAAACATGGCACCACTAGTGGAGCTTATAGTGGATTAAGAAGTCCACTGATGTCTAGGAAATAGAGAAATTCTACAGTGTGGACCAGGCACATACACATTACTGATGTGGTAGTGAAAATTTGTTGGGAGAATTTTCTATCTTGCTGTCTAGGGATGGCAACGGGGAGGATTTGAGCAAATCCATTCCCCCCCCCCCGCTGGGGATTTTGGGTCTCCGAAACTGCCCCGCATATCCGTTTATCATTTTTTTTAAAACCATCCCCGCCTCGCTCCATTTAACCAAAAATAAATAAATCCAAATCTAAGATCTGTGAAGAAGAAGAATGGAGAAGTTAGTTTCAAATGCTTATCAATGCCTTCAGATTCTTCCTTCTGAGATCTGAGATAGCTATTGTGAATAAGAATGGAGAAGAATGGCGGATGTAGCAACTCTCCTTCAGATCCCTCCCTACCCCTTGGAGACGGTGACATAGCCACCGCCCTCCTTCAGATCCCTCCCTTCAGATCTCTCCTCGAAAACCCTAGAAGCACCAATAAACTAAACTCTCCTTCAGATCCCTGCCTACCCATTGGAGAAGGCGACATAGCAACCGCTGATCAGGCATACACCTGCTCACTTGGTTCTGATCTAACCGGTTTCCTCTCTCGCCAATCTGATTAGCCTCGGCACCACAACCTAGTTCTTCTTGAACTCCACTGGACCTCCTCGTTTCAGAAGAGGAAGCTGTCACCCGCCTCTCTGATTAGCCTCGGCGCCACCACCGCCATCCGCCTCTTCTGATGCTTCTTCCACCATGAGTCTTTCATTCTTCACATCACATTTGCTTTGTGCGAGTCTGAGAGTCATCAATTTTTGTTTTTTTTAGACTCCTTCAAAATCGAAAGTGAGAGTCTAAGAGATGCAATTCATCAAATGGGTAGGTTTTTTTTCCCTTTTAAAGGGCAAGAGGTATTTATGTAAATTTTCACACTTAAACGGATATCCGCGGGGTGGATATTGCCAAATCCGTATCCGCCCCGAATATTCGACGAATGTTATTTGGATATCCGTATCCGCCCCATACGGATTGGGTGGGGGCGGATATCCGTGAAAATCCGCCCCAATGCCATCCCTATAATGCTGTCTTTATTTCTCCACAACCTACACATCCATCCTACCATTTATAAATGTTGGTTCTCTATTTATTTATTTTTCTATCTTGCTGTCTATGTTCTTGTTCTTGTTCTTTTCTCTCTCTTTCATCCCTTTCAAACTTATTTCATTGAATTAGGTCTAATGAATGTTTTCAAAGAGTTATCTTCATGATTAACCAAGTTTAATCATCAGGATTTTTAGTGGTTTTTGAGATTTATTACTTGATCTATGAAAACTCTCCAACTCCAAGAGCACCCAATCTATAGCAAAATTTTATTGATCACAGACAGAGCGATTGAATGTCAATAATAATATGCTTACTCCCTATCTCACCTATACGTAGCGCCTACCTTGATACACCTTCAGATATGCTTACTCCCTCTGGCTGTGTCTTTCTCAATAACAACAACAATATGGTAGGAGTGTCAAAGTGTTCCTTCACAAGAGACCCTATTGAGTGCCATGAAAAACACTAAGCAAGTTTCATTTTCACTGTCACATCAGCAATGCATGTGCTTCATACCATTCAGGCACAAAACAAGCATAGAGGACCAGACACTTTAAAATTTCTCCTATGAAATATAATGTTATTGTGATTCAACATATTTAAGCCGCACTCTCACCCTATTGCGTTGTCTGTCATTAGTTTTAGAAGAAATGTAAAAAGATGCCAACGAGATTAATATAATCAATAGGTTATTTATATATAATAGATTAGCAACAATAAATTGCGGACTGTACCCATATGCATGGAAAATTGAACAAACTAAAGGCAACTAGAGTGAAGTTAATTTGACTTCAACAAACTGTATGAACGTAACCATATCAATGGGTGTTCTTGTGAAAAAAAATACATAGCAAATAATTGAAAACTTAGATAAAAATTTATTTATATATTGTGACTTAGGAAATTCTGATTTAGAGTTGTATCTAAACAAGAGATTGTGAGATTAAGAGAGATAACAGATGTTCAGATTTGTGTACAAATCAGTTACAGATTTCCTTGGCTTAAACAAACAGGAGGTGGCGAGAGATATTATGCAGGGTAGAGGAATGAGATAGGAATGGCAAATATAGGGAAGATGAGCGAGCGAACTTGTAACTTATGAGAGCTTGGGTGTTACGACTTATGAGTGATGAAGAGTTGTTATTGGGTTTATGACTGCTTTAATTTTCTACCATTTTCTTTGAGAACCTGGTGCTAGGGAGGTGGTAGTAGTCTTTGGTCCAAACGAAATTGAGGCACAATGGGGCATGGGAGGCAAAAATTTCCAAACGAACGCACTATTTTTGGCCATTTGCCAGGAAACCGTGATTTTCCCTATAATTTTGTTCATGGAAAGAAAAAGAAAAAGAAGACATGTTTTCATCCTCATATTTTACATCCCATCCCCTTTGTAGCACCTGGGGAGTAAACTCTTAGTGCTGTATTATAAATTTGAGTCAATCAAGACAACAAAGGAAGTTGTTGGAAATTGAGAATCACCTTATCTCTCTCCATTTTGCATTCAGAGTAGAGGTAGATAAGGTGCCCCCCTTCCCAACGCCACAATTCCAACTTTTCTTTGACTCAAAATTTTATCAGGCAGCGTAAAGAGTGGGGGCCAGTAGTGCAAGTGCCACCTTATAATTTTTCCCTCTAATTGTTATGAGGGGGCGGATGAAAACCCTTTGTATTGGTTTTGTTTTCCACTTCATTGGTGGAGATTAGGGCTGGGCAAGTACGGGTAACCGGCCCAAATTGTAAAAACCGAAAACCGAACCGAAAAAATCGGGCCCGTGTTTATGAGGCCCGAAACCGAACCGAGTTGACCGGTTAACCGAAGTCCCGGTTAACCGATTTACGGGCCGGTTTCGGGCCGGTCTCGGTCATAAGAGAAAAAAATACTAATACAGTATATATAAAAAAAAAATCATTCATCATACGTACAAAATTATATAAAAAAATTACAAAAAACAATACAACAAATTACAAAAAAAAAAAAAAAAAAATCTGTATCTTCGACTTACGATAAAATCAGATCTGATCCAGATCCGAGATCAGATCCAGATCGATCCGAGATCAAAGATCAGATCAGAGATCAGATCCAGATCCGAGATCAGAGATTAGATCCAGATCCGAGATCAAGATCAGATCCAGATCCGAGATCAAGATCAGATCCGGGATCAGATCAGAGATCTAACATCTGATCCGAGATCAAAGATCTGATCAAGATCAGATCCGATATCAGATGGGGAAGGGAGGGCTGAGGGAGGCGGTAGATCTTGTTCGGTCGATGCCTCGCTGTGAGAGGGAGAGGAGAGGGAGGCGGCTTCGCTGTGAGATCAGATTTGATCAAGATCCTGAGATCTGATCTAGGGAAAGGCGAGGAAGGGAGAAGGAGGGAGGCGGCTTCTCAAAGTGCCAACTCTACACTTTGTTGATCATCATCGAACTGTGACGACCGCCTCCAAACACCATCGATCGCCATCTCCAAACTGTGACGACCCCCTCCAAACACCATCGATCGCCATCATCAAACTTTGACGACCCCCTCCAAACATCACCATCGATCTCCAAACATCGCACCACAACACCATCGAACACTGCTCTCTCCATCTCTGTCCTCTCGTCTCCCTGCTCTCTCCATCTCTGTCCCTCTCGTCTCCCAGCTCTCGCCCTGCTCTCTCCCTGCTCTCTCTCCTTTGGTGCGAAGAAGAATGGCAAAGAAGTCTCCGCCTTCGCTGCTGTGAGGAGAGTCTCCCTCCTTCCCTCTCTGTTTTCCTCGCCATTTAGAATTTTCGAGAAGGAAAAGAATCCTCGATGAACGAATTAAGTTAACTATTTAACTAAATTATTTAATATGGGCCGGGCCGGTTACCCGACGGATTCCAGAAAGGGAAACCGAGGCCCGGACCAAAAACTTCGGGCCGGGCCGGGCTTTTACAACCGAGTTTTTTTTAATAAATTAAAACCGATCCGAACCGACCCGATCGGTCCGGTTGTCGGTTCGGTCCGGATTTTCGGTCCTAAATGCCCACCCCTAGTGGAGATGATCTTAGGATGACTGATCAGTCAGGTACTTAACAAACAATTCCTGAAAATTTCTTGTTAATAGACTGAGGCTAGGGAAATTTACAATATGGCTTTGCAATTTTGCACCAGTCATGACTAACAGGTTTGACGGTTCCACTTTGGGTCTTGTGCACTCTCTTGCATAGAGTCAATAACCTGAAATCATAATTATTGGAAAATTGTGATATCATATTGGAAACTTTTTGGAGTTTTTATTGGTCAACATATGGGGAAATTAGTGTTTTGGTGCTGGATTTGCCTCAAGTTGAGGAAAGGCAATAAGGTTAAGTCTGGGAGGATATCTGATGCAAGGATAGGCCTCTCAAGGAGATTTTTCACAACGTTGTATAATTTCATTTTAATAAGTAATGCAGTGGTTTAGGGAACCTATTGTGGGTGTTCTCAGAATGAGCTTAGACTATCTCCAATAGAATTATTCATGTTCATCCATTTGGGTGCTCCAACCATATGGATAAACCCTATCAAAAGATGGATAAGAGCATCTCCTACCATTTTCAATGGATAGAACTAAATCTATCCATCTCTAATTCCATCCATTTTTCCCCCAACGGTGCATCGGGTGTGTTGACGGTTTTTCAAAAAAGCGCATGGGCTTTGTCAACACCCTGCGTGAGAAATCTCTCGCCTCCTTTTTCTTCTTTTCTTCTTCTTCACCCACTTGAAAATCCTAGCCTTGCAACTCTGATTTCACCCAATTTCTTCATTTTCCACTATCACCTCAAAATCCGCAATAAGATCTTTGCATAAACCTCCCCATCTACTCATTTTTCATTTTTCACTGTCAAAAGCTTGAAATTTTGAGAGGGGCAAGACAATAACTCAAGTTGGAGTGATTTAGACCAAAAATGGGTGAAAACAAGGGAAATTTGGGTGAAATCAGGGTTTCAATGGATAGATTTAGTCCTACCCATTACAAATGGCTGGAGATGCTCTTAATGTACAAGGAGAAGTCCTTCCCAAATCTACCAAGAACAGTTCAAAGAATGTGCCTTAACAATTTGCTGTTGGTTGTGACCAATGCCACAAAATAATGAATACATTAATACAAAGCTCTAGAAAACCTCAAGGGGAAATTGTACAAAAATCCTCATCTTTCTCCCAAGTCAAGCCATTAGGACCAACAAATTGCATAGGGAACCAAATTCCACACTAATTGCCTTTGCCCAACACTTTTAAAGGCCACATGCTTACAAAGTTTGTGTACACTTACAAGGTCACCTGACAACACCCATGAAATCCCAAGTCCACTAAGGAAATGATTCCACCTCGAGCAAATGAGATGAGGAGTCCCCATCACTTTGTCACCTTATACACATAAACCAATCACTCCACATGTCTTGTGCTTAAGAACATCATTGTTTTAGATGAGCTAAAAAGTGAAATGATGGGAAAATAGATAATTTTATAATAGGCAAACCTACAAGTAGCATAGCATAAACGATTTTGATGGGAGAGAGGAGACCCAGTACTTCATAGATATTTCATCCATCCATCCATAGCGACATTTCTCAAGCCATCTTCATATAATGGCATAAGTAGTAAGAGACCACTAAAAATGGAAATGGAGTAAGATACATCCTTTACAGGGAACTCTTTCTGTGAAAAACCTTGCTGATTCCACTACAATGTTGGCCCATAGGAACTTTTCCGTGGAGATGCAATATCCTTAAATAGATTCCTCAAAGATCTCTTTTGTCGTGGATGGTGTTTGTGGGGTAGTTAGGCACCTTTACAAGGTAATCTTGATGACGACCCAAATTATCAAAGCGGCAATTTGTTTTATTGATGTTCCCTTTAGTTTCGTGGATTGATTAACAACTTTGTTTTATTTGTATTTTTGTATTATAAATTGATGCTTTTGGGAAGTTTTGATTATCAAACCTTTAAGAGCATTTCCAATGGAAAAGCCCAAAAGCCAAATATGACAATTGTTTGAGCTTTGAGAGTGGATATTCATGCTCCAATGGAAAGCGCAAAGCTCAATTGATTTGAGCTTTCAGGTATGGGCTAAGAGGATTTGGGCGGAGCTAGACACACAAAATAGTTTTGCATGTGTAGCTCAATTGAGTATTGTATCCAAGGATATATAGTTACAAGGATGGTTATTTGCTTTCTAAAAAATCTTTTTACCATTTTGGGGAGATTTTGTTGAACAACCCATTGGAACCCTCAACCTCAAATTGGTCCACCTTTTTGAGCTCGAGGTTGAGCTATACATTGGAGATGCTCTAATATACTACTATTATGCTCGGTTACATGTCGATGTCATTATAAAACGTGTTCTTTTGCCAAAATATTTTTTATTGTTGTATAAACGTCACTAATCCTAATTTATGGTTGTCTTGGTTCAGGTAGGTTTTGAGCTTTGAGCAGAACCAAACAACCAAATCAAACTCTAGGTTTTACTACTTTGTAAATCAAAGAGAACCAATCTTTCCATAAATTGAGCGTTTGATACTACTTAAAACTTACTTTCCTAAAACAATGTATTGCATCCGTCTAGGGCTACAACTTGGGTGGGCTCAATCCGCCCAACCCAAAATTTGGGTGGAATGGGCAATCCCTAGGATGGGTGAGGGTCGTCATGGTCATGATTTTAATCAACCCGAAAAAATTGGGTTGGGCATGGGCAATTGAGTTTCATAGCCCGAACCAATCCGAGCCTTATATACATATCGCTAATAATTTATAAAAACATATCATATTAGAAAATTTTGAATATTTCATATCTTAAATGTTCTTTATAGAATGTGTCAAAATGAATTCAATTTGACTTATATATTCACTTCTTTTGGCATGAATGTTAAATTCAAATTACTTTTTCTATATTCTATCCACATTGATTATTTTATATAATTTTTTTTTATGTAGTTGCTAGGTAGATGAGAATCAATTTATTGCAAATTTGGAAAATGCAAGTTTGTAGACTTATTATTAGTTTTTTTTGTTTTTTTTGGGGGGGGGGGGGGAGTATGTTAGGAGTTTAACCTTTTGGTAATTGAGCTTTTTTCATGAACAAATTAAAGATGATGGAATTGAAATATATAAGTCAATCTATATGATTCTATCAAATTTTTATTGAAATTATTTGTTAAAACTCTAGCATTTAGGACAAACATCTGGTTTACTAACACGACTGATGTGGGCAAATGGACAACCTGAACACTAAGATGTCAAGATTGGGTTGGTCATGAGCATATAGAGGCCAGCCCGAGGTTTGGTTTGGGAATGGGCAAAGCATCGAAACAATGTGTTGACACAGGCGGTGCTTTCAACCCGCCCAGCCTGTCCACTTGCAGCCCTGCATCCGTCTGATTATGTACTTAAAAAGTTTTCTATCCGAAAATTGAACTGATATTCTTGGTTTTTAGTTTTCATAAACTGACCTCACTTGCTTGAAAAACAAACCAAAATGCTCAGATTGGTTCGGTTAGGTCGGATATTCAGATTTTGAACGTCCCCAGCCTGATCCTTCCAGAATATCTGGTTAAAATGATTCCATATGTTCATAAGGCACTTATACCTCTGTTAGTGACAAAAGCTATCCAATGACCCAATTAAACATATGCTGATTTGATATTCAATATAGGTACGAAGGGGTGCAGACAGAGCAGAGATCTACAGTCTGGCGTTCTCATCTACTGCACAATGGCTAGCAGTATCAAGTGACAAAGGCACAGTCCATGTATTCAGCCTCAAGGTTAATCCTGGAGTGACAGGGAATAACCACTCACACACTTCATCTGATCCCCACCTTCCTGCTTCACCAACTGGTTCATCTCTCGCTTTTATTAGAGGTGAGTCCTTTGATTTTTAGGAGTAGGGTCTAATCATCTGATTGCAGCAAGTTACCACATAGGGATGCTCCATTGATTTTTTTTTTGGAAAAATGATAAGAAGGCATATATTAGCGCATTTCTGAGTCATGCAGTAGCAGCCCGTGGTAACTTTACTGCATTGTAGGTTGATGTGTTCACTTGATTTTGTGTGAAAAAAATTTACATTCCTTGATTTGGGTGATCTGAACTTGTGGCTAGATAAGTTCATCCTATGAAGTTCCTTACCTGGGTGTATTGAGTGGTATACTGGAGTAGAAATGAGCTAAAGAGGTTGGAAGCTGTCAAAGAGATCTTATAGACTAGTTGTGCATGTTAAAGAACCCGAGCTTAAGTTTTTAGTCTTAATTGAAATTCTGGGTTAACTCTATTTGTAGGTGTATTGCCAAAATACTTCAGTTCGGAGTGGTCAGTTGCAAAGTTTCATTTGCACGAAGGATCTCAGTACATCGTTGCTTTTGGACACCAGAAGAATACTCTTGTGATTCTTGGCATGGATGGAAGGTATAACAAAATACCAAAATTTATCGACCTCATTTTTTAAGCTTAAGGTATTATTTCATTTCACCGGCTCATGCCTTAGTAACCGTGCAATTGGATTCTGCAGCTTTTATAGGTGTCAGTTCGACCCAGCAACTGGTGGAGAGATGACTCAGCTGGAATATTACAACTTGCTCAAACCAGAGGAATCTTTCTAAAATCCTGGCTGAGAATCAGTCTCTGTTAATCCTCTGTTTTAGATCTCTGCTTCTTTGGTGGAAAACTTATAAATTAAAAGTGACTAGATTGGTGGGGTTTAGAGTTTGTCATACAAACTTCCAGCCACATTGTAAATTAGACGTGCCTGTGCGTATATGCAAAAACATTTATAGTTTTGGTGATACCGTCCAATTCCTAAACTTTCCATTTTGCAGTCATCGTTTACATGTTGAAAGCTCTTTATCCGTGATCGCTTTTGTAGTTGCAGTCACAGAGTTATGTGAAATAGTGACTTCCTATATCAACTATGTTCACATCTAGTTAGTGAACATGTTTATTTTTACAGCTTGCAGGCTTGCCCACATCTCTGAAAATGTGGACTGTAGCTTTTGATTTTGAATGCTCTTAATCAAAGTTTTCAGTACAACTTAGTCAATATTTAATCACAGTAATACTGACAACAAGGTAGCAGAGTGGATGTTGAAACCCAAAAAACTTGTATTGACCAAATTCATCAACCAATCACTCTTTGTTTCTTGAACTTTCTATTTGACCAGATCTCATTGTTGCATTTGATTCTCCAATCTCCATTAATCAGCCCATGAAACACGCTGTGTGTTCAATACAAGAAAGAATCACAGCATCTACATTTGTTCATACATTATGATTTCTTGGTCAGAGAGCTAAAAGTCTATATTTGCAAATTTTTAGTTGAAACAGAGAGATCCCAGTTTGGATTTTAAATCGACCAAGTTGTCTGGTCTAGCCAAACAAATGAAAATTTTATTCATTTCTTCAAGCAATTCAAGATTTCATCTCTGATTTTTCACAGATTACAATGTGATTTCCCATTATTGTATTACCATCACTGAAAGATGCCCAAATCACATTACAACTTTTGTTCAAATCTTGTCATCAACAAATTACCAATGCTATAAAATATGAGTTTACCTAATATTTATTAATATTTTTTTCAGAATAACCTGCATGTTTATGTTAAATTTTCTCTCATTTGGAAAAATAGGAAATTAGATTGTCAAAGTTTGATTTGTTCTACAAATTGCTCCTATGTCATGATACAAATCATGACTTTTTGACATTATAAAAAAACTTTTATAACCCAAAACAGCTGGTCTTGAGAAGATGAATTGATTTATATCCCAATCAAAAGCAACTTTTTCAAACAACTTATACTACAAGCAATCTCTAATTATATTGTTATCTCATTAGTTTCCTAGAATGCAATGGGGATCATTTTTGTGTCTTTTCTTGTAAAGTCAAAAAAAGATAAATGCGAATTATGTCTATTCTAAAGTCTTGACTTGGATAAGTGTGAAAGAAGCAGAGCTTTTGTTGCTTGAGTTCCTATTTGGCCTTTATATAATATCTGGTCAAGTGTTCAACTCCTTTTTTTAATTTGATTCTACATAATGTAGTAATCAGGCAGTCAAGAGGATATTATTGTTATTTTTCTTATCAGGAATTCTAGGGGGCGACGGAACCACCAATCTCTCTACAGATGCGCAATGTTGCTCATCTCGAAGGGGATGGGTGCTCGCCCCTTTTCCTCGCTCTTTCCCTCACTCCCTAGAAGGGCTCTTTTCTTATAATATTGTTTAAAATTGCAAACAGATCATGTTTTTGATAAGATTTCAAATATTTTATGGAAATTATGTTGAGAGAAGTCACAATGTATAAGTAAAACAGATTATAATTTTATTTGGAGGACCTGTTTTTTACCATTTAAATCAATGCTCATTTTGTAAATATAATATTTAAGTGTCCATCAATGTGATGTAAAGGTGGTGGAAATATTGTAACCCCCTCTATAAATTCAACCACACCTTGTATGCTTTTCTCTGCAGCTCTTATTACACCTTCTTCTTCTTCTTCTTCATCAGTTCATACATATTTGATAAAGATAAGAAAAAAAAATGGCACTGAAAGTTTATGGAGTGCCCATGTCGACATGCACTGCTCGTGTGCTGGCTTCTTTGTATGAGAAGGAGGTTGAGTTCGAACTTGTTCCGGTTGATCTCACTGTTGGTGAACACAAACAGCCCACTTTCCTTGCCAAGAACGTATATATACATCAATCAAACTCTTGTTCTTGCTATTGTTCATGTTTATTTGTTTTTGTAATTTAATTACTAAGCGTAAAACTTATTGTTTGTTACTTGTAGCCATTTGGACTGATCCCAGCTCTTGAAGATGGAGATCTCACAATCTTTGGTGAGACCCCTTTCCTTGAGATTCTGTCTTCTATTTACTGTGTTCCAACTTTAAATTTTAATAGGTCATGGACTCGTTGATAAGACTTGTGACAGACGGTATTAGAAGTTTATATTCAAACCTCACCGAAACATATTTATGATTTTGGAATCATTCTGAAATCTATAAACGTATCATGGTGCATACCATAGACCTTGATTTTTTGGTCAATTGAAGGATTGATTTAATATAAGAAAAGACCCTGACATCCATCATACAACTTTTTAATGCATTAATTTTTTTATTATTATTAATTTTTGACTAAGTGACATGCTTGTCTATTTGTTTATGTTTTAGTGTTGAAAGGCTTCATCATCACCAGCTATTATGAGTAGAGTCTCAACTAGATGTTTTAAAAATTTGTTTGGTTGATCACGAAATGAATTTAGGTTGTGCAAGTAATCGTCAGCACCCTCGTGTGCAAGGATAATAATTTAGAGTGTTTGTTTTTTGTTCTGAATAGAATCAGAAGAATCTGTAAAATCATGTAAGATTATGAATTGAATGTAAATGTGTAACTAAACATAATCTGAATCTTTTGCCAGAATCGCGTGCTATTTCGAGATATGTAGCAACCAAATACAAGGACAATGGTACTGATCTTTTGAAATTGGACAATCTCAAGGAATCAGCCCTTGTAAATGCATGGTTAGAAGTTGAGTCTCAGCAATACAGCCCAGCAATCTCACCCATTGTGTACCAAAGAGTGGTGATCCCAATCTTCTACGGAGGTGTCCCAGACGAGGAAATTCTCAAATCCAATGCTGAAAAACTTGCAAAAGTCCTTGATATATATGAAGATAAGCTGTCCAAGACTAAGTACCTAGCTGGTGATTTTTACTCTCTGGCTGATCTTCACCACCTTTCCTACACTTACTACCTTAAGAAGACTCCGGAGTTTGAGCTCATCAACGCTCGCCCTCATGTCAAGGCTTGGTGGGAGGATATTTCTTCTCGTCCCGCCTTCAAGAAGGTTGCTGAGGGAATGACATTGAACGCATAATCTGAGTTTGCGAGAAGAGAGATCAATGGACTTGAATTATTATGAAATTAAATAAATGGGTTTTCTTATATTAATCCTTTACTTCTAAGAAATTAAATAGTTATGTTCTCTTTTTCATGAATCAATTACAAAAGCTGATATATATATATATATATTGTTTGAGATAGTTTTTGTAATATACATTAGCAAAGAAATACCTTATACATTTTGATATAGAAATCTGCATTTGCCTGTACTTGGCATGAACAATACAATTTAGAGATGGATTGTTTTTAGAGATGGCAATTATCCTTACAAACTTAAGATAACCATACTTTGCTTCTTCCAAAGGAAACAATTTTCGCGATTTTGAAAAAACTCAAGAGGATAGAGGTCATCACAAAATTTATGTTATCTATTCTCACCTTCAATTTCTTCATCTTTATTTCTTCCCTTTCCCACTTTCGACATTGTTTTTAGAAAATCTTTTTTGAACCAAACACATTCTAAGATTATTAAAAATTCATCATGGAGACCAATTACAAAAAGTGATGATTCAATAAGGTTAACCAATTTTTTTTTATTTAAAATTGTACATATAATCAGCATTAAAAAAAAATTTCAAGTCTTAAGTGTTTAATATACAAACTCTAAAAATCGCTTGGATCTTATCCAATCTCTCAACAATCCATATGTTGAGAAGATTTTGTTTAATAATTTTCTAGATTTTGTATCATAGTCTAATAATCCCCATTTTGAAGTTTGTCCGTTAGTTCAAACATGTTGAAAAGCTTCAGCCATCCATATTTCTCTTAAAGACCGGATTGCCCATAATTTCTTTGATGTAATCCTAAACCCATCTTTCCCAAAACGTCTTTTTCCTTCCATAATAAATTCTTTTTTTGTTCATCTCTTCAAAGCTTCACCCAAAAGTCCAAATACCAAATCAAAATCAATTTTTCTAGAGAGCCAGGCCAATCTCTAGAATGATGGATGGTATTGGGCTGGCCTGGTGCGGGCGATTCTCTAGATTTTTGGAATCAAAATAATAAGTAATAACCGCTTACTAGGAAAACAAAAATCTTTTCTCTCCATGCCCTTTCTTCTCGCTTCTTTTACCATCAATCAACCCTTAAAACTCTAATCTCTCTCCAAATCCACCACAAACTCCTCCATAACTAGCCAATTGACCAAAATGTCTCTTTACTTCGTTTTGTTTCGTTTTCTTCACTTTGTTTTTTTTTTCGACTTTTTCTATCACCGACGCCAAAAGCTTTTCCATATCTCAATGGCTTTTGGACGTTTTGGTCATTACATTTTTATGAATAACATTAGTAGGTCAACATGTTTGACGTAACAATCAAACTAAAAATGAATGTTAGACTTGAATACATAAACTTTTGGGAGTCAAAGAATAACCATAGACTAATTGAGGCCAAAAGAAAAATAACCCTATTTATAATTCAAATGTATACTATTTCAGAAATTAATTTTTTTCCAAAAATTAAATTAGATATTGAATATATGCATATTCTATATGTTCAACCACATTAGTAAAGGTAAAAAAAGGAAGGTATCACTACAAAAAAAGACGATTCAACAACAGCTAAAAATCATTGCTAAAATGAATTAGCAACGACACAACAACCGTCGCAATACCGTGGCTATTTTAATCGTCGCTATTTGAATCAGCAACAGTAAACTATCCCGTCGCTAATTCGCAATGGTAAACTATCCCGTCGCTAATTCGCAACAGCAAAAAATCGTCGCTAACTCAAAAAATTTCGTCGCTAAAGCTGTTGAAAATTTCGACCAAGACTATCGCAAATTGAAAATAGCGACGGTTTTTTTGCTGTGGCTATTTAGCGACGGTTTTTGCCGTGGCTATTTAGCGTCGATTTTTTGCCGTCGCTAAATTGCAACTCTAATTGACAAAACAGCCACGGTATTTGCCGTAGCTATTTAGGGACAACTTTGTTGCAAATCATATTGACAAATAAAATTTACAAATTACAAATGATAATTCATTTTTTATAACAAAATTAGCTATTAATGATTGTCCATTTTGAATATTAATATCAACTATCAGAACTAAACTTAATTGATCAAAATTACACAAATCTCTAGAATATCATACAAAAATTACAAAGAATCCATACAAAAATGACAAAAATAAAATAAAATTCGATCTATAGAATATCTGAGATCTCGGAGATATGATTTCAGATCTCACAAAAATCACTTTCAGCTAGGGAGGCGGCAGAGGAAGGGAGGGGAGAGAGAGGTGGGCGGGATCGGTGTCGAGGGAGGCGGCAAACTTCTCCTTTGTGGGTTTCTTCTCTGCAGGTTGAAAGAAATTTTTTGTATAAGTTGGTTTGTATAGAAAATTTAAATTTACATAGAAAGAGGTAATTGAAGGGTATTGGTTGTGTTAGTTTCACGCGGATCGGTGACGTGATTTGGTTTAGTGCGTTGAATTAAGCTGAAGTTTTTGGGTGTTATTGACGGTTGAGATGAGGTTTCACGCGGATCGGTGATGTGGTTTTTTTTTAAAATATTAGCAACGGCAAACAACCGTCGCTAATAAAAAAATAATCTAAAACGTAGCCACGGTTTATTGCCATAGCTAAATTCTTTAGTGTAATTTAAAAAAAAACCAATTAGGGACGGGTTTTTGCCGTCGCTAATAAAAAAAATCTAAAGCTTAGCGACGGTATTTTGCCGTAGCTAAATTCTTTAGTGTAATTTTTTTTTTCAAAAAACCAATTAGCGACGGTTTTTTGCCGTCACTAATAAAAAATCTAAAACTTAGCCACGATTTTTTACCGTAGCTAAATTTTTAGTGTAATTTTTTTTTTCAAAAAACCAATTAGCAACGGTTTTTTGCCGTCACTAATATAAAATAATGTTATTTTTTTCTTAAAAAATCAATTAGCGACGGTTTTTCGCCGTCGCTAATATAAAAATAATGTTAATTAAAAAAAATCAATTAGCGACGGTTCTTTACTGTCGCTAATAATAAAATATTTGTAAAAAGTAGCGACGACTCATTTATCGTGGCTAACTATTTTTTTGTATATATTTTGTTTTTTCAAAAAATCCATTAGCTACGGTATTCTACCGTAGCTAACAAATTTTATTTGTAAAGTGCCGTCGCTAAATGTTTTTTGTATATATATATATATATTTTTAATCCATTGCTAATGAATTTTATTTGTAAATCTTAGCGACGACTAAGACCGTCGCTAATACAAGAATTAACGACAGTTTTAAGCCGTCGCAAAATATTTAGCGACGAATATTTATAAATATGGGTTGAAACAGTGTCAAAAGCATTAGCGACGGTTTTTTGCCGTCGCAAATCTTATAATTAGCCACAGTATAAAAAAACCGTCGCCAATTTCCGTAGTTATTAATGTTTTTTTTTTTTTTTTTTGTAGTGTATCTATTATTGAAGGTATCTAATTGCGCCCATCTTTTATCAAAGGGCAGTCATCCCGATGTACTACTAGTGTTCTGTGGATGAGATTATCATCCAATCCAATGTTGAAAAACTTGCGAAAATTTTTGATGTGCACCACTTTGCATACCTTTACTATTTTATGAGACTCCCAAGGCTCAACTTGTTGACTCTCGCCATCATGTGAAGGCTTGGCGGGATGACATCTATTCTCGTCCAACTAGTAAGAAAGTTGTCATGGGAATGACTTTGCTCAGCTAGATCTTTTGTATGGCGTGAAATTTGATGTATTTTCATTTTCCTTGATTATAACATAATAATTAGTGTTAACAATTATAGTAATTATATAATTATGAATACCTAATTAACATAAACTGTAGTTATTTAGGAATATCGTATTAAAATTATTTTTCCTTTCCTATTTAGGATTGTATTTGTTTCCTTATAAATACCTCATTGTGAGATGAATAAATTTATGTTTTGAATTAATTAAAAGTTGTTTTATTTGATATGGTATCAAAGCATGGTTCAAGAAGAAGAAGCTATTGTGAAAAGTTGGGTCCTCCATGCCATAAAACTAAATGTGATGAATTTGTTTATTCGTCCTAATGGAGATTGCTATTGTGAAAAGTTGGGTCATTGGTGCCATGGATCTGAATGTGATAAATTTGTTTATTCGTTTTCTTAATACTCTCGAAGACTATTTCCAGTCGATTATTCATATTACATGCCCTAGGAGGGTACCTTCCGTCGGTTATTCGTCCTACGTGCCATCGAGACTACTTCCCATTGGTTATTCTTTTTGTTGCCACATATTTGTTGCCGTTGAGTTGTTGTATAGTTTATCTTTACTGATTCACTTGTCAAGTTGGGCAATTGCGATATTTATGGCCATCTTGCGAGGCAATGTTAACAATTATAGTAGTTATATAATTATGAATACCTAATTAACAGAGACTACAGTTATTTATGAATATTGAATTAACCGTAATTATAATTTTATTTTTCATTTTCTAGTTAGGAATATATTTGTATCCATATAAATACCTCATTATGAGATGAATAAAGTTATGCTGTGAATTATTTAAAAGTTGTTTTTTTTTTGACAAATAAACATTATGGTTTGATTGATTTTTTTTTCTTTCATAAAATCTACCATCTTAACTTCGCAATAAAATCACTAGAAACAAGTTTGATGTTTTTTTGATAAATGAACTTGCATGCATTCACTAAAAACTCAACCACATGAAAAGTTGTATGGGTCTTATTATGAGACTATATTATGGTATCAACATACACACATAAAAGCTAACTGAGACAAATTGTCTCTAAAGCTTTGGAAAACACGAACCACGTCCTAACAGTCCATATGTATAATGATTTCTTTCAGCTATTCTCTATACACTATCTAACAATAGTGAGGAATGCCACTTCAAAATTGGAGTGGATCTAACATCAAAAGTTCCACCGGTGTTCCAATATGTTGTCCTTGCTCGTTTTTTGCCAGTAGTCCAAAAGATCTTGATTTCACATGAAAAAAAACCCATCATCAACATATACATAGATTAGATTTCGGTTGCTAGTGTTTGTGCTATTGCTACAATCGCCAATACTCCTTGCTGCATTGTAGCTCTCTGTAAGATTTTTTTTTGAAAGGCATTGTTAATATTTATGATGTTGATCAACTCTGTAATATTTTTGAAAAGCATTGTTAATATTTTTTTTTAGCTCTCTGTAAGATTGTTACAAGATGAAAAACATTGTGCCATGCATTCCAGCTACAGAAATTTCCTCCTTAATTAATACGAAATTAATATTACATATATAACACATTGTCAATATTTATGATGTTGATCAACTCACGGTTTTCCTTTTCAAGTAAATTCAAATGCCAAATTACGAATGACACAATAATTGTGGTAGCGAATATACAAAAAATGAAAAACATTTATGTAAATTTTCAAGATTCTTTGTCAATTTTCTAGAAGTGATACATATACATTTATCAATAGCTACATTGATTTTTCTGGAATTGTTGCATAGTGTGTTGTTTTGTTGTTATTTTCAAATGATTTAGTGTTTGTTTAACTTTCATAACTTTATTGGTAGTCAATGCAAGTATAATTTACTCCAAAAAGTTACATATAAATGATTTCCTGTATATATAAATTTACTCTAAAAAAATCAAAATATTTCTACCAAAGTTGAGTTACCGACGTCCAAGATGCTTAGAATATGACTTTTACTGTCCTTTTGGTTTCCTCCAATCTTTCATTTATAAAATTGAACAAGTATAATAGGTGAAACGAAAACAATAATACATTTTGAACAGGCAATTGAAATAGAAAGGGAAGGCTTCAGATACTTATAAAGTTGATAAAGTCTAAGAGATGTCACATGCCCCTAATGACAGCGACATTTATAGGCAAAATATTTTATATCCAGGGTTAAATTTGTAAATTTAGTATTTTGTAACTTTGTTACTTTACCTAACTTTCTATTTACTTTGAATGTTTGGCAGTTTTTTTTTTTTTGCCGGGGGTTTGGCTTTTTGGCAATTTTATCTTTCTATAAGCTATGTTTGCTATTGTGTTGTAAAAGAATGAGTAAAATTATAAAAATGCTCAATCCTGACAAAAATGGTTGCCTAGCAAAACTGTTATTCATTCACGAAGGAAGTTTAAATTTTGTGTTGTTTTAAATGAAAATTTTAAGCGTTTGTATTAATAATTAGCAATTACTAATTGGAATGCATAATTTTTTTAAATGAAAATCAAATAGGGATATTTGGATCCAACACATTAATAGCAAAGATCAGTAATTTCTGAGTAAATCCATTAATCAGTTGATGTCCTCTTTTAGCTCCAAGTTTAATTTTAACAAAACTCAAATGGTACATTATGGCAAGGAAATGGTGGTCTAGTTTCCATGCTTAGAGATGTCTACAACTATGGGGTTCTCCTGTTCTCCTGTTGCAGGATACATGCCAGATAGATATGCATAAGTAGCAGTGAAGGCAAGACAATGCTTGTTATCTGTAATTTGCTCTCATTTTCAAGGCCACTGCCTCGCATCGTAATGTATTAGGAACTCATTTCTCAGCTGTACAGTTAAAATTTTGGCTCTAATTAATCTATGTTATATGAATCAAGCAGTTGTTTCTACTCGATGCTTCTGCAAGGGGATGCACATAAATCCTAATCCATTTGATCGACAAGTTGCATCTTATTCAACCCCTGATAGAATTCATGATCAAGAATTTAGTAGAATCAGTATAACAAGTAAGGTTTGCACTCAACAGAGTCAAGTTCAAATTCAAGATTGATTATCTCTACAAAAAGTACAGTACAAGAATAAAAAAATTAAAATAGAAAAATTAAAATAAGACTCTATTTTGTATAGGGATTTTTAACTTTCTTGTTTCCACAAGGTTAAATAAAAATTAACTTATATAAATTTGTATTCAATCAAGAACAACACAACAATAATACAATTATCTAATTATTTTCTTTAAAACCTCAAAAACCCTTTGCTAATTCCGTTATCAACTAGTTGTCTTGTTCATAGTTGGTGTGTAAACTTTTTCACCTAGACCATATGACATTAAAATTATCGGTTTTTCTTTCATTGGCTAAATGCAATTTGTGCGTAAAAATAAAAACTTGGCAATCTCGGAGACTTGTTCATAGTTGGTGTGTAAACTTTTTCACCTAGGCCCTATGACATTAAAATTCTCGATGTTTTTTCATCCAATGGTTGGAAGCAGTTTGTGCGTAAAAATAAAAACTTGGCAATCTCGGATGATGAACTAAAACCATTAAATGTCCATACAATTAAGGATTTGTTAAAATTGTTTCTAAATTGTTCAAAGGATTTTTTAAGAAATTGTTTTGGATAGTCAAATTTATTGATCACTATCCATTAGCCATTACCGATCCAAAATGGTTAGAATGTGACTTCTACTGTACTTTTGGTTTCCTCCAACTTTTCATTTGAACAAGTATTATAAGTGTAACAAAAACAATAACAAGCTATGAAATAGAAACGGAGGGCTTTCGGATACTTATAAAGGCTAAAAGATATATCACATGCCCCTACTGACACTCAATATATAAGCAAATATTTTATATCTAGGGTCAAATTTGTACATTTAATTTTTCATAACTTTGTTATTTTACCTAGCTTTCTCTTTGCTTTGAATGTTTGTTAAGTTACTGAAGCAAGTTTAAATTTTGTATAGTTATATTTCGACCCCACATTTTTGTTAAACCCAGTAAGAAAATCAATCAGGGATATTTAGATGTTAGGTCTCTTCATCTGTATTAGTAGAGTGTTTGTCCTTGATTTGTCCATAGACTGAGTCTAGGTCCCAAGATCGCGTTGACTCTAATTTCCGTATCTTCTCCGTTTAACTTAAAAAACCTGGAGCATGATAAAGGTCATTAAAATTTTACATTGCTGTCTAACTTCGAACCTTGTGGAAACTATACCTTTCATTTCATACTTTCCAACCAATTGAACTTAGGGGTGTACAATACTCTTGGGTTCAATCTGATCTCTACTAGTTTATAGCTGGTGGAACCATAAATGGAATTGAATTGATCGAATTGCTGATAATAGAAACTGAATCGAATATAAGAATTACCAAACCAAACACTTCCGTTAGATCAGTTTGGTCGGTTTAATCGTTTTTTTTTGGCACAACCCTAATCAATAATTAAGCTTAGAATAAAGTGGGTGTTTACATTATTTTTATCATTCATAAATTTCAATGAGAGTGATAGAAAACATGTACATTGACACTTTAAAAATATAAATTAAGAAAATCCTCAAGATTTTAATAAAGAAACATGAGCGAATAAAAATCAACAGAAGTTTACTAATTCAAATTTTTTCATCATTGAAGATGAGATAATTGGCGAACAATGGAAACTGTTTGGGATAAATGGATTGCTCTGTCAAAATATATGCACCATTTGCTTATATATCTTGAAAAGAACTTCTACGCGTGATAGATTGGTTGTTCTTTTATGATAAAAATTGCTAAAAGTTGCATCAGATTGATTGCTCTTTTGTGCTTGGATTGCTATGTTTGAAGAAGATGAATTTTTTTATCCACACGGCAATGTAGTTGGTTTCAAGAAAACGAAGAAATCACCTAAGAGCTAGGGTATTAAGAACTTGTTGGACCATGTATGTGTTAAGCATACTAGCCTGTCATGTTAAGCATACTAGTCTGTTAGTTAGTTAGTTAGTTAGTTAGTTAGTTAGTCAGATTGTTAGCTTAAGTTTGTATAGTTGTCATTCTGTTTTGACAACCATTCATGATGTCTAGATTTCTATATAAGCAATGTACAAAGATCATTTGAGTGTATTAAAATTAAATGCTTTCTCAGTAGATAATCTGTCCCAGACTTTAACATGGTATCAGAGCTTTCTCATTGTTCTTCATCTTCTTTTCTTTTTCCTTTCTCAGTTTCTTCCCATCTTCTCAATCAGCAGTAATAATGGCTAATTCAACCCCTTCAAATGCTACATCTATCAGCAATTCTTCAATTACAGACTGTAAACCAGTCATGTTTACTCATGTATTGTCTGTCAAACTAAGTGAGAACAATTACTTCTTGTGAGAACAACAAGTATTAGCAACAATTAAAGGTCACAAGTTACAAAGGTTCATTGAAAAAGACTCATCTCCACCACTATTTCTATCTGTTGAAGATCAAGTTCATGGTAATGTCAATCCAGAGTTCATCAGTTCGGAACAACAGGATCAACTTCTCTTTTCATGGCTTCTTTCATCCATGACTGAATAGTTACTAACAAGGTTAGTAGGTTGTGAATCTTCTGCACATATCTGGAATATACTTGAGGTTTTCTTCAATTCTCAAACTATAGCAAAGATTTCACAATTTAGAACTCAACTTCAGAATCTCAAGAAAGGTGGTATGAACATTAATGAGTACTTATTAAAGATCAAGAACATCATTGATCAGTTGGCTTCAGTAGGTCATTCACTATCTTCTAAAGACCACATTAATGCTATTTTCAAAGAATTACCTCAACCTTATGATACATTCATAGTGTCAGTCAGTTCCAGATCAGTTTCTTATAGTGTTGCAGAGATTGAAGCACTTCTACTGGCTCAAGAAACAAGAATTGAGAGACATGTAAAAGAACTTGATGCATCTAGTTATGCAAATGTTGCTCACAATAATTACAAGCCGTCACCTAGATCAATTGCTTCAAATCCACATACATGGAGACCTCAGTTCAGATCTCCAACAACCTCTTTCTCATTCAGAAGTGGCCGATTTGGATCTGGTAGAGGCTCAAGATTCCCTGGTCATCAAAGCAATCGACCTCAATGTCAAATCTGTGGAAAAATAGGTCATCTAGCTTTCAAATGCTATAACAGATTTGATGATAATCTTTCAAATCCATGGAGTTCAAGCACTGCATCTCAAAAAGAAAATTTGCAAGCAAACATAGCATCTAGAAATGCTTTCTCAGTATCATCCAGTCATCCTTCTGAATCCACTTGGGGAACTAATTCTGAGTCTCAGATGAAAACGTTTCCTTCATCATCTACTACATCTGATCAGAGATGGTATCCAGACTCTGGTGCAACAAATCATTGCACTCCTTTCACACAGACCATGACCTCTTCTTCTCCATATCTTGGCAATGAACCCCTTTTCATTGGGGATGGAACTGGGCTGCAA
This sequence comes from Berberis thunbergii, assembly GCA_003290165.1. Taxonomy (NCBI): domain Eukaryota; kingdom Viridiplantae; phylum Streptophyta; class Magnoliopsida; order Ranunculales; family Berberidaceae; genus Berberis; species Berberis thunbergii. The sequence goes on along the minus strand of QNQO01000273.1, from coordinate 808,748 downwards.
ATTCAAAATATAGGTGAGTCTACATTACACTCATTCAATCCTTCAAGAAAATTGACTCTTAAGAGTGTTCTTCAAATACCCAAACTCACCAAGAATCTTTTAAGTGTATCCAAATTTGCAAAAGATAACCATGTCTTTTTTGAATTTCATTCTAATGTCTGTTTTGTGAAAGATCAGGTCACGAACCAGATTATGTTGGAAGGAATTCTTAGCAATGGGCTATATGTTTTTCCATCTTCTCATCTTGTTGAACCAGTCATTCCAAGCAAGTCAGTTCATACAGTCTTTACAAAGGCCTCGTCACCATTGTCACTCTGGCATGCTTGATTGGGCCATCCATCATTGAAATTAGTTCACAAAATACTTAGTCAATGTAATATCTTTGTTTCAAACAACAATGAATCTTACTTTTGTTCTTCATGTTGTTTAAGAAAGATTCACAAATTTCCATTCCCTAGTTCATCAACAGTGTACAATTCTCCATTAGAACTCATACATACAGACTTGTGGTGTCCTGCTTCAACTGTGTCTTCCTCTGGTTACAAATATTACATACATTTCATTGATGCATATAGTAGATTTACTCGGGTATATCTATTGCAAAATAAGTTAGATGCATTCCCTACATTTCTCAAGTTTAAGTCACAGGTAGCGCTAAAATTTAATCTTCCCATTAAGTGTGTTCAGTCTGACTGGGGTGGTGAATACAAATCCTTCTCAAAATTTTAGAACAAAATGGTGTTCTTCATCGGTTAGCTTGTCCAACTACTCATCAACAAAATGGTGTTGCTGAGAGGAAACATAGACATATAACTGAATCAACTCTTACACTTCTTGCTCATGCTTCTCTTCCTTTAAAATTTTGGGATGAAGCAGTTAGAACCTCGGTTTATCTTCTTAACAGAGTTCCTTCTTCTGTTCTAAATGGTATATCTTCTTTTGAATTTCTTTATCACAAAGCACCTGATTACAAAACTCTTAAGGTTTTTGGGTGTTCTTGTTATCCCAACATCAGATCCTATAACACACATAAGCTCCAATATAGGTCAGTAGAATGTACCTTTCTTGGTTACAGTATACAACACAAGGGGTACAAATGTATGTCACCTACTGGTCGTATATACATATCTAGAGATGTGGTGTTCAATGAGAATTCATTTCCATATCAAGTATTAAATCCTCCTTCTTTCAAACCTCATTCACTTTTTCCTGTTTCTACATCTGCTTCCATTCCACTATCTGATTCATCTACTGTCAAAACTGCAAAGCACACTGATCCAACACTGCAAAGTCCCGTTGTCACTCAGACTCCTTTGTCTCATAGATCTTTGTCGCCTGATAATAGCCAGTCATCCACCAGACCATTGGTGTCACGCCCCGACCCGCCACGGGAATCGCAGCGTGCCGATGCGTGACCTACCAAGCACACAGGCGGATCGTAACCGGCCACAACATCATAATATAACACATTCTTGATACGATAAACAAACGAAAATAAAACTACGCTAAAGTTTGAACAAAATAGATATATATTTGATTCGCCCCGCCAGAGTCATACCGACCAAACAGTATACAAACATTTAGTTTAACAATATAGTACATCTGAAACACAGAGGAAGCAAAACATACCCGTACAGGGTGGACACAACCCAAAAAGCTCAAAACACGCCTACAACGGAAATCGAGGCCTACGCGCCACGATCAGCAGGAACTCCAACACTGCCTGCACTCCAATAGAAGCACACCCCTTGCGGGGTCAGCAAAGCACAAAGCTAGCTGGTGCGAGCGAACTAAATACAAATAACGGGATAATAAACAAGGAAAATTCATGCCAGACAACAATAAATAAACAACCAGTTCTAAAGTCTAAATCACACAGTGTATCTAAGGATAATGTTTCTAAGTTCAAGCAACAACACATATTTCAGATTCAACAATAACTACCAGTTTATGATATATGTCCATCATTACACACGATTCAAAACATGGTAAATATCAAGCAATGCAAAGGAATCAATCTCATAATTCCTCCTAGTCTCCTAGGTATAGCAATGAAGTTGAAATCAGAAATCCTGTAAAATCCTGTATAAGTGTCTCATATCGTAGGTATCCGCATACCCTACGAATGTGTCTCACCCAGACACATCCCACAACGTGCACCAGTACCACTTCGGGCTTGTTTGTATCCTAATGGGGTGCCATCTGCCAGGATACAAACTCAAACGTCCCGAACGACTGGCCTAACACGGCCAACCTAACATAATCCAAATCAAGCGCGCTGGGAGGGAAAGCGAGTAATCTCCAAAGCACGTCCTCCGGGACCCGTCCTACTGCACTCTATAGTGGCAAGTGCGTGCGGGAGCTCACCGCACCTCAGCAAGCTTGCCACATGCAATAGCGTCCACAATGTCAGGTGCGAGTCATCTCCAGCACCATCCAACTCACGATGCGAGCAAGCTCCTAAGCATCGGCAAACAGGCATTATAGCGGGGTAAAGACACTTATACTACTATCCACATGCACAAATGACAAATCTGTACATAACCAAATGTACAAACGTGCAATCATAAACAATTCGGCAATTTTATAAAACCACGACTATGCCAGGGTCCCAACATGACCCAAATCACCACAATAAATTTATTCGAGTCGATTATCATACATGCTCAAGACTCGAAAATCCACGGTAAAACATGATATGCTATGCAAACTCAACAACGAAGCATACAGGTTTCATGTCATTACACCAAAGCCTAATCACACCGAATTTACTAATCGATTTCATTCAAGTATCATGCTTTTCTGAAAATCCAATGCATAATTCATTCACACATAACTAACACAATCCTCGAAATCTGAAAACTCCGAATTTCAGATTCGGATTCAATTCTACACAATTGACGGTATACTATAAAAAATTCATTTCAGGATTTCAAGTAATTATTTTATCAAAATAATATTATAGTTCCACTCACCTGGCGGAATGGATTTTTTTCGAAATCCACTTCCTACCGGTCGAAGCTCCAAAACGCAATACCACGAATGCGAGGCCACGAAAATTCTAAAACTGCAAGGCGGGCTCGAAAATGAGCAAACTAGCCGAAAACTGAAATAAATAAATAAATACAAGCGACGCGTGACTGAAAGGAATACTTACAGCCAAAAGGAAATCGGCAACCACCCCGCCGAAACCCAAGGTTTGGCGAAAACGCGCCGAAACCCTCCCTACTCCGGTCTGATCGCTACCAAACTGCACAACAATCCACAAAAGAGTCTAAGGACACTCAGAGTCACGAAAATGAGGCTCACCCACGCACCCAAAGCCCGGTTTCACGCCGAGGAACCCTCCAAACAAACATGCACCCTGATTTTTTTGAAAAAAAAATTTGGGCAACCCCAAAACAGTCTTGCATGTTGGTTCTAAGGGCTCCCAAGGACGCCACCAAGGCCCTAACACGGCTGATCGGAGCTAAAAAGCCGATCAAACCCCACACCCAAATGAAAACTGAATTTTTTCTTTTTTTTTTTTGAAAAAAAAAAAAAACAATTTTGAAATAAATAGGGGGAAGAGAAAACGAACCGAGGAGGAGGAGGAGGTGAGATTGGGCAAGAAAATCCACCCAAAAAAAACCGCCAAGAAAAAGGAGGAGGCGACGTCGCAGCGCGCTGCTACGAACAGAAAAAAAAAAAAAAAAAAAAAGAAGGAAAGAAAGAGAAGAAGAAAGGGGGAGGGGAGGGGTCGAGCTGGTTTAAAGGGGTGGGTGGCTATGTGCCCCCACCACCTTTGCTAAGTACACCCCGGTTTTAAATTTTTTTTTTTTTTTTTTTTTTTTTTTGAAACATGCAAGTCTCACAATTGGTTTCCTTTCCTACTCAACCCAGCCATCTTTCATTGCCTCACAATAATGCACCTTCAAGTCCAGTGGATACTAGTCAGGTTCCAGTCATTCATACTACACTTCACCCTGGACATCAAATGGTAACTAGGTCCAAAGCTGGTATATACAAACCTAAGGTCTTCATGGCCTCTGCTGAACCATCAAGTCTGAATGATGCTTTGACCACACCTCATTGGCTTTCGGCTATGCAAGATGAATATCTGGCACTTCTACGCAATGATACTTGGACTCTGGTGGACTTTCCACAACATAGGAGTATAGTTGGATGTAAATGGCTCTTCAAGGTTAAGGAGAATTCAGATGGGACAATTCATAAGTATAAAGCTCATCTAGTAGCTAGGGGCTTTCAACAAATTCTTGGTTTTGATTATGAAGAAACATTCAGTCCTGTGATAAAAACCATCTACAATCAGAGTCATACTCTCTGTTGCAGTTACTTACTATTGGTCAATTTTTCAATTGGATGTCAACAATGCATTCCTAAATGGGGACCTACAAGAAGAGGTATATATGATGCAACCCCCTAAATTTGTAGATCCAACTCGTCCTAATGCAATTTGCAAGCTTTCAAAAGCAATTTATGGTCTCAAACAGGCACCTAGAGCTTGGTTTGACAAGCTTAGGCACACTCTTATTCAGTTTGGGTTTACTGCACAAAGTCAGATTCTTCTTTGTTCATCAGACACTCACCATCACCTATATTCATCTTAGTATATGTTGATGGCATTTTAGTTACTGGATCTAGCAAGTCTGACATTTTACATTTGATATCTCAACTGAATGCTCAGCTTTCTTCGAAAGAATTGGGATTGATTCATTACTTTCTTGGCATTCAAGTTACTCACACTGCAGACAGAATGTTTCTATCACAATCCAAGTACATTCAAGATCTTATCTGTCGTGTTAAAATGCAATTCGCAAATGGATTGCCTACCCCTATGTGTGGTGGTGAGAAGCTGATAGACACAGGGAGTGATCCAGTTCAAGACGTTCAGTTGTATAGGAGCATTAGTGGAGCCTTACAATATGTTACTATAACTAGACCTGACATTGCATACTCTGTTAATAGGGTATGTTAGTTCATGCAAAACCCTCTTGAGTCTCACTGGCGAGTAGTTAAGAGGATCTTACAGTACCTGAAGGCTACATCAGCATTTGGTCTTCACATAGTTCCTACCCCTTCTTTCAAATTCACTGGGTATTGTGATGCTGACTGGGCATCAGATCCTACAGACCGACGTTCTACTTTAGGCTATTGTGTGTATTTAGGATCAAATCTCATTTCCTGGTCCTCCAAGAAACAAAGTGTTGTCTCTAGGAGTAGCACGGAAGCTGAGTATCGGAGTTTAGCCTCAGTCACAGCTGAATTGTCATGGCTACAGTCCCTTTTCTCTGAATTAAGAATTGGTTGTGCACCTCCTAATGTCTGGTGTGATAACATGAGTGCTGTTCAGCTAAGTGCAAATCCAGTTCTTCATGCCAGGACCAAACATATTGAGCTAGACATTTATTTTGTGCGCGAGAAGGTTGCTAGAAAACTCATTAATGTTGTTCATATTACTGCCAAGGATCAAGTAGCTGATATCCTTACAAAAGCTCTTGGCAAGTCTAGATTTTTACTGTTACGAGACAAACTAAGTGTTGTTAATGGTTCTACCCTTAGTTTGCGGGGGAATGTTAAGCATACTAGTCTGTTAGTTAGTTAGTCAGATTGTTAGCTTAAGTTTGTATAGCTGTCATTCTGTTTTGACAACCATTCATGATGTCTAGATTTCTATATAAGCAATGTACAAAGATCATTTGAGTGTATTGAAATGAAATGCTTCTCAGTGCATAATCTGTCCTAGACTTTAACAGTATGAATACATCCTTTCTTCTTATGCTGATGATGATGAATGAAATGAGGTAACTTATTTGCCATGTTTTCTAAACTCAATTGCAGTCTTTTCATTTTGTTGAGTTTTTATTCTTTCTCCTCTCCCTAAGTTTTCTATTATTTGGGTGTAGTTTCAAGAAAGGGTGATTACAAGATTAGAGAAGACATTAAATATAACACCAGGGGAAGGAGCATTATTCAGAATCATGAATAGGTGTGACGATTGGTTGTACAATGTTTGTGTTTTCAGTTTCGTAAGTTCTCTCACTAGAGCAGCCCTATTCGTCAAGAAATCTTGAATCCAACACAAGTTGGTCTATGTTTTCATGGTGGTTATCAAGAAATAAACATATGATTTTTCTGAGGTGTTAGGTGTGATGATATGTTGAGCTTTCCTAGGGACGGTATGATAGTTATTTTATGCAGTTTTTGGAGGAATTCATAAATACACTGTTGGAAGGATATAATTTTCTGGAACACTTTTTTGGAAGGGATTCGTAAACATGGTGTTGGAAGGATTAAAAACATGGTATTGGAAGGCATTAGTATGCATTTGTAAACATGGCGTTGAAGGGATTTGATTCAAAAACATAGTGTTGGGTGATTCATAAACATGGTGTTAGAGGGATTAAATGACATAATGTTAATGGAGAAGAGAGAGAAGAAGAGGAAAGAGAGGAGGAAAAGAAGAAGAAAAAAGAGGAAAGAAGGAAAAAAGCAGAAGAGGCGAAGAGAAAAGTGGCAGTGATGTTTGATGGAGAAAAGAGAGAAGAAGAAAATGTGAGGGAAGAAGTGACGGCCCGATGATTTGGTAGTGGAAGAAATATGTGGCAATGTCTAAATGATGGTGGTGCTTGATGGAAAAGAAAGAGAGCTAGAAAGAGAAGGTAGATTTTATTATTATTATTGGTGGTATTCATTAGAAAAGTGGTGGTGTCTTGCAGAAAGAAGGGCATTGGTGATATACTTGAGCAAATTTGGTGGGGTGGTGTCATTTAGTTGTTACCAACAAGATATTAGATTTGTCTCTCGAAGCCCAACCACATAAGGAACACTTGGGGGTGGGGCTATCTACAAAGATGAACAGAACAACATTTCACTAAAGATCTAGAGTTACAATGAGCTAAACACCAGACAACAACTTGTGTGCCATACAAAACAATAGACATAAACAACAGCTGAGCTAACAACATTTGGAAAACCACTTTCCTAGATCTAAACAACAATACTCAAACCTCACTTCCAGAAAGTGCAATCCATAGGCCAGAGGTCAACTGATTCATTTTCAAATAGCTATGTACACAAAATGAAACAGAAACACACACTGTAAATGGCCGTCACACAGATTTGACAGCCAACGACTTCTGTCGTTTCAGCCCTCGGTCATCAGCAGTAGCATCAAGTGATCAACTCTCATCTTCCAAAGAAACAATGATCATTGGATCCTCTATGAAGAAGAGCGTTGGTTGCTAAAAGAAAAGAAAGAGGGAGTTAGTTTATCTGAATTTCATAGGAGAAATATTGAGTTGTCTCACATAAGAAATAGCTGAAAATCCTAATATGATTCCAACTACATGGGACATAATCAAGTTTTAGTTTTTATGCTTCATGGCTTTAGTCACTAAGAATACGCCCTAAACAAAAGAAAATGGTAATAATAATAACAAACATAGTACTAAAGAAAAATTAAAAACCTTCATTTAACTGTGATTCAAGGGCAGTTTTTCTTAAATAACCATTGATTAACGCCATTGTCACCCCCTCCTGTTCTCGTTGATCCAAGATCAACAATCTCCAAGACCTTTCTACGTCTCTTTTAACATACGCACAATTTCAGATTTATTTCACAAAAGAGACCGCCCACCCACATCTTGAATTCTCTTTTGCAACTACTATTTCCTCCATCTCCAAGATCTCTCTCTCTCTTCTAACATACACATCTTGAATTCTCTTTTCACAAAATAGACGTTGGGATAAGGGATATACATGTACTCTGCTACACAAAAAGTGACTAAAAAGAATAATGTTTTAAGTTTCATGTAAACTAACAAGTTCACTAAAGATTTGTCCAATTTCTTCCAATACTGAGATCCAGGGGATTCCATATTCAGAGTAGATTCATACCTGTTGTCAGTCATTCACAAGCAATCTTAGTGTCAAAGCTGCTGAGGCAGATAGCAAATGCCTGGAATGCCGAAATTGGATATTGGTAATCCATGGTAAACAAGTCCTTCCCTACTTTTCCAAACTGGAGAATGACTTTGTCATATTCCTGACTAGCTTGTCCATTTTCTAAAGAAGCCACAAGCTGAAAGTTCTTCACCGAAGCAACTGTCACCCGACCTCGAAAATTAAGGCACCAGCATTGCAGTTGCTCATGCCACCTAGGAGATTTGTTCTTTAATACGAGCATTCCTTCTTGCTGGCCTGCCAAATTTCCTGACCGGAGACCTCCAATGCAGGTAGATTTAGATCTGAAAAATGGGATTGATGGTAAAGAATCTGGGTTGCTAAGGGGAATTTCAGTCTGTGTAGGGGCCACACCCCCTGGTTCTACTGCAGAAGCAGGGATTGCATCCATAATACATTGCATTCTCCTTGGACCCCTAGTGGTGACAAAGTGTACGCAATCAGTTGAGCAATTTCATTCACAAAATATACATAAATCAGAACATACAAAGCACAGAGCAACCATTCAATTACCAACGGTTTAACAAATTAGGCCTAATCTACGACCTACATTCATGGAAAATCTTGCATCACCCAATTTCTCACCTGGAACCCAAAACATTCAACTCATAGGAAATGTGTGCCACTGGGTAGTTTCCAGCTGGTACTCTTGGAGAAACTTGTCTCAAACCAACCAGCCTAGCAGAGCGGCTATTAGCAATCATTGCTCCAGCATGAGGAGGCTGGCCATCATAAACATTAAACTTCGTTCCCAGAAAGTTTGATCTGTTAAGAAAAGTAAGAAATTTTAAGTAGTGGTCATGAATATCATACTACATATATAGAGTGGGCCAAGTGAGGTTGAGTGGCTCACCTCAACTTCCCAATGTAGGTTCCACTCCCCTTGGACATGTCATCTGCATCTAAAGAGATAATATAGTCTGTACAGGTGGGACGACGAAATTTCCGTGCAGCAAGAAGGAACTTGCCATTATCAGTCAGAGCTGCAATTGCAACAGACAGGCAAATAAACTTATATGAAGGGAAAAAAGAGAGGATATCATGTCGTCTCAATGCAAATGGAGGGGAAAAAGAAAAAGGAAAATTTTGCTAAACCCCAACACTAACCTTGAGTTAAACCAATGTACAAATAATATGTTTGGCTGGCCCGATTCCGTTTTATGAAACACTGCATTATAGAATCCCGTGGTCCAGGCTGCATAATGTAACCATCTTATCAAGTTCAGAGCATATACTTCCAAATTAAGCAATATTTTCATGAGAATAATGTAATTATGAACAGCAATCAAATTGATCTAACAAAATGTCTTAAATCTATCACTCAAAGGCATGTGCGATGTCCATATTCCAGTATTGCTAACTAAGAAATATAATGGATGAGTAAAGGCTAAAATAGTTTTGCAATCAGTTTGCAAAACAATTTCTAAGATTTCATTCAGATCAATTGTGCTCTAGGATTAAATTTTCTTCATAAGTAATACTTAAATATTCACTTGAGTGCACGTACAAAAACACTCATGAGCATACCTTGTTTCTTCAGCTCTGTGAGAAGTTGCTGTCTCGTGGGAGGTTGATAAATGAATTTATCATGGTGACGAGAAAACAAGGAACGTTCACGAGTCATTTTAGGAAATGTCAATACCTTCTAAATGTGCAACTTACTCAATATGCAAGGATGTTCCCATGATAGTTTTCATATTGAAACCAAATTCAACCATATAAACAAAATGTACATACATTCAAAGTAACAAAGACCAAGATGAGCTTTAGGATTAGTAAAAGGTTTGTCAGAGATGAACTGGTTTGTCCAACGTATGGTAAAATCAACCCCAGTTTTGTTACCCTTAACATTCTTTTAAACAAAAAATTATTTCATACGAAATTAAAGGTACAGAGTGCATAGGACTGTGATGCCCAATAATGATATATGTTATCGAACTACCTAAAAATTTAGTAAATCAACAATGAACATAATTAGCTAACAAAAATAATGAGCTTGTAATATCAATATCAAAATCACAAGTACAGCCTAGAAATTTCAAACCTGCTTCAATGAAATCGGAAAAGTCAACCTCCCAGAGAACTCAGGAGTCTTAACAATCTCCTTCATAATTTCCCTCCAACTCCTGCAAACCCCAGCACAAGCAGTCAAATACTTGCGTGGCGGCCACGCATCCTCGGACTCCTCTATCCTCATTAACACATCCCTCAGTAGCTCAGGTGGCATATTAGCCCAACAGCTCTGCTTCAAAGCATCAACTGGCACAGATACATCTCTCACCAATCTATTTGAAGACTTGGATCTCAACCCATAACTTAGCTTCATTTCCAACCCCTTCCTCGATGACACACTCCCCATTTCTCTCCTCATTTCCTCAACAATGCTCCTCCTCGTAGACATCAAATTCCTCCAAACCCCAATCACTACATCCCCACAAAATCTCTACTTCTGTACTTTTAACAAACCCCCAGACCCAAAAATCTCAAGCAACTGAGATTCTCTGAAGAGAAACACAAACTCAATCACATAAAGCTCGTTTTTTTCCTACCAATACTGAATTGGCCCGTTACTTCTAAGTTTGAGAAGAAAAAACGAAACTTTCACGACTGGGTTTACTTCAACGCATCAAACTCCTTTAGAAAGTAAAAATCAATCAATCAATCAAACCCCAACAACACTATTTACCTTCAACAGCCGAAATCAAGAACAGATGCATCCACTAAACACTAAACGTAAACGCTACAAATATAGGGTCGATCAGAAGCTCAGCTTGGAAGGGAAAGAACCCAGATTTAGTTTTCTCTATTGAGAATTGCGAGAGAAATTTTAGGGGTTTCGATCTGTATGTCTGAATCTCTCTTTCCTCCGTTAAAGTGTTTGACGCAAAGAATAGTGGAGGTCCTCCTTATGAGCACTTGAGGTTGTTGTGAGATTTGAAATTGAGGACATCGAGGAAAGGTTAGATTGTGAAAATGAAAGTGATTGATAGTGATATTTAGGGGAATGTATTTTTATGGACAATAAATTCCAAATGGATATTGCCGTGGGGAAATTTTATCTTTTATTTTGTCAAATTTTTTATTTATTTTTTATATGTTGTATAATCTTTATCTCATGCCAAGTTTTGTATGTTGTCTGTGCACTTTTCCAAATATTCTAATCAAAACGATCGACGCAAAGGTAGCCAGGTTGGCTCCCTCAGGCTGTGGTGGTTGGACTCACATGTCTTTTTTAATCGTTTTTTTGCATAAGCAAATGAAATAACCTAAGTAGTTAAGATGTCAGAATGTCCTAGTTCTTAGTTGGAATTGAATAGATGTAGTTTGTAATAAATACGACATGTAAATCCTAAAAATCTCACGTGTCAGTGATCGCCATGACAACTGCAAAATTTGCTCAAGCTTAGATGAAGTAGATTAGTCTTAAATGAATAACATAGTATTTGAGCAGTTGCAGATGGTATCATTAGGTCACAAGGTCGGATCCAACCAACGACATTTGGGATGGGAGAGATTAAACAAAAAAAAAAACTTAGGATGACATCTCCTTATAGCATTATGTTTTCTTCTCAATAATGTGAGATATTTTGAATATCTAATTAGATTGATTCAATAAAATAAAATGCCATAGGGAAGAATACTTGGAAGATGAGACAATTAGAGAAAAATACAAATCTTAAAATTATAACAAAAGGAAAAAGTGGTGGTAGAGACGGAAGAAATTCCAATAGTGTCGAAATCAAAACATGCTTTTGCATTGTTATCATCGTGAGACTAAAGCTTTCTCTGCCCTTCAAATACAGGAATGTTAAGCAAAGAAATTAATCACTATTATAACATGCTCCATTCTATTGAAGCTATTATAACGTGCCTGGGTGGCTAGGGAATCTATAGAGATGTACAGTTTTCTTGGCAAGCAACTTGATGATGATAATCCGAAAACAATAATTAACAACGTGGATTACACGACTACCTGCTGTGAGCAATTTTTATTATAGGGTTGAGGGCGAAAAAATAAAAATAAAAAAACTAGCCAATTGAGCCTTCGGGGACTGCATCACAAGTATTTTTCGTCATCATAACATCATCCTGATTGAAAAACCTGATTCCCAAGTATTTTCGATATAAGCCATTTTAGCTGCAGTGAACCAAAGGCTACTAAATTCCTATCCATATCATATGGAGTGAAGTACCAGCCCATACTATTTCAAGTGGTACCATATTCTCAACCCTATCGGATGGGGTACCCAAAACTTTTCATAGTTTTAGTGTTACAATCACGGTCCTTACAGGGTCAGGGTCCGGACTAGTTTTAGTGTTACAATCGTGGTCCTCATCGTGGTCCTTACAGGGTCCGGGTACCAGTAGACAATAGTACTAAGCCTTGATTCCTTCCTTCTACTTTCTTCTTTCACTTTATTCAGCCAAATTTTATTCTACCATAAACAAGGCCACAAAACATCAAGAAAAGAAACATGTACTACTACTAATAATTCTTGCTTTGTTTGCAAGAAAAGTGTCTATTTCTTTCTTTCCAAATATTATATCCTAAAATTTGATAATTGAAATGGAAAAAAATTGTCTATTCATTTCAAGCTGACAATTTGTTCTATAAATTGACTTGTTTACAAAATAAGAGATGCTTGAGATTGTGCAGATGGAGATGTCTCCAACTACTTCTCAGTGAACTCAACTGGTTAGTCAATAAGTGGAGGAAAGATTAGACATCCCAACCATCCCACTAGTAGAACTTAAATTCAAACATGGGAATACCTACTTTTAGTATATCAAATACATTATATACAACAAACTATACTATCTACGAACTACGAAGTCGCTGTTTATGATTGTGTTCGCAATCATGTATAGCTTATAAAACACTTTTTGAATACCAATTGACCTTTATAAAAGCTATTTTAGTTGTTTAGAATTAACTTTTTTCCAATAAGGGGTAAGCTTGTTGAGTGTTTTTTTCAATGTTCTAAAAATTGCTAGGTGATAAGCAAGAGACTAGCAGCCATAGGCCTAGGCGAAGGGCGACGAATTTTTTTTTTGTATTATAATTTATGATTTTATAAAAATTAAACATAATAACATATAAATGATTTCAATTTCAATGTCAAGATACATATGCAATATATATATTTATTAAAAAAAAGTCATGGGCACAACCACCAAGTTCTAGCACCCATAGGCCTAGGTTCTTTTGATCTCTAGAAGTCATGGACACAACCACCAAGTTCTCGATGTAAGGATGGACTATGACCTAGCATCCAACAAACTTTCCACTACAAACTAATCAATGGAAAAGATATATTCTCTGTTAGGCAAGCCCTTATCCCTCCTGTGATGATGTAAACTATCATTTTGATTAGTTATACAAGTTCCAAATCTACACGTCAAACTCAAGCATAAGTTGAGGAGCTTTTCCTCCACATAGTTTCTTCGAATAAGTTGAAAGATCCCAGTAAGTGATGTAGGTAAGATGTGAGTTCCATAAAATCATTAAAGGCAACCGAGATTTAGATGGCTCAAGTCAGGAGTTCACTTGGTCGAGAAACTACTACTAATAAAGCAACTATAAAATCATGGTTGGAACCCAATCTTACCAAGTGTGACTACTTATACTTACAGGTTGCCGTATTCTGATACAGACTTGCTGCAACCCACTGGTTCTGCGTAGGATGAGATCATCCAGTTAGATTCAATCACATCCGCAATTGCCTACTATAGCCAGAGTCCACAGGATTTAGGTGACATGGATATAGGCTACCACGATGCATGTGTCATCTAGGAATAATCACAGATAATGACCATAAACAAGATACGTATCTGCTATTTCAAAGTTTTCTGCCTTCATTGGTAAGAAGACTTGAAATTGTCATCGATAAACTTGATAAGATTTCTATACAATGAAAGTCTATTCAGCCGCCAAATTTAATACAAAAATTTATTGACAAGGTATATGTTCAGTTTTAGCTATGCAATAAAATTAATCAGAATGGCAGTTACCAACTGTGAATGATGGGCTTCAAAAATCAAGAATTGGAGTTGTAGCAACTTTTGTTCACGTTTTTACTCGACCATTCTATTATATGACAGGAACGCTTCCATTTGACTGTTGTATGCTTGCCATCGATGTCCCTGCAAACCCATCAACTAATTTAATTATGATGGAAATGTCAGTTCTCCAAATATTCAGGCTCTATATAAAAAAAAGACCGACAGGAGTGAAAGAAACAGGTATGATGGAGTGACTTGGATGCAAGAATGGTGCATGTCGTGGGAACACAATATATGTGGTTTTGAAGTTTTGCACAAAATAAGCAGGTAATTTCTCATCTAGGAGAAAGCAAGCACTCTGGAATTTAAACCTTCCATCAAAATGACTAGTTTTACTCACAAAACACAATTAAATGAGAGCAAAATTTTATTGATATTTTTAAGTATTAAACTATCGCAAAAATGAAGCTTTTCTGCGGCTTCTCTCGTCTCCATACATATTATTTCGTTTTGCAACTTACAATTTCACATTCTTCCAAACAGACCCCAACTAAACACATATCATCTATCAGATGCCACACAAATGAATGTCATCCATTGTGTGCATAATATTTGTCAAAAATAGTTATAACCAAAATTGAGATTACTCTAAAATGTGTCCTACAATAAATTGAGAATGTGTTCTGGTATCTTTTGATGTGGTGAATCGACACTGTGCTTGGAGTTTCCCTCCATACATGTTTTATCCAGAATTAGTCAATGTACTAACAAATTTCCAATTTCAACGTCAACATCCATATCACAATGTCATCCATTGTGTGCATAATGTTTGTCAAAAATAGTATAACCAAAATTGAGTTTATTCTAAAATGTGGCCTAGAATAAATTGAGAATGTGTTGTCGCAGGGACAGCTTAGTGATTTAAACATGAGTTAAAAATGTAAAATTTAAGAATTAAGATTTTACAATTATCTAAGAATCTATTCAATTCCAACATCATCAGCTATTAAACTTTAAATTGTGCAATGTGACACCCTTTTTCTTCATGCAGTTACTTTTTATTACAAAAATCACAGTAGTCGTTTTCAATTTCTTATTGCCCAAAAAATAATGTAACTTCAACAGTGAATAATAATAATAGTAATAACATTAATAAAAATATCTTGTCAGGAGTACTGAGATGCCAATTTTCCGAAAAACGCATTAAAGAGAATTTGAACATATACAAAACTCAACCCAAAAAATAAAAATAGTAGGGTTGTTCAAGGTTTGGATTTGGGGAAAATCGTCAACCAAACCAAATCAAACCAGTCAGTTTGGCAGAATTCCAAAAGAACCGAGATTTGAAACAATACCGATTTCTACTAATATCATTGTTAGTTATTATTCTCCAGTTGAGCTTATAACCACATGTTGTATAAAATAAATAAATAAACACCCACGTGCAAACACACCACCCGCTTACAGAAATATATACATAAAAGATGGACGCTGATACACATACATATGCTATCAAGTAGTTATTGAAATCATATACATGCTACTCAAAAATCAAGACCATGTACCACTAAAGGAGAGCAGGAATTTGAGCAATGCCAATCAGTGACTTAAATGAGAAATAGTTGAGTGAGCAAATAAATTCCTTTAAGTACATATATGAAGGGTATTTTATACTACATTTATACAATATTATTTTTCTGGAAATGAAGATACCGCAAGATGAAATCATACTCAAAATGGTTGAGAGAATACCAGAGTTGCCAGGACAAGAATAAGCTGTTGGAAGATATCTACTTCTTATCATTCCCCGAGCAGCAGTATCAACAGTGATTGCTGGTCTTGAGAAGTTTTTGTCTCTGAGCTGATTAGATAAATTCACAGTTGATGAGTACCCAGGCGAATTTTCTAAGCGCAACTCTGAAGGTTGTGCCACAACCTGATCAGGTTTTCGAACACCAGATGAGGCATATGTATCTTTCTGTTTTTTAATAAAAAGAACATAAGTTAGTTGCTCCTCAATGTTCAGAATTTATTCATTAATGAGAAAGCATCTTAGAAGTCGCAACAGAAAAAGAGTAGCTTAATGTGTGTAGGACACCTCTCCCAACCCCCACACACACAGAGAGATGAAAAAAGAGAAAAAGCAACCCTTCTTTAAGATCTATTCTTGCGTATGTCAATCAAACAGAATGACCTCCATGCACAGTCCCTACCTCTTCAAAGATGCTTCAATTTCATTCATTCGATGCGGTCCAAAAAAATAGAGTTTTCTGACTTTTCTAAACACCGTATAATACACTAATTCACCAAATATTAGTTGATGGATACATTGATGACTTTCACACTGTGACAAGGACACTTTGTTCTTCCCCTCCCTTCACAACACATCAACACCCTCCCCCATGCACAGTCCCTACCTCTTCAAAGATGCTTCAATTTCATTCATTCGATGCGGTCCAAAAAAATAGAGTTTTCTGACTTTTCTAAACACCGTATAATACACTAATTCACCAAATATTAGTTGATGGATACATTGATGACTTTCACACTGTGACAAGGACACTTTGTTCTTCCCCTCCCTTCACAACACATCAACACCCTCCCCCCCCCCCCCCCCCCCCCGCCCACACACAAAAACTTGTGTTAGACACATATTGGACACTAATACAAGAGAAAAGACAATAACAGGTAAAGAAGATGACACAATCATACTCTTCAGAATATACATATATGACAGTCATGTTTGTTATCAAATATGATAATATTTCTGGATAAAACACTGCAACACTCAACCACTTATCACAAAGGATCAATCAAATCAAACATGTGCAGATGACACAAATAAACTAAACCACAGACCTTTTGAGGCAGGATGTCGGATTCTGAATCATGTGAGAAATTCTTCGGTGAAGAAACTTGCATTGGTATCATCACATTTTCCTGTGCTAGTAGTGGACTTGGGGAATCACCAGATTTCGCACTCAGTGATGATTCATGATAAAGATGATTGAGTGCCGATCGTAGACGAAAATTTCTATGTGAGGTATACATTTTACTTGCAAGAGGTACCGGAGGACCTGAGTCATTCATCTGTGAAAGTCAATTCATGAACCCGCAAAGTACAAAACAATAATGACTTAAAGTTGAGACATATAGTATCAGATTTGAATCATTTCCCAAAATGTTAACATAACTGGGTTTGTTCTAATATTTTAATTTGTTAACCTTTCACCTTGAAGATGCTTTAATAATGATGCAGGTGACAGTAAAATCTTTAATTAACATTTGAGTTTTAAGATGCTTGTGAAGCTTTTTTTTTCCAAAAAATAAAAAACAAAAAATCTCATGTAGACCCCTATGCCATATTATGTTTGGCCAATGTCTAACTATAGTTTCAATCAATATTTCTTGTATGAAAGGCTTTGGGCCCCTAGATTCAATCTTGAATCAGGTTCATGAAACCATTAGAAATTTATCAAGATCGCATGCTGTTACTAATTCATGACATTGCATGTAGCGGATTAAACTTGCATCCTCTATATAGTAAATTATGGAGATGTTTCATTTACTTCTCTTCCATGGAGATTATGTTCACCCAAAATGTATTTAATTTAAGTCATGAAAATGGTCCAGGAAATACTTTATCAATATTCTGATTTTGCTGGAACAATGAAAATCATGCAACTTTTCTTTTATTTTGAAAAGGAATGAATAATTTGTAGCTAAATACGGATTTTGTTTGTGCTATTCCAGGTTAGTTTGAACTACAAAATTTGTCTTAAGGATGTTTAAATAAATGGTTCAAACTCTCAAAATTTAGTTGCTGATAATAACTTTAAAAAGTGAAGCTTCCTTACATATAAATGTCTCTTGAGAGTTTGTGCCACTTGCAGTTTTTAGACCATCTGATATTAATAGATTCTCGGCTGCTATCCTACAAGCGCAGGCGAAGAAAACCACATTAACTCTAATAATCTTATCTCCTGGGAGCTTCTGGGCTCCAACTAGAAAAGATAATACAGAACAAAGTACAACTGGATAGCTCTGCCCATGTCATGTTACCATAACAAGTAACAATCATATAAGATGAAACTGCTAAACATAAGAAAATATTGGAGAGCTGAAAGCTATGCAGCAGATAACAAATTTATAGTCAGCTAGGTAATGTGAGCATACAACTTGGTGCGCTTTTCTGAAGGATTGACAACCATTTGCCACTTTGTACTTCCCGGACTAATAGATGAACCATCTGTTACAGAAGCCCCACCTAAAGAAGGTGCATTTCCTGAAGACAAACATAAAGGTTAAATAAGTTTCAAATTTGTAACAACTCTGATAAGCATTTCATTTTAGCCTGATGAACACACAAGATACTTGTTCACTCAAACTTGCAATGAAATCTTCATGAGTAAGAAGCAATTAAAAAAAAGTGCTCACAACATAAAAGAACCACCCAAAGAATGAAGTTAAACATAAAGATTAATTCAGGGAATATTTTTACTGATGAAAACACTTGCTAATTAAGATCACATATAAATGATACAATATAATTTGTGAAACAGATAACCAAGTAATCTGTATGAATGTCTACAGGAGTGTAAGTGCTATTCAGATCCTCAAAAACGGTGTTTCTCAGGACATAATAAAGGATTTCTATAGACCATGCAACTCATGGCTTAAAGCACATTTATTGCCATTAAAAGAAATTTTGGCTTGGGTTTTCAATATGGCCAGTTCCATATTATCCCATTGTACCCGATTTTACAGTGGTTTATTCTAATGAATTACCGATGTAATTTCCTTGTTGAACCTCGATATAAGCCACTTATAAATTGTAGTAGGTATCATAATTTCATCGTAACAATATCATAAAGGAGAATATGGCATACCCCTTGTACGTCACAAAATTGTCCTAAGCTAAATATCGTAGTTGTTTTTAGCCTAAGAAATTAAATATAGAGTACACTAATGTGAATTAGCATATCATGGAATAGCATACCAGACCATAGCTCTTACTGAGCCAAAGAGTGATACAATTAACTTCTAGCTGCTATATCTGTATGTGGAAATAAAAATTAAAAGGTGATTTACTGCTTCTTAATCACCAAAACCAGAAAAGATAACATGACGGCAACTGGCAAACTGTATTTAAAATATACGTAGATAGCACCGGTATTCCAAAAATTGCATGATGCAGGGAAAAAAAATACTTACTTTTTGTTTCTTAGAAAAAGAGGTCGTCCCAGATAGATCACCTGCATTTGGTTCTGAAGCAGGAGTATTCTCCCCACCAATTGTCCCAAATCTTTCTTGCTCCCTGACTGTTGTACCTTGCTCTATGAAATCTTAAGGAGAAGAAGTAATCAAGTAATATAGATACAAGGAGCACTTATGAAGAAAAAAAAACATGAGATTACTCTGCATATCTGCAACCTAAGATCTTGAGAATTTAGCTCAGCAGTGTTAACGATACATATAAAACCAATGCTTCCCTTTTGTTATTTATTAGATGTCCTCTTATGCACAGATGTTCAGATTATTATTTTTCTTCATTTTTTAATTAAGGCATAACAAAGGCTAACACTTTGAGGCACCCTGACCTTTTGAGAGCCCCAAATGACCCAGTTCCTGAGTTAGCCCTTTTAAACATTGCATTCTCCAATAGATTTTACAAATAGAATCATTTGAATAAAACAGTACCACGGTAAGAAAGACGAAAACACTTCACTGAAATTTAAAAAATAAATAAATAAATAAAATGCTCCAACCTCATAATAGAAATGACGAATAGTCAGTCCAAGCCCATTATACTCAAGTTTCAACTTCGAAATAAAAAAAAAAATGATAGAAAAGTATAGGATACTCTCATGAGCTGTTTGCAACTTTTTCCTCCACTTTCGTGGAGGCTTCTTATGTCCTGTACCACCATTGAGCTCCAAAAAAGTTTCTTCAGTAAAATGTAATGTCCTACAACGCTCTGCAGAAATTACGAAACTTCATTTTCGTGAAATGTCAACTAAAATTGTCAGGCTTTCCAACAAATCATTGTCAGGGCACGATAACAAAATCTTAAATCTTAAACATCAGAAGCCATCTAATTTTGATTAAATCTAGGTGGCCATCTTAATTGGAGTGTGCATATCAAGACATTTTTCTTCAAACAAGTATGCTTACCAGGATGTCCATGTTGTATCTTACAATTCAGCAACTTACATTCCTCTCTTGATGAAGAAATGTATCATTTTCCAATGGAATGGATAATATATGGTTTTTTTTTTTTAATTTATAGACAATTGGGGGCTTGAAACAAATTATGTCAGCGGTTTAGTATAATAGATCAGTGGTAAAAAATATGAAATGTGGAAAGCAAAATGGTTGTCATCCCATGATGCACCTCGTGACTGCAGATATATCTAAATGATTTTATTTTTTCTTTTTGAAATGATCATGGGGTAAGATAAAAGTCAGTCAAAATGAAAGAAGGCAGCAAGAGTTTGTCTCCCTAGAGACATTTGAGACATGAAGGATGCATAACAAGCACACCTTGAGATGCGGCATAAGTGCAACTGGTAAGAGAGTATGCATCCCTATGGTTGACATGTATTCAACTGTAGATCAGAGAGGTTGGCATTAATCACCAAGATCAGACATGGAGATTAGCGTACAAGGAACAAACAATTAGACCCTTAAACCAAGTCACCGAATTACATGACACAGAAAATCTGTTGCCTTAACTTACGTAAATGACCCCTATTAGGAGTCACTCGACACTTTTAACTACATAGATATACATTAACTGTAACCTACATGGATTTTTACATTTGTTACCAAGGTGAGAGCAGTAAGTATATATGAATGTGAAACTGCTCTACAAAGGGCATAAACTCCATGGATCTCTACATTTTTTGCAGGATGAATGAAGAATTTTTCAATGTAAATCCAGTTAGCAGAAACAATTTCAATAATTATCTATGAAGTAGAGCCAATCATCAGTATATCGCATGAAGAAAAAATGAAACTCGTAAACAACATATTCAAAGAACACACTATGATAAAAAAGAGACATACACACCTGCATGAGTAGCATATTGACTAGCTTTGACTGGTTTTTTACAGTTTTTGCAACAAACCTTTAGAAAGAATATGAACTATCAGAGGCTTATATACAAATTAAAAGATAAAAGGGGGAAAATGTGCTATCCATGCAGAAATCATATTCTCAAAGTCGCTTCTCATAAACATACCAAAAGATGTCATTTTGAAATCTAGACCATCAGTTTTTTGAAGATAATAGTACATAAAATATGAGATCAGTTGAATTCAACACATTAAATCATTATAAAGAAGGTAAAAACATCATTTTTATTCCCAACTTTATTTAGGAAGATTGGTTTGAATCTAACTTTCATCTGCTCCTTATGCAGTTATGATATACAAGTCCACACACAATTATGTGGTTGATTTGGTAAGAAAGAATTGTGTGTATTTTCAATGACAAATGCAAATCTGATATTCAAGTGTCCCTCTCAATGAAAGAATATCTGTGGAAATGGGGAGATTCACTAAAAAAGATTGTGAATGCATCCTTTCTATATTTTGTTTGATTGGGCCGTAGGGTCCTAAGATGACCTTTGTATCCTGTTTCGGTGACATTTCATCTTCTCTCGAATCTTAATACTTTTTTTGTTGTTGCGTAAAGGTCTAGTGAAACTTGATACGCGCTTATGCAAACTTGATGGATTATGTGCACCTGGTTTGCATCGCAGTGCACCCTGCTTTGACAATACACCTTAGTACTTTATTTTCGATTTAATAGATTTCTACCCTTTCCCAAAGAAAACTGTGGGTACCTGTCAGCATTTTAAAGATTCTTAAGGACATCATGACGAGCACCAGCACACATGTCAACTTCCTTGTGACAAGGACCTTGATTTCTAAGGGTCCTGCTTTACGAAATATTATTTCTAAGCAGTTCGATCTTATAAGGCAGGAGGGTCAAGTACAATGCTCCAAATAACTAAATTCTTCAATTAAATATTCAGGCTGAACTCACAGGTACTTCAATGTATTCCATGCAAATCTAGAATAGTGTTAGTAGCAAGTGGCAATTGCACCTCAAGGTATCACGCCACAAAAAATTCATCAAAGGATGCTCTACAGTGTATTGCAATCTAAGATTAACGCTGCCAAACATGAATTTATGAAAATGTAGGAGAAAACAATTGTCCAGATGAACGAAATGTCCAAATATACAAAAGTGGCGAAAGACTAAGATGTATTCCCAATTTCTAAATTAACCTTAGAAAAGGTATTCTACATTATAACAGCGATGCAAATTCAAAAGTTTTCCACAATAATATGGCTAAATGAGTGGACCAAAAATAAAAAAAACACCAATTTAGAGAATATTACCAAGTGCAAGGGATCCACCATTGGCTTGCAATCAAAGACATGCATATCTGTGGAGGAAGAAAAGGCAATTAGGAAAATCATGACATCAAATATGGCAACAAACAGAGCCTACTCATGAAAACATTTAAGGTAGCGTCTAATGATGACCGGCACCCCATTGACCCAAATAAAAAATATAACCAGTACAACCACCCTCTGTGACGCCCTCACTATCCAACTATAGTGACCCCAGAGGCATTTGCCATGAAGCGAGGATACCTGAAACTCCCCCTAGGCATGAGATAAATCATTTCATGGAGACAAAACTGTCCTTTTTATTCTTTTGCTTTATTTTGTCTTATTTTTTGGTGTAAATTAGATGGGGATTCCATTCATTTTTAAGAAGTTGGATATTTATGAACTAATTGGGGCAAGTAACAATTTAATTAAATGGAAATACTATCTTTTCCTATTTTTCTTCAATTGGGAAAGATAAATCTTAAATAAAGTTGTATGAATTTTGTTTTAAATTGAAGCGGTTCTTATGATCTAGTCATGTCATGGAAGATGGCATATTATCCATAACGAATTTTCTAATATCAACTTTATGTTAGCCAATTTATTTATGTTGGCTTTCCTTGAAGGAGTTCATTTTATTAATTATGGTTGTTTCTTCAGGTTACACCTGGCCTCGCGCCTCATCCTTTAAAAACATTGATGATCCCAACTTAATCTCCCAACCCCGCATGAAGGTGTGCGATTTTGACTGAGGAGACCTCAGTGTCATTACACAAAGGAGTCACCACACTCGCAAAGGTAGGAAGCTTTGGAGCCTCATTTATTTCACGAGCATGTGAGGCATTTGGTTGGAGAGTATTGGTAGAACTTTTAAGGGTATCTTGCATGAGATGGATCACCACAACCTTGGATCTTTAAATGGTCATTTCCCTACTTGACATGAAACTAATACTACACGGTCTGTCATAGCACCCACCATCGTCACATGGTCCTTGAACAAGGTATCACACACATTACATCTATCAATGACTACACCAGCATACTGTCATTAAATAGAAGGATCTTTGAAGATGAAATGCTCACAGTTGTGAATGCTTCCTAACCATAAAGGAAGAAATATGGCAATGGAAAAATTTATGAAGACAATCCCGAATGTAACCTTGTTTATAATCTAGTCCCTTTTTTCTTACGTTTGTATTGTGAGTTTCTCACTCATTTTGCCTTTTCAATCAATAAAATGGTGTCTTTTTTATCTTACAAAAATAAAAAGCAAGTTTAAGAACCATGACATCAGGACTGTGTTTCTTCTACATGAGATACTGTTTTAATAGCTCGTAGCAGGTGAACAAGTAACATAAACCATGGCCGTTTCCATGCAACACTATAAATGAAAAAAAAAAAAAAAAAAATCAAGGGTTTTTAACTATTTCAAGACAAATCACGAATATATTAGTGTGCCTGAAAACAACCATTTTAACTAACAGGGGAAATCTACCTTCTTCTGCCAGTAAATTTGCTTCATCAGCCTCAGTCAACACCCCATGGATGGATTTAGCAGCTAATCTATCATGGCCAGTTTCATCTGCCATAAATATTGACAACATCAGGTAACTAGGAAGGATATTATGTTTGTATTATATATAAATACTATCAGGTCAGCAAATAATGTCAAATAATGACAGTGATCACTCTCAGTCATAAACATGTGACAAATTCCTGATTGACGGAAGTAAAAATATATAAAGATATTATACAGTTTCTTGTTTATTATTTCTTTTCTGAAAAAAGAGGTACCATTCTATTAATTAGAGAAGAGGATACAAAAAAAGATAAAACCACAACCCCAAAGAGAGTTTAGGGTTTACATGATGTTTAAAACATCAAATCCAAATCACAAAATGGACCATGTGAAGCAAAGGAAAGATCGGGTCCCAATGCCAAAACTTCCATCACCAATTTCCTTGCATCACTAGCCACATTCTCGAAGTTGCAAACCAAATTGAGCATGCTCTGTCAACATGTAGCCTCAATTTGTTAGAAAATGTGCAGTAGTTGACTGGATATACAAATATACATAGAAGAAAGAACCTAAACAGATAAGCAAAGGAAAAATGCAAAGAGAAAACTCTTCTTGACATACTTCATTCTATCTCAAAAACAACACGCCAACAAGTTCCTTTGAACTATACTTGATGACTGCTTCCCTTAAGTTTCAAGATGAGAACTCTCCTCCATAACTTAATGTTTCTCCCATATGCAACAAGCACTAGCTCAGGAGCACTGATTCACATCTAGGTCTTTGATCCATAAGACTTCCCATCTCTTATCCACTTAAACCCAATTTACCAAGTGATATCTTGACCATCGCATCTCTTCTAACTTATATGAGAATAGCTGCCTCAAAAAATGAAAGGGGAGTATATGGAAAACCAGGTATTAAGGTTTTCATCAGTATCACTCTACTCACTTTCTGAGTTTTCTCATTCAACTACATTAAAGCTTGAACTTTAGTATTTTATGCCCACTTAGGAACATGTATAATGGACTCCCAATTTACCACCAATTCTAAATGATGAATGCAGTGGCACCCAATGCCATGTCAATGCTAAAACCTCCATCACTAACTTACCCAAATTCCATGTCCTCTTCGTTCAATATTCTTAAGTTTTGCTACTTCAAAATACCTCAACACAGAGAAGATGGCATAATTTCTTTTAGATGAGAGATGTGTGACACTGTACAGCCCCTCAAAAGGGACTCTACTATCCTGGGAATCATCCATGCCATCTTTAAAAAAGTATTATATTTCCATACCGGCTTTTCCCATTGACAATGAGTACCATAATTCAAGATCCGTCCAATATGACTTTTGAGAGCTTTTCATTACTCTGACCAGGTTGGACATAATATCAAATCCCCACTTTCTTGCCAATGGGTACCAGCTCAGTGGTAGGCCTGTGGCGGATGAAATCACAGGTCCAGGATTCGAACTCTGCTGACAACATCTGGGGTGGGAGGGGTTACGGGATTAAAGAAGAAAAACAAATCCCCACTTTCTTTCTTTTTTATACTATATAGTAGAGCAATATCATTATTTAGAATTACATTAAAAAATAAATTTAGAGGCATGCCACCTATGT
Organism: Berberis thunbergii; assembly: GCA_003290165.1. Classification (NCBI taxonomy): domain Eukaryota; kingdom Viridiplantae; phylum Streptophyta; class Magnoliopsida; order Ranunculales; family Berberidaceae; genus Berberis; species Berberis thunbergii. The sequence continues at coordinate 783,231 of QNQO01000273.1, read as the reverse complement.
AGAGAACAACAGATCCCGTATCTACCAATTCTCTATGGGGGGCGAAGGACAAAAAATAATAAAACAAAGAAAATCCTTATGGGATGCCAATCTTTGGGTCAGCCCCCATCCAGGGGTAGGTGATGTAGAACATTTCAACCAACTTCTCCACACAGGTCATACGTGTGTGCAGGCACGGAGCCACGTAGGGGCGAGTGGGGGCACTTGCCCCCACTGACTTTTTGAGATTTTTTTTTTTTTTTTTTTTTTTTATTTTTTATGTATACCCCAAATTTCTAAAAGTGGCTATGGGGACTCAGCTTATCTGCCTTTGATACCCATTGAGAAGATTGCGAAGGTCGTTGACCGTAAAGAGGCTGCCACTGGGCCCGCTGTTGAGATGGCACCCATCGAGGTGGCGCAGTGAGCATCCGTTCGATTTGGTTTCGATAGTAGTAGTAACGATGATGTATATTGAATCGCTTTAACTAGTAATGTTAGTGTTTCAGTTTGGTTGATGTCACAAATTTTGTTTTGGCCTGCATGATATGGTTGGTTTGATTAATTTATGTATGCAGGTTTGTGGACAGGCACGGATTCAGGTGGGGCAAGTTTGCCCCCACTTACTTTTGAGATTTTTTTTTCTAATAATTTATTTGTCTCCCAATTAGTTTTTAATTTGCTCTTCTTTATATCAAATTCAAACTTTACTTTTAGAGTTAGAGATAGAGGTTAAATCCTTCAAATCTCTCAAAGAACAGAAATTCTAGCGGACCTGGGAAACTAGCGTGGTTTCCCTGCCTGCCCCCCCCCTCTTTAAGCACATACTCCAAAAATGTGTTTTAAAAAGGGGGGCAAAAATGTATTTTCGCCCCCCAGGCAGGGACCAGGCTGGTTTCCCAAGCCAGCTAGAATTGCTCCTCAAAGAAACCAAAATCCACAGTTTCTTCTTCACACTCCATCGATTGGATAAGATGAGGGAAACCCCTATATTTCATCATTTTCAAAGATCTATAACTATTGAGTTATTTGAGCTCATCTTCACAAGATTCAGTAGGATCCAAACCACCTTATTCTTCTTCTTCTAGGTACCAGGTGCCTTCATTAATCACTGTGTTGGTCATCTCCACAAAAAAAATTGTAAGCAACTCAATCTCTTCCTCCTTTTCTTCATGTAGTAGTAATCAACGATTCAAACCCTTCTCTTCTGTTGTGTTTCTATAAGTAGTAATCATCTTCAATGACTGTCTTTGTTGTACTCCCCTTTTTGCTATAGTAGTAATCAATGAATATAGTAGTAATTCTACATGGCCTGGGTCCCCCTGATTGGTTTGCTGCCTGGGGCCCCCCTCTTTAACAACCTTTTCCAAAAAGGTTGTTAAAAAATTTTTGCCCCCCTCTTTAAACACCTTTTCCAAAAAGGTTGTTAACCCCAGGCAGCAACCTCGCCGGTTTTTCCAAGCCAGGAAGAATTTCGGATTTAAAAAAAAATTCATGTTAAAGTAACTAATTTTTATATTATATTTAATTAATTATGACATCACTTCGCCCCCCCTCAACAAAAATCCTGGCTCCGTCACTGCGTGTGTGTGTGTGTGTTGTGGTGGTGGTGGGGGTTAAATTATCCTTTTCCATCCCATGGTTGGAGCAGGAGTTTTCCATGAAAAAAAGGTTTCCACCCCATGGTTGAAGATGTTCTTCGTAATCCTCTGTCTTCTAATCCATAATTGAATCTTAAAAACAAACACACCTTATCTTGTTCGTTCTCTTTAACTTTCCAGTTTTTAATTTCTATGTTGAAACCTCAATTGTTGTCTTCTGTTTTCACCATTCTTTACTCCATAGTCTCTACAAGCCCCTTGTTTTCCTCATTCAATTTGTTGATCGCTTGCTTTCAACAGAATAGATTTTAACTGATCATCATATATTTTTTGGAAGAGCTGCAAATCTGTTGAATTAGCTCCAAGTAGGCATTCAACTACTCTTCAACTTAAACCTCAATATGAGGTTAAATAAATCCTTAGTGCTCCCAGATTCATCAGAATTCATTGAAATGTAATATGCAGTCCATTACGACCAACATTTTATGGTGGTACGTTTTTCTATAAGGAATCCCATTTCCCCAAGCCATCCCAAAGCCTTCACTTGCATTAAGAACGGAAAGGGGGGCATGAATACAACATGAGCGAGGCACTCACAGAAAGAGAAATTGAAAAAGTACAAAAAAGCTAATGGAAGGCTTAATTTCCTATAATAAGGTTAACCCCTCTCAAAGCCTTTTTCAAGAGTGTTATACAAAAACACAAGTTTATTGACAGAATATATGAATTGCATTCCCATGTTTCTCATAAAATATGGAAACTTTTTTTTTTTTGGGGGGGGATGATCACATACATGGGAATTGGAGCCTTATCTACAACCTCTCTTTCTCTCCTATCACTCCTTCATTCACCTACATTACATTGGAAAGAGATTCCACCAACCAAACACGACCTTTGTTCATGAGATAAAGCTTTTTCAGCCACAACATTTTTTTCTCACACAATCCTTTGCTGCAAAAGCCGCAATGACTTTGTAGTGACATTGCAGGTGAGTATAATATTGGATGTGTCTAAAAACCAACATCATCTACATTTTGCAAAAGTTTTCACACACGCATACACAAAAAAAGGGCCTTTAGTCATGAATCTGACCAATAATATTGGAAAGGAAAGATTGAAATTTAAAAGTATCTAAGCAGACAATAGCATATTAGGTTCACATCACATCCATATCAAAACATTAAATTTTACAGCATTCTAATGTTGTAGCTAACAATACCTGTACTTAGTTCAGGGTAATTTCCATTACCCAAAAGCCTAAGCATGCCTGACATCCGCCCCTTTCCAAATGTGCATACCATTGACTCCAAAGAAACCTAAATATTATACACAACCATCAGTTACCACAAAATATTCAAAAAGATAACAAATTTCAACCACAAGTTAGACAAGCCCATAAATATTGGAACGTTGTCACTGAACAGATAGCATGATTAAATAATAAAGGCACACTGCAGGGCTTCAATTGATCACGTGGCTCAATTCAACTCATTTATATTTTATAAGTTCGCCAAACATTTCAGCCAAGACATCCTATAATTTTGCCAGAACAAAACAAAGCAAGGTGGAAAATAGTTGAACAAGCACAAGCTGATCTGGAATGTATCGCTATAAATTACAGTCTAAGGAGTGTATTTTAGATTAAAAATTGTTCGATTTTCAGCCTATTAGTTTTATAGGATGTGTATAAGATTGTGGCTAAGAATTTTCATCAAAAGCACTTGAGGACCCATTCCTCGATGCATAAGCCATACATGCATCAACTATCCCATCATAAATATGTAAATAACTGAAAGCTAAGGACATAGCAACATTAGTTATAACAAGTTAGTTCAAGAAATAACCTTCAAGAAGGTAACTATATCTTACCTCTAAAATTTTTGTAATAGCCAAAGATAACTCATGATTTCCTCTATCCAATTAAATGGAACATATAAGGTGCTTATTTGACTATTCATCAATACTCATCACTAACTTGTAAAGTTAGTGAGAAAGAGATAAAACCAACACTCGATCAAACTCCTGAATGACCCCACACACTAGTTGATCTCTGACTCTTGTGATTCTCACCACTTGGACCATAAGAAGACATAGATACCAATATGTTAAAAACACATCTTGCAGGTCAGGGCTTTGATATTATTCAAAAAAAATTTAAGGCAAGTGTGCCGCCGGTGGGTATAGAACCGAAGACGTGGGGTTAAACCACCACAATCTTAACCATCCAACCAGGCTACCATTGGCGCATTATTCAACTTTTGGGTGGGGGGGCGCTAGGAGGAGAGTACAACATTAAATTTTAAGTGAATAAGCTGTAAGGGAGATCCCAACATTAAATTTGAAGTACCTTGATCGCCTCGTTAATTTCTAAACATAGATCCCAACTGCCAACAACAACAATGGCATCCCATTGTAATTATTCTGCCACTGCAAGTCTGCAAAAAACATGAACGTACCATTCCACCAGACCATAGTTCTTTGTTAGAAACAAAACGATACCAAATAGTCAAATACATAAACTAAGAAACAAAATAGTAAATTACAGCTACAAATATACTCACCTTCTTAGACCATCTAATACTACTAAGCCCTGCCCTCTTTCGCCAGTAAAATTTAATTCAAGCTACATCTCCAAAACCCTAACGAGAAGCGAATTTGAACAAAAAAAAACCTAAGCCAAACCAAAATTTTGAAACAATGAGAAGTTCACCTGATTCAACCAAAAAAAAATCAACTGAAACAATGCCGCACTGAACATTCAATTTGTGCTGAATGCAATTAAAAACGCTAAGAACGGTGAATTCAGAAGAGCACGTCAACAATGCTGAATCAAGAATCATCCATAGTTTCTACATTGTTTCCTAACTTACAAATCTGAAACCCTAACAAGAAACTGAACACCTAAAACCATCAATCCGCACCCTAAATTAAGCAGAAACAAATTCTAAACCATCGGAGACTCGCCTGGTTGAAATCAAGAAAATTCCACGCAAAGAAAGAGAGGAAGAGTTGACGGATGGATGGATGGTTCGAAGATGATGATGCCTCTAATCGTTCGCTCCCCTTGTGGCAGATGTAGCCAGTCAGCCACATGGTCTGTGGTGCAAGGTCGTGAAAACTGTCGATTATATTGCACAGTATTTTTTTTTAATTATTTTTTTTAAATATACTCGTGGCAACGATACACTTTCCACATTGTGCCCATGCTTTTGGCACGGGTTCAGCGTGTCATCATGGTCTTTGGGTTGTGCCAAACAATATGGGTTGTAGCAAGTAGGGCTGGGAATCTCATCCCGCGATCTCGATCCCGTCCCGATTTGTTTGGGTTTTATTATGATTGATCAAACTCATCTTGATTTCATCACGTCTCGATACAGAGTGGAATGAGACTGGGATGGAGATTTTCAATCTTACCCATCCTGAACTTATTTATTTAATATTATTAATTTAAATCAAACAATAAAAGAGTCTACGGAGCACGGTGAGAACTGAGCGACTCACCCCCACCCATCGCCCTTCCCCGCCTCTCCCTATCCCTCTACCAGCCCCCTCAGCTTCTCCCCCAAGTCTGTGAGAGGAGCTCTACCCTCCACCAAACCTCCCCCCAAACCCTCATATCAAGCCTCCACCGCTCAGATCTGACCTCCCACCGCTCAGATCCGCCCACCACGCGTTGCTTCAGATCCGCATGAACAACTTCAAATCATCGTCTTCTTCATATCTCTGAATGATCAAGGATGACATCTACGGAAGCTTGATCCGATCTCCTTCCTATTTTGTTTGATTACTCATGGATTAGTGATGCAGCAAGGTACACCCAATCCTCTCCCCCCTAATGCCTCTCGGGAAAATAAGTTATCAGTGAGAGAGACGATCGAACCTATGATGAATCGGAGTATAGCAGACTATTAAAGAACATAGACGGGAAAAGGAGTCTACAAACGGAAAACAAAGATATGTTGATGTGGAACCATTGAATGGGGATGCTGAAGCGATGGAGGCTGCATTGAATGCAGCAGTTGGATCCCATTCAAACCCTAGAGCAGAAGTTACCAATAGGCAGAGTTGGGCTTCATTGTTCACACATTGAAAGGAACATAGTATATCCAAGATAAAAGTACGTCCCTCCATCTATGGTGGACGGGGAAGCAATGGTGCACATCAAAGTGGCAGAACATGACAAACACATTGTAGAATGTGAGCAGTACCTAATTGGGAACTTTGTAGGGGAAGAGACTATCCTATGGGTTTGTTCATGAAGGTTGAAGCGTATATGGGGTTTTAAGAGTGGCTCTGATATGTCTATCTACGATGAGAAGGCATTTATCTTTAAGTTATTGAATGAAGCAGATAAGTTGAAAGCATTTGGCATAAGGCCTGTGCATATAACTAGCTAATTGTTTCTCATCCGGCCATGGAAAACCTTACATTGAAGATGATATAGAGGTTCTCAACTCAGTTCCTGTCTGGGTTAATTTAAGAAAAGTCACGTTGTTCTTGTGGAGCCCTGAAGGTCTGCAGACAATAACGAGTGCATTGGGAGTGCCCTTAATGCTCAATAAAGCGATTGAACAAAGAACTAGGTTAGCATTTGCTAGGGTATGCGTTGAAATCAATTCTAATAGTAAATTCCCTACTGAGATATAAGTTGCTTCTGATGATGGACGAGTTACTCGAGTGGAAATAGAGTACTCCTAGAAACCTGAAAGGTGCAAGCATTGTGTGGGGTTTGGCCACAGCTCAACTAAGTGTCCAAAACAAAAGAAGAGTCAGACTGCAAAGTGTTGGAAACCAAATGAGAAAGATGAAACTAAGAAACAGGGAACAAATGAAACAATGATGGATGGGTAACAATTACTAATAGATGAGCTGCAAAGAAAAAAGTACTGCACAAAATACTAAAAAGAACAATGATAACTGTGGAGTAGAGGACCAGGAAGAGATGCAACATATGGTGGAACATGCAGATGGTCGAGAAGAAGTTGTACAATCAGTGGGAATTCCATTACCACAAGATGATATTAATAACCAAGAGGGTCTGGAGCATATACTAGAGGAGGGAGTAAATGCAAGGAAAGGTAAAGATATTTTAGGTAGTACACATGAGAACGAAGGTGTAGGTGACTATGATGAAGAAACACAGTTCTCAATAACTCCTTTTGAACATGCATTCCAAGTGGAAGGGATAGATGTTCCCCTAACCTTAACTAAGGTAAAAAACACATTGAAAATGTTAGAAGAATATCATAATGGAAACGAAGTTACCAGTGAAGATAAGGAAGCAGTAGAGTATCTTTCGTAGATCTAAAAGATCAATTTGAAAAAGAAATTCTTATGGAGGGTCATGACACTACTGAAGATGAATGTGAGGCAACCACTTTTCAATCTCCTAAGGAAGATGCTCCCCGACGATCTTCCCTAAATTCAAATGATAATTATAAAAGTTAATGAAGATCAACATTACTGTTGGAATATCTCAATAACTAGTTTAGTTCTAGCAATTAGCTGTTTTTCTTTTCGATTTCGTGTGCTTCAAGAATATCATTCCGACATTTTCTACTTGTTAGGGGGATGTATATCATTTATTTTCAAGATGATTAAGCAATTGATTGTTGCCTATCAAGATTGCGAGTTTAAAGTGCGTTTACCAAGGAACCATCTAGACAACCATTCACCCGGTGAGTTTAACCTTAAGCTTAAAACTCATGGACGCTTCTCTTAGCTCGATTGATGATTTTAAGGATATTTTATTTCCTTGTGATGGTGTAATGTATGATGAAGGAATAAGCGAGTGGTGTAATTTTGATGTACTTTTAATGATAAGGTTAAGGGAGCCTCAAAACTAGGGGTGGGCATCCCATCCCGCGATCTCGTCCAGTCTCGTCTCGATTTTTTTGGATCCTTTTGGGATTGATCAAACTTATATCTCGATCCCGTCCCGATCTAGAGTGAGATGAGATCGGGATGAAGATTGTCAATCTCGCCTATTCTGTCCCGTTTCGAATTTATTTATTTAATAATAATAATTATTAATTTAATCAAAATACTCTTCTAAATTAAAGTTTATGATATGTTGAAGTTAAATCAATGTAAGATGAAATTCTATATGAAATTTAAATGAATTGAATCATTAATTCTAAATGAAATCTAATATTTATTTGCCTTCCAAAAAAAGTTTAATATTTATTTATTTAATATCTATTATTATTTATGATGTAAGTTATATGTATATAAATTTGACATTATTGGTGTGTGAGTAATGTAAGATAAAATTCTTTTTGTTATTTTTTATTGGAGGATTATTTAGTATGTGCTCATCCCGATCCCGTTTGAAATGGGACGAGGTCGGGATGAGGTCTATCTTGTCCCATCCTGATCCCGAATGAACGGGATGAGTCCATCTCGTCCCGTGCCTACCCCTACTCAAAATCCCGGCTTGCCTTTAAAAAAAAAACTATTCTTCTAAATGAAAGTTTAGGATGTGTTGAAATTAAATCAAAGCATTCATTGTTAGAAAACGTGCTTGATTTGGTACTATTTGTTTAGATAGAAACTTCATTTTGAATAGCTTAGGTCAAATAGAACCTATGAAGTTTTATGTTTTTTTTCACATGTTAGATTGATTATATGACAAATTATTTTTGTATAAAATAAAGACTACAAATGATGATTTGGTTTAGTTTTGCAATACGAGTTATGTATTTTTTTTTTGAACTTATATTAAGACAGCTTGAGAACTTATATCATTCATACAAAATACAATTGGAAACAATGTGAGATAAAATTTTATAATATTATAATGAAAGTTATTTGTACATAAATTAAACATTAACAGTGTCTGAACAATGTGAGATGAACTTTTTTTGTTATTCTTCATTTGAGAACTATTTAGCACATGCCCATCTCGTCCAGTCTCGAACCCGTTTGAGATAGGATGAGGTCGGGGTGATGTCTATCCCATCCCGAACAAATGGGATAGGGATGAGGTTAATCCCGTGCCCACCCCTAGTGGCAAAAAGTTTATCTCGGCGGAATTACCATCATGGGCGCCTTCATCGTTTCACATTGTTATCCCCGACACTCTCAAACAACAAATTTAGGAAACTTCGACCTCTTTTTTAGTTTATATGGCATTGTTCCTACCATACATGCTCTAATTGTCAGTTGGAGTGAACCCCGACGATTTATAATTCTACCTTATAAGTCTAGCATGGCATTATCTTATGGAACAAGGACATTGTTCTATGTTAATATGATTCCTGAGAGGTGGAGGCTTGGGTGGTTCGATCTAGCCGGACATAGTCACAAATATTTCATGTATTTGTGATATTGGGTTCTTTCGCACGTTATGATGCAACGCTTGTATTTTTGAAATGGCGCGACACTGTGAGGTGTAACAAAATTCTATACAATACTGGGATATATATAGCTTTGAAAATAGCATGAGTTCCATCCCAAGGTGGCATTGGAATCAAATCGATATTATTCAATGTAACGTTGGTAATTGGACTTTAAAAAGATGACCTAGTGAACGGTTGAGAGTAAGCCACGTAGCATGGAAGGCGGCAAGAATTCTTGAAGTTTTGGAGGGCTTTTTCGAGATTTGCAATGACACCACACACATACAACCCCACCTTTTAAATTGCCGTAAGAGAGTAGATATATTGACACGTTAGGGAAAAAAATATGGTTTTTAGTAACTTTGGAAAAGTCCGTTAATTTTTCATTGTAAATTAAAGACCATACAACATAAAAATGTGTCAAAGTTTCAGATAATTTCGATTTATGTCTGGAGCTCACCTTGGGAGCTATACCAGCCAGCTGGCCCATTCCGTGAGATAGATCAGCTCTCCAGCTTCTAATTATAAGGACTACTCTCTAATTTGATCAAAACATTACCTTACACTTCTCTACAATAGCAAAACCAACACTGCTCTCTAGGGATGGCAATGGGGCGGACTAGGGTGGATTTGAGCAAATCCATCCCTGATCCGTCAAGAATAGCGGATCGCCAAATCCGCTCCGCCAATTCGTTTATAATTTTAATTAAAAACCATAACCGCTTGGCGGATATCTACCTCGCCCCGCCAATCCGTTTACGGGTTTGCGGTTCTGCTGTTGGGTTGCTAGTTCCCCGCCCCGATCCATGTTGAGCGTTGACAGGTTGAGCATAGACATTTAAAACCATAACCCTAATATATACCCAAACCCTAATTTCATCATTGCAATGCATTCAATCCCAATCACTGATTCAATGATCTTCGAAGAGCAACCCAAGGACAAGAAAAAATCTTCGAAAGACAAAAAGCAGACAAGCGATGCCGCCGCCATGGAGATAACAACATCGATGGACAAGAAGAAAAGCCCCAAAGTGAAGGAACCAAGCAGCGATGACTCTACGCAGCTGAAGAAGTCGAAGAAGAAGAAGAGCCCTGAGGGGACTGAGACTGAGTTGGTGGGGGAGTTTGTCAAGAAGCAGAAGTTGCTGGAGAATGGATAGGTGGTTGTTGCTCCTGTTGTAAAAGAGTTGAGCAACTGTGAGTATGTCGCTGTGAGAGCTCAGAGCTGTGAGAGCGAGAGACTTCGAATTGTCGGACCGTCGCTGTGAGACGCTTCTTCGAATCTTCGAGTGAGAATCAGGGGAGAATGTGAGATGAGAGTGAGAGATTGGATCTAGGGTTTATTCCCTTTAAATAGTCTAAGGATATTTTTGTAATTTCACTTATTAAACGAATATCCGTGGGGCAGATATGGCCAAATCCGTATCCGCCTCGAATAATAAACGGATACAGTTTGGATATCCGTATCCGCCCCAACCTCCATGTACCCTTAACCAAATCCGCTCCAAAAGGGGCGAGTGGGGCGGATATCCGTGAAAATCGGCCCCACTGCTCTCCATTTCTTCAAGCTATAATCACCATGTGGTCATGTGCTACTATGTCATTCCTCCACCCATCAGAAGTTATTCAAGTCATGGTGGGAATAGGTTATACTTATATCTAATTCTAACATAGTTGTAAATTTTTGCACCAAATATCAGTCCAAGATAAACAACAGAGACTATTTTCAGCTATTAGAACCTGCACACAGTACTCAAAGAGGAGTACAGTTCCATTAGATGTCATAGGCAATTGGCAAATTCCTTAGTGTTGAAGATAATTTTAAACTGCTGCTGGTTTCATGTCAAGTTGATATCAACTTTACGAAATCATTAGTTATATGTTTATATTATCTAAACCCAACACAACAACTGTGATTTACTACCAACTTGGTGTAACCTCTAGATTTCCTAAAATAAAGAAACCTGAAACAATTTTGAAAGGCAGTAAACACCTATTTCGTGCTTAATTCATCAAACATTCATAATTCATCTTAAACTCTACTATTCAATCTAATAATAGCCTATATGTCTTAAAACTCTACTACTGTCTATTGTCTATATCCTATATGTCTTAAAACTCTACTACTGTCTAATTATCCTATGTCTTATAGAACTCGACTGCTTTGTCTAATAGCCTATATAAGAGACGACACAACACCAAAATCTTTATCTCTCTCTTCTCTTCCAAGTTCATCAACCATGGCTTTCTCCAAGAGATGTCTTATTTTCTTCTGCCTTGCAGCAGCACTGTTTCAAGTTTCAATTGCTAAAGTTTACCATGTAGGCTTTATAGAGGGATGGTCGATCAAGGGGGCTAAAGCATACAGACACTGGGCCGCTAATCGGACTTTAGAAGTTGGCGACTCCTTTGGTAAATCCTACTTCTTTCTTTTTTTGGATTTTTTGTCATGTTGTTGTTCTGATTCTTATTGTGTCAATGGCAGTATTTATTTACAAGCCCAATTTCCATAATGTTGTGCAACTACGAAGCCATGATGCATACAAAGAATGCAACTTGGATGAGCCCCTGCTGGTAACAGACAGTACTGGCTTTGACATCGTCACCATCACCAAGGCCGGACGCTACTTTTTTGTCGACGGAATAGCGGAACATTGTCAGGATGGTCAGAAGGTTGCAATTAGGGTTGCTCCACCAAATAACAGTGCTTCTCCATCACATAGTCGATCAAATAACAGTCATTCTCCATCACATCGTCGACCAAATAAAAGTGCTGCACCGGCTCCGGTATCAGTCACCAGTCCTTCTCCATCACATAGTCTACCAAATAACAGTCATTCTCCATTACATCGTCGACCAAATAAAAGTGCTGCACCGGCTCCAGTATCATTCACCGGTCATTCTCCATCACATTGTCGACCAAATAACAGTCATTCTCCATCACATAGTCGACCAAATAAAAGTGCTGCACCAGCTCTAGTATCAGTCACCAGTACTTCTCCATCACATAGTCCACCAAATAACAGTGCTGTGTCTTCAACAACTTCTGTGGTTGGTGCTACTATTCTTGCTTTGCTCCTCGGGTTTGTCATGTTTTTAGGTTTTTCTTTTTAGGGTTGATTTATTCAATTATGTTTTTTTTGTTTAGGGGGGCTTTGGAACCTTTTGGGTTTTAATTTCCTAGCATTTTAATGTAATTAGGACTTGCAATTAATTGGTTTAGGGTTCATATTTCTTTATAAGAAATTAACATATATATATTTTTAACAAAAGTTCCTTATCTGAATATCTGATATAAGTGATGTTTGCAAATATGCATTTCAGATTGAAGAACTCCTTGAAATAATTAATAATATGAACACCATGCCACTTAATACATGTTTTTCACTGTTCCATTTTCTTCAGCTCTCCCATTCCCAGTTTCCTGTTAAACTGTTACACTATCACAACCTTTGTTCCTCGCATGTACTTGAACACTCTAGTATTGGTATACTCATGTTCACAATTGTGCACCAAGAAAAACAGGGTTGTCAATGGACCAGGCTGGTTTTATCTGACATCCGACTTGATCCGATTCCATAAATGGATTTGGATTGAATTCAAATGCTCAAATTTTGTTCTGATCTGATCCAATAAGAATCTCAATCATATACTTTTCCAATTTGGCTCGAAAATTTATAAGTTATGGGTTTTAATATAAAGATTGAGCACAACTTATCCTGCTCGATTTGAATCTGTACTATTAAATAAAATTTCAGAAAGGATAGGATTCATATTTCTTGTGTCCTTATAGAGATTAGATTTCAAATTGCACTACTAAATAATTTTTCTGATCAAACCATATATTTCCCGTGTCCTTACAGAAATTGGATTTGAAGTTATACTAATTAAATAAAATTTCGGATTAGATCAAATCATATTTCCTGTGTAAGAAAAACAATACTTTTGCTGAGTCTTGGTCGATCATTCAAGAATCAGCACAAGGTTGCTATTCTTGTGACCTGCTTGTTAATATGCTTGTGGCTGATCTTGAGATGCATGTCATCCAACAATCTGTGTCGTTGTGTTGGTCACGAGTTATTAAAGTTAAATCCAAAATATGGACTAAAGTTTGCTTTATACGATAGTAAAGCTAATTGTTTAATTATATATTTTCTTATTAATATGCATATATAGCGTATAGGGTGCTTAAATTATGCAAATCAAGAGAGTTTATAGCTTAGCTTAGCTAATTTCAACCACTTATGTATTGAATGATTTTTACGCATGTATTGAAGAAAAACTCAACAAAAATCCCTCTTATAGTGCTCAAAATGAAAGATCAACTAAAACAGAAGAAAGCCAAGGAAACAGGCAACAACTAAACACATCAACTACGACTATGTTATAGAAACTCTTTGACCTAACTTCATTTTCGGTGATGCTTTGGATGACAATAGTGCATTGAATCTCTTGAACTTTGATTTGCCATCTGATCACATTGCTTCTCACTAAGCTATCAACTCTTTCTATGAGCTTCATTGCCATGATATCCAAGAACTACTTCCTCTCTGATTCATCTGGATTGTCATTGTTTTTAGCTTTATTATTAACCAGGTCTTGGGAACTGTCTTGCATCTTTTTTCCTTCACATTCATCCTCTTCGACTACCAAATGTGTTCTTGTCATTACTCCCCTCCTCTTTGAGATGACTACTTGCAACTTCCTTAGCCTCGTTGGTTTCCAAATGATGCTGAGTTGAACTAGAGTCCTTGTAGGCTATGTTGGCTGTTGGATCTTCCCTTGTTTCACCTTCCTCATCTTCTTGCCCTTCTTCAAGAATGTTAAATTTGTTAGCACCAAGTACAAGAGCACCAAATCTCACAACATCAGGGGCAGTGATACAGTCCACAACTGAGGTATCTCCAGAAGTCCACTCAAAGTCGGGATTTTTGGCACCTATCGATAGTTTCCTACTTGTAGCCCTTGCTCCATTTCTACTGACATTTGCTGGTTTACAACGTCTATCTTCTATATGCTTTTGGGGATCATCTAATTTTGCAACAGACCTTTTACTGTCTTTACAACTTGATTTCTTTGCCAGTGGACATTGTACTCGCGAATGCCAATAAACTATTACACTTGTAACAATGCCTTGGAGTCCGATCTTCATCTTTAGTAGATTTTGCATTAGTGCAGGGCACGATTTGAGTTGCTTGGTGAGGAACTGCTATGAATGAATGAAGAAAGATATTGCAAAGGTAATCTAGTCCAGGAATGTTAATATTCTTGCATGATCCGGTCTTAGGATCATATAGCATTATCTTATCATTCCATTCTACTAAAATCTGACCATCATCTTGCAGAATGAGTGGACGAAAACAACGACCTTGCTTCTTCCAAGCTACTTCACATATAATAGGCCTGCGAATGACGAAATCTTTACTCTGAAACTCGTTAACGCCATATTTCTTCATAACCCACACATCCACATATTTTTCGTGACTTTCATCAACCATAATAAGCTTACCTCCCAACACTTCCAAATGTAGCTGAGACTAATACAGTAAACTCTTCTCATCACAAGCAGCAAATGGAATCGGAAAGTATTGTACTTGTTCTTCTTCGTCATCAAAATTAAATTCATCTGCTAAACTACTTTCGTAAGCTAAACTAACCGCTATAACATTGATGACCTTAGTTTGACGATCTTCATCCCAAATAATACACAACAAGTGTAAACTTCCTTAAACAAACACACCAGGTTTTTGTGTTTGTATGATCAGGATTTGCTTTCCTGAACTTTCTGTACTAGTCCATGTAGAGTTACCCAGTATCTGTGTATTTACATGTAATCTGTCTCTGATTTTTGTATCCATGCAAACCCAAATGAACTAAATTCCTTGTTTTTCCAATCAAAACCAAATCCCATTCCACGTTCACCGTCCTTGCTATTGTTACTCCACAAATTCAAATCATGATCAGTGATTAAAATGTAATCTCCAGTAGTGACTGGATTACAAACAAATACAACATCATCACTGGTCGTACTTAAGAAACAAACTACGCCGTTGCAAGAACCTAATAATAGGAATTTTAACTTACGTAGCCTACAATAATAATCATACCTGCTCATTTCTAATCCTCTATGAAAGTGGCTCAACTTCTTCAGAGAAGCTTGGTTCAGTATACTTCTGTGTGGTACTGGTACAAAATACACATCATGTGCACTAAACAATTACAAGATCAAACCCGTGGGACTTTTTTCTAGTCCTTGTTTACATGGTTCTAGTGTTGAGTGCTGAGTAATGTACGATGTGGGTCTTGGGCTATACGATGGCACCATTCTCCAGATACTGATCTGAAGTCATAGAGGGGAAGTTAGTGCAAACTTGGAGATGATGATCTGGATTATCTCCTCTGGAAAATCTTCTATGCTTTTCTCTTGGCTTCCTCCTTTTCTCTGATGATGGTCTCCTTTGATGTTGCTGTTGTTTTTGCTAGCCATGCCCTCCTCCTCATCCACTGATATTGTTATGGGAGATAAATCAACAAAAACAATGTAGTAGAGCAAGTGAGCAACACAATGCAAAGAGTCCTTTCACTTTTCTTTTTCTTTTCTTAATTCTACTTTTTTAAAGATTGCTGTATTGACATAAATACTTAAAAAGAGATACTATACTGGAGAAAGATTTTCTTGGCTGTCAAGTTACAAAATTTTCCAAATAAAAAAACGAGTAGTGATTCAAAGAGGTTAACCTGAGGTCTCCATTTGGGGAGGCTGAGGCTCTCCGCCGAATGAATGATATAATTTGTTTTTAATCCTTATACCAAAAATTAGAAAAAGTAAAAAATAAAAAAATTTGTTAAGTTGACTTTTCCAACTAAAACTCTACAATTAGGAAAGTTGTTTTTCGAATGCACTTCCTATCATAAAAACTCTACAGCTCTCCGAAAGTTGTTTCTCATATACACTTTCTATCAAAAGACAAAATTAAAAATTAATCAAGGTAACTATTAATTTTTTCTTAAGACGAGTGTTTCGTTAAATTTGGACCATTAAATTTTTATTGTGATCAGTGTAACATTAAATTTGGACCGTGAGATTTACCTAGAGATGTGAGTTATATTTGTTGAAAAAATTGAGTGAGTGTGGAACACACATCTCTTGGTAAATCTAATGGTCCAAATTTTTAATAGTACACTTATCTCAAACAAAATCTAACGGTCTAAATTTAATGGAACACACATATCAAGGTAATTCTAATTGTTAGATTTTGGTGAAAGATCAAACTATTGGATTATTCTCGAAATACGTGTTGAACCGTTTAGATTTTGGTAAAAGATCTCTAGTTAAATCTAATGGTACAAATTTAATTATGCACTTATCTCGAGAATATATCTCTCGAGATGTGTGAATTATTAAATTTGGATCGTTAAATTTTTCTCAAGATGAATGTACCAATAAATTTGGACCGTTAAATTTATCTAGAGATGTGCGTTCTATTAAATTTAGATCATTTGATTTTTCTCGAAATGTGTGTTAAATTGTGTAGATTTTAGTGAAAAAAAAGTAAAAAATGTGTTTTAATTTGTAATAAGTAATGTGTGATTTAATTTGTAACGAGAGAGAGAGAGAGAGAGAGATTTAATTTGACCGTTAAATTTTTTTAAATTGGATCCAACGGATGGAATAATATATATTCACTATATTCTTGATCACCCTTCGTAGTATATAGTAAGTATGTTTTGGTCGTCTTTAATTAATAGGTACTCAATCTATTCTCCTTATTCCACATACCCAACCACCATCAACCATTATATATAAAAAAAAATGTTAGCTATATATGGGTTTTAAGCCCATGACCACTTATTGTGGTTGAATTGAGAGTGTGACATAAATGCCAAGCTTTAAGCCCCAAAGGATTGAACAAATCCCAACCGGTGATTCTTATGTTTAAACCCCAATGTTAGATTTAGTGTTAAATTAAATCTAGACCATTAATTTGTTTGTAAACCTATACAAACCTGAAAAAATCAAGCTACTTTGTATCATAGATGCATGTAATGCATGCATGTATGTATTGATGGTTAATGTTTACGATGAATTAATGAGATAATCATAATATAGTGTGCTTTATTAATTACACGTCTTAGGTTTATTCACATGATGATATGTCTTTACGTATTTAGGCTCGGCTTGATACAGTATTTTACAAATAAATGCAAATACATTAATTTGCATTGGTTTGTAATGCATTACATTATAAGTGCTTGGTAGTAATTGAATAGAATTAAAACAATTTGAAAAAGTGATTTGTGGTGATAGTGATTGCAAATGTGGACGATGGTGGTGGTGACAATGATGGTTGTTGTTGAAATGGTGGTGGGTGTGGTGGTTCGGTGGATTATAATGGTGGGAGTGGTAGTAGCGGTAGTCATGGTGGTGGTTGGTGGTTGTGGCGGTTATGTTGGTCACAATGGTGATAGTAGTGATGGTGGTGGTTGTAGTGGTTATGCTATAGTGGTGGTGGTGGTTATGTTATGGTAGTTGTGGTGGTGGTAGCGACAATGGTTATGACGATAGTAGTGAAATTTTGTTGTGGTTGTAGTTAATAAGTATGGTAGTGTGATCGCAGATGTGGCGATGGTGGTAAAGGTGGTGGTGGCGATGGCTATGGTGGTGGCAATGGCAGTGGTTGTGGGGTGAGGCGGGTTTAGGTGTTTTTAAGGAGTTAAAGAGTAGAATTCAAGTAAGAGGAGGCGATAAGACTTTTGCAAAGTAATGCAAGAGATTTTGTCCCGAGAGTTCTATAGCTAGAAGATGTGGATGTCCTGAATTTAAATTTTAATAACTATTCTCCATAAAGTTAACTCAACACCCAAGTTTATATAACCACCGTAAACTTTTGCATATACATCCTTTTACCATATACCAAACAGAGCCTTAATGTTGAACGTTAGTTTTGTGATGCATTATTTATATGTGGCGGTGAAACAATTCTTACTTTTTTTTTTCCCTTCTATCCAAAAATATCGTAACATATAGAAAATAGTTGTAATGGTAAAGGGAAGCCTAAAGTAGTTCCATAATAAATTACATGAGAAGAAGCACATCAATGAATTTTTTACACCACCAATCTAGAGCATGAATTTTTATAAGACCTGAGAGCAACCACCGTAATGACCCAATCAAACACGATAACACGGATAGAAAACCCCCTGTCGCTGTCCCGGCTCTGATTGGCTGGCTCCTAGATTTTTAGATACCTGAGTATTGTGCGTGCAATACACGTTTCAGACTTTCCACAAACAAATTAAAATTTGGCAAATTGGAAACATGTCAATATAAATTAATTCCTTCTGGCCTTCCACCTGACCGAATACACTTCACACCACTGCGTTCGCTGTCACTCTCTCTTCAACTCCATCGCTCCTCGTCTTCCATAGAAAACCAATCTTTAGGGTTTGCTTTGCTAAGGTATTCTAATCCAATCTCATTTAGTCTTTACGATCGTTCTCTCCAACTGTTTGATCGTATTTGCAACTCAATGTGTATCTTCTTACTAGCAATCTAGTTTCATTGATTGTTGTTGTGTAACACTCATTTGCTTTTGAGTTTCGAATCAAGAATCAAGAAATCTCGTCTTAGTAGCGTGTGATCGTTTCGTTTGAACTATTTGATCGTCATTTCAACTTCAATGTGTTTATGTCTTACTATCAAGCTATTGTGTAACACTCCACTGATTTTCTATTGAGTTTCCGTTCTGATTGTGATTACTCTGTTGTTGATTGTGCTAGGGTTTAGGGTTTATGTTTTGTGGTCTCTGATCATGGTGGATTCTTGAAGTTTGTTTGGTTAAGTTGATTATTTAGGATTCAAGAAGGCAATGTTGTTGACTGGTGACTTGATTGTTTTGCAGATATATTGTGAAGATGACGATGAACGAAAAACAACTTGTTGATTTAGAGCAAGGATGGCGTTGTATGCTGAAAGGGATTACAAAGCTCAAAAGGATTCTAGAAGGGAAACGGGAGTCACCATTCAACGCGGAAGATTACATGAATCTCTATACGTAATCCCATCTTAATTGTTGTTATTGATTGTAATTGCTTACGTAATGTGTTTTATCAGTTCTTAAGGTTGTTTTTTTGTACAGAACCATTTACAATATGTGTATTCAGAAATCCCCTTATGATTACTCTGAGCAACTTTACGGTAGATATCAGGAAGCTGTTGTTGAGTACCTCAAAGAAGTGGTAAGCCCAGTTTGATGCAAAATTTTCTATTTCTGTCTAATTGCATTGAATCTTGATGATTGTTATTATAGCACACAGTTGGGTATTTTAGGTTTTGTTGCATTTGGTTTCCAATTATGTGGAGTTCTTGATTGGACATGGCTGGTAAAGGGTACAAAATCCGACATATCATAGTTTGGTTTAGAGTTTGTTAAATGGTTAAGGAATCTGCCAGGATTTAAAGGAATTCTCGTTCAATCATGTATTCATTGCTTCCCCTTTTGGAAGGTATGTAGTAGATTAAGATTAGTTACTCTCAGATGCTGGTCCTGCCTCTTGTTGGCACATTGGTAGTCTAGAAAGTAGAACCTCTTCTCAATCGAAATCAGAGAAAGTGGGAAGTAAGTTGAGGCGTATTTGTTTACATTTCATGGAAATTTTTTTTGTGGAAATTAATAATGTTCTAGCTGTTTGATTCATTAGCAAGGCAGGGAAGTTCATGCATTTAAGTCAGAACTAGCCCTCCCTGTTTCGCCAAATAAAGTAAAGTAATTTTTTTCAAGGTATAAGTTATTGCAGCAAAAATAAAAATAAAAATAAAAATAAAAATAAAAATAAAAATAAAAATAAAAATAAAAATAAAATAAAAATAAAAAAATAAAAATAAAAATAAAAATAAAAATAAAAATAAAAATAATATTGATACCATAATATTGATTTTTTCTTGTTTGTCTGTGTAAAAGGAATGAATCAGTATCTTGATTTTCATTTGCAAATTCAATGCAGTATGCAATTTATGCACTTTTTGGACTCCATAAAATACGTGAGGTTGTTTCCTTGCATTTGAAGCTAATTTGATATTCATCTAGTGCACTTCAGAGATAAATAGTTTACTCCAAGTAATGCGGCCATCAAATGGCATGTTAGTTCCACTAAAGTCATAAAGGAAAATAACAGAGATTCAAAACAGGCTGACAGTCTGGATTGAGTACTTTCATACAGAAAGTAGCAACCTTGGCGTTTATTGGCATAGAATGTATGATTCGTTGTGTATTTCAATGTTTCCAAATCGGTCATACAGGACTGTTGTTTTTGGTCTTTTGTTTATATCTGCCTTTAGTTTTTTTATCGACTAATCTAAGTTAAATAAAATATTTTGGATGGCTTCATTAGCTATATTAAATTCTCTCCTTAATTATTTCATGTCAACCCGCACAGATATTGCCATCTTTAAAAGAAAAGCATGACGAGTTTCTGCTGAGAGAGCTTGTGAAGAGGTGGGCAAATCACAAGGTTATGGTCAAATGGCTTTCTCGTTTCTTCACTTATCTTGATCGTTACTTCATTGCGCGGAAGGGTCTTCCAACCCTGAATCAAGTTGGACTAACTTGCTTCCGTGACCGGGTATGTAATTGCAAAAGTTTCCATTCTTATGTTATACGCGTTTCCTGTAATTTTTTGTTTTTGCTTTTCATCTAAACCCTTGGAGTTTGTTTCAAGATCTGATTGGTCTACACCTTCTTCATTGGTCTCTTATTGGTTTATATTACAATCACTTTCCTCTACATTTCTTTTATATTGCGCACACATATATACATTAAAATTATCTATTATTTATTTTCTTCTCTATTTTCAGGTTTATCAGTATATGAAGAAAGAAGTGAAAGCGGCTGTAATTGTTTTGGTATATTAAAGCAGTGCATAACTTTTCTTTACCATTCACAAATGAGTTCCATTTTTTGATTCTGTGTTTAATTGGCCTTTATTAAATTCTGTTTCTTACTCATACAGATTAATCAAGAGCGGGCAGGGCAGCAGATTGATCGAGCTTTGCTGAAAAATGTGGTGGACATTTTTGTTGAAATTGGCATGGGAAGAATGAATTGCTATGAAAATGACTTTGAAAAAGCCTTACTTGCAGATGCAAGCTCTTATTATTCACGTAAAGCTTCTAGCTGGATCCAAGAAGATTCTTGTCCGGATTACATGTTAAAGGTATCTTGTTTGTATATCGTGTGGTGTTTAGTCAGCATAATTTAGATTTATGATTGACAATGTGTATCCTTGAAATTTCTTAGGCCGAGAAACATTTGAAAATGGAGAAGGATAGGGTTTCTCATTACTTGCATTTTAGTAGTGAGCCAAACTTGCTGCAGGTATTGTTCAATCATTCATTGTTAGTTTTGAGCAACTAGATTTCAGGATGGGTATTCTCTTTAATGAAGAGGCAAGAACATAACTAATTTTTTAACTTGACTTCATTTTACAGAAAGTGGAATATGAATTGCTGACTGTTTGTGGAAGCCAATTACTTGAAAAGGAAAACTCTGGTTGTAATGCATTACTTAGAGATGACAAGGTATGCATTATTGTGAACTTTGCTTCTTTTCTTTAATCAAAATTTAGAGGATTGCTAAATTGTGTTGTTACTTTTGTGGATTAGGTGGAAGATCTCTCAAGGATGTATAGACTTTTCATCCGAATACCAAATGGCTTAGACCCCATTTCTAAAAATTTTAAAGAGGTAAGACATGTTTATAACTATTTTAAAATTGATTTGAACATGGAGTTTACTTATCCGATTTTTTTTGTTGACGTAGCATGTAACTGCGCAAGGTGCTACCTTAGTCAAACAAGCTGAAGATGCTGCAAACAGTAAAAAGGTTGGTTGCTTACATTTCTTTTGCGTGATCCTAGCTATTATCTTAAGTAGGTATTGTGTCTTCTTATGTCTCACGTGTTACTTTGATGCTATTTTACAATGACACGGGTACATGTTCGGTGTCCACCACGAGTACAAAGTGTCCCACACTGTCAACTCAAACCCCACCATTTCGGGAACATGTTCATATAGCTCCACACTTATTAGTTCTCCAATTATAAACTTCGTTTTGTTCATATATTTTACTCATAATTCTCCCTCTCTCTCTATATATATAAATACATACATTTGCTTGATTAAGTTTCATAGATTCCATATATGGATTTAGTCATTGCTTTATTTTTGGTGTATTCTTACATTAATGGCGCAAGCCTTTTGATGGAACCTTTTTTCTGAACAATCTATTGAAGATATGAACGTAATGTACATCTCTTTATTCTATGCGTACAAGGGATCACAATGTGGCAAATGAAACAAGAATTTACACACAAAGCCCACCAAGGAAAGGATTTGACTAGTCCTCAAAGAACAAAAACCAGCTTTTTTTTCAATTTTCAGTCCTTATTCTTCAACACCAAAGTCTCCTTTATATAAAGCTATAACAAATATTTTCAAGTTGTTATATGGTATTTTAATGTCATTGCAACTATGTATTCCACAGGCAGAGAAAAGGGATGTGGTCGGTTTGCCAGAGCAGGTTCGTAAACCTCAAAATTCTTATAATTTGATAGCTAGGAGATGTTGTTAGCATACTAATTTCTTGTCGTTTGCAGGTTTTTATGAGGAAAGTAATTGAGTTGCATGAAAAGTATTTGGCTTATGTGAACAACTGCTTTTCCAGCAATTCTCTTTTCCACAAGGTTTGTATTGGACAGTGGTTTTGTTGCTCTTTCCTAGTATCAATATTTCTTATATCTATTTTTGAGAGGTTGCTTTTTTATTTCTTTGCAGGCACTCAAAGAGGCTTTTGAGGTCTTCTGCAACAAGAATGTTGCTGGCAGCACAACTGCAGAACTATTAGCTATTTTCTGTGATAATGTTCTTAAGAAAGGTGGAAATGAGAAACTGAGTGATGAAGCAATCGAAGAAACGCTCGAGAATGTAGTTCCTAATTTTGCTTTTATGAGTATTTTTAGTTTTTACCCCTTTCAAGCATTTCTTATCATAATTCTTTTGCGATTTAATTTCTCTCATTACTCATCTGAGCAGGTAGTAAGGCTGCTTGCTTATATCAGTGATAAAGATCTTTTTGTTGAATTTATAGGTAAGATTTGTTGGTCATAATTTGCTTTGGTTCTGGCATTGGTTAACATTCGAGAATTTTCAAATATTTTATTTATTTATTTTTTTGGCAGAAAAAAACTTGCTCGGCGGCTGCTATTTCAAACCAGTGCAAATGATGACCATGAACGTAGTATTTTGACTAAGCTGAAACAACAATGTGGTGGACAGTTCACCTCAAAGATGGAGGGAATGGTCAGTTTCTTCTGATAATCACTACATACGAACTAGCACCTTGTGCATGTGTTCTCTGAATTTTCCTAGATGAAAATTTTAAATGGCTATTTCTTGCCTTCTTTCAGATAACAGACGTAGCATTAGGAAGGGAAAACCAGACCAATTTTGAGGAGTATCTTCGCGATAATCCTAATGTGAAACCTGGGATTGACTTTTCTGTCACAGTTTTAACTACTGGATTTTGGCCATCTTTTAAATCACTTGATTTGAATCTACCGATCGAGATGGTAAGAATCCTTTAAAGTTTTCTATATCCAGCCATCAAGGTTTTTTTTTCCTTTTATTTTATCTATGTGGATGGTCCTTGAGTGCATGTTCTTTGGTAAAGCTTTTGGTCGTATTTTCTTCCAGGTAAAGTGTGTACAGATTTTCAAAGAGTATTACGAAACAAAACCAAGCATAGAAAGTTGTCTTGGATATACTCAATGGGTAACTGTAACGTCATTGGCCATTTTGAACCAAAGAAGATAGAGATGGTTGTCACAACTTATCAGGTAATTTGTTGTGATCCTTCTGCGTCTTGATGAATGGGTTGGTTTAGCATGAATGTAAAGGTTTGAACTCTTAGTGTTTTTTACTACAGGCTTCTCTGTTGCTGCTATTCAATGCTTCAGATAAATTAAGCTATTCAGAAATCAAGTCACAGATGAATTTATCAGATGATGATATTGTTAGATTGGTTCATTCTCTTTCCTGTGCGAAATACAAGATCCTCAATAAAGAGCCGAACACGAAAACCATCTCTCCAACAGATTATTTTGAGTTCAATTCCAAGTTTACTGACAAGATGAGGAGGATCAAGGTTTGGGCTTGTTTCGTGATTCTGCTCTGCTTCATCTTATGCGGTTATTTTTTTTTGTTTTTAGATTAAAGATGAAATAACATGATGGAAATTGCAGATTCCTCTCCCTCCTGTGGACGAGAAAAAGAAAGTCATCGAAGATGTTGACAAGGATAGGAGGCATGCCATTGATGCCTCGATCGTGAGGATCATGAAGAGTAGGAAAATGTTGGGTCATCAACAGCTAGTAATGGAATGCGTAGAGCAGCTAAGTCAGATGTTCAAGGTATCCTCACCTTAAATTACTAAAGCAGTTATTTTCTGGAAAAAACAAATCTTCTTGGTGCTGACACATTCTTAACTCTGGATTTGCAGCCTGACATTAAAGCAATTAAGAAGCGAATTGAAGACCTGATTACTCGTGAATATTTGGAAAGAGATAAAGATAATACCAACACATACAGGTACCTGGCCTGATTTTGCCAATTGTCAGTTTGGACCATTTCAGCTGAGTGGCAGTAGTTAGTCACTGGCAATGGTACCAAAGAAGATTCCAGTGGTACTGAGCTAGTGTTTGCACTGTATTCTTACAAAGCCTTCATTCAGAGTATTGGGCATCAGGTAAGAGGACTTCCCCAGATGAAAATAAACATTTTTTGCCCTTCCTTGGTGGCTTACTATCACAAACATTGTAAAAGGAAAAGAAAAAAAATCAGATTACCTTATAGCATGTACAGGTTCAGATCTTTTGGGCTATTACCAATAGAGTTTAAACTATTTTTTGTCATTCAATGGTAATAATTCTTTTGGTTTGGCATGTGAATATAACAAACTTCTGTAATTCTATTTGTGAAACACTGGTCAATTGTCATTCATGGATAGTTTTCGTTTTTTTCCCGAGTCGACCACACCAGTAGAGATTTGAAAGCTTGAAAGATTGATCCCAACCATATAATGTTGGCTTTCCAATGTCTATAGGTTTCCTGAGATACTAGGTGCTCGAATGTTAGTACCTTGCACGTAAACAACTCCATGTCTAACCAATTTGTGTCAAGGGCATAAAAGTGTTTATCAGTCAAATCTGCTGTTGAGTGCAGCATTTGGTGAAACTTTTAACCAAGTTGCAGCTATTTCCTTTGGTAGTACAAGTTTGCTGCAATGCTTTTGAGTGTATAATTTCGACATGAAAGCAAAGTCCGAGATTGAGAAACAGTCAAAACCTTAGGAGAGAGAAGATCCATTGGATGAGAGGAAGTGGGAGGTTTCAGCATATTGCATGATGATGACAGAAGTACGCTATGATGGCTTTCTTCCACAACTAAAAAAGAACTCTGTTATTGGTTCGTAAGCTAGTGGTACCATCTGCCGAACTCTAACCGTTGAGTTGTCATGCCATTGGCACTTTCTTGTGCACTTTTGTTATTGGTTGATGCTTAAATTTTCCTTTCAGCTTTCCTTATTATTGTTAGGCACTATGCTTTATGACCAACTTGCTGATACCATTCAGTCGAGACTTCTAGGTTTGTATTTAGGGAACAAATTTACAGGATAGAGTAGTGATAGCAATTGGCTGGAAGGGTATAGGTTCAGTTTGAACTTGGGCTCCGATCATTGATCTGTAGTAAAGATGTTGATGTGTAAGCTACTTATCAACATATATGTAATCAATTTTCTACTGTTTGTGATCTTTCTAACTTCACAACTCTGGCCTCCAGAGAAAAAAAATCGTCTTTTTAGGATAGATCAGCTACTTCAAATAATTTATCAAGATGTCCACATACATAATCCCAAGACACCAGTCTCTGTCTTTGGTTTCTTTCATTTAGGTTCTCCTCACTTGGACTTCGACATTAAGAGCTTATTTTGGTCGAAAGGTTCCACTGCCACTAGAATGAGATTTTTGTTATTATTCTTTGATGGAGGTAACCTCCCAAAGGTTTCCCCAAGCACACTATTGCATGATCGTTCATTTGCTTCCTGTCACTCTTTGCTGTGGGACGGGACCTACTTGGCTCCTAATCACTTGGGATTGTTTTGAACTCGATTGTGCTCTGTAGCATTCCAGTGCTTCCTAAAACTCATTGCCATTTCGACAGCTGCTCTTTTTGTTGGTCAACTGACCTTGCATTCCTTTTTGTTCTTCTGGTTGGCACTCACTCAATGCCATCTAGAATTCATGAACAATCAGAGACAAGTTGCATTTTTAATACTATTTCAGACCATACATCTAATATACATATGATTTCGGGATGTCCCACACTTTCCACTGAGAAAAGTTTCTCCCATAAACAAGGGAACACCGATAATTTCGTCCAATATCTGATTGATTTAGAGGAACTTTGGGTAGTGGTATAGTTGGGTTTCGCTTACGATTGCGTTCTTGTTTCAATTTTAGGCTTAAACAATATAACAGTAAAAGTCTCTTCTCTCTTTGTTTTTGATTCCCAGTTGTTTAGCTCTTAGACCATACATCTAATATACATATGATTTCGGGATGTCCCACACTTTCCACTGAGAAAAGTTCCTCCATAAACAAGGGAATACCGATAATTTCGTCCAATATCTGATTGATTTAGAGGAACTTTGGGTAGTGGTATAGTTGGGTTTCGCTTACGATTGCGTTCTTGTTTCAATTTTAGGCTTAAACAATATAACAGTGAAAGTCTCTTCTCTCTTTGTTCTTGATTCCCAGTTGTTTAGCTCTTAGACCATACATCTAATATACATATGATTTCGGGATGTCCCACACTTTCCACTGAGAAAAGTTCCTCCATAAACAAGGGAACACCGATAATTTCGTCCAATATCTGATTGATTTAGAGGAACTTTGGGTAGTGGTATAGTTGGGTTTCGCTTACGATTGCGTTCTTGTTTCAATTTTAGGCTTAAACAATATAATAGTAAAAGTCACTTCTCTCTTTGTTCTTGATTCCCAGTTGTTTAGCTCTTAGACCAGAATCAGAAAAGTGCAGCAAGAATAGAATTTTAAGGGAACCATCCAATAATGATAGAAAAATACAAGAGGGGGGTTACATATGAACAGTAAAGGTCAAACATGATTAGAAATTCATAACCAAGTTGTGTTACTTTATTCAACAAGGTGAGGCAACTGAATTTCTATTCCAAAAGCGAAGTTCAAGTTGGAGGCTGGTAGGGTTTTAAGCTGAGAGCTTGGTTTGAATCCTGGCAAAGTCCAGAGTTTTCTTCCCTTGTAATTTGTTGGTGACGTAATGTCGACTGTATTCTCCATGGTTGTATTTTCTATACATGCATGGTCGGTTCTCATTAACAAATTCAGGCAGAGGTCCAACTTCGATCTCATAGTCTGGGGCATAAAATGTTACTATTGTAAGTCTGTCCTTGTCCTTGTGTGTCACTGCTCTGTGTTCTACACTCTTGTACTTCCCATTTGTTAGAACCTGCATGATTAATAATCAGATATATGGAACATTGAATTGAACAATTTCATTTGTTCGGTAGAGTGAATCGTTACCTCTAGAGTATCTCCAATGTTAACAACCAGTGCATTTGGAACGGGTTGCACTGGCACCCATTTGTCATCCTTAAGGATTTGAAGGCCTACTGAACTACCTGCAGCTTGTTGCAAAACTGTCAGGGCACTCCCATCTGAATGTGGGCTGAGACCCAAGACAAGGTCAGGCCTCTGACAAGGTGGATAATAGTTCATCCTCACAGCTTGCACTGGCACCCCAAACATATCGTTGAACGTTTCATCCCTCAAGCTCAAGCTCGTGGCTATAAACCTCAGTAGGTTCTGACATAGCTTCCTTACCTCCGCGGAGTATGTTTTTAGTGTTTCACTGCAACAATAAGCAAGACAGAGTTTGTAAACATTGTAGTCAATGAAATATTGCTTCCCAAGTGTTGAAGTCAATAGTGTTAGCATTACCTGAAGCTAGCTGGGTTTGTAGGCCAAAGTTTTGGGTTTCTTATGAAATGGGGTTCAACTCCTAGAGCTAACATATTGCACCAATCCAATTTCTGATCCTCTGAGAACACAAATGCTTGACCGTATCCTTGAATGGTTCCAGGTGCCATGGGATACTTTTGTTTCTCCTCCACAGGTAACATGAAAAACTCCTTGGCAACTTTTTCCATGTTCTCCACCATTGATATGTCAATCCCATGGTTAATGACCTATTATAAACAAAATTGTAGCAAATGCTTATCAATCTTCCCAAAAAAGCTTTAGAAGATGAGATATGTGAAAGGAAGCTTGGGTTTAATAAGTTAGAAGGGGTCATTTTACCTGAAAAAAGCCCCACTCTTCACATGAAGAGGCCAGCTTTGATAGCTCCATTTGGGATTGATCACTATTTCCTTGAATAAGCTTTGAGAGGTCGATAACCGGAATGTGCATGGTTGATGTAGCAGCAGAGATTGGTCGTTCTGCCACTGCACGGATGTACCTCCTTGGGATTGTCTTTGGTCGAACCTTTCTCAATTCTTGGACATCAATGATGTGACCAACCTGTAGGGGAGAAATCGTTGTAGGTGCCATTGAAAAAAATTGACTTACACTTGTAGTAGCTTTGGTGAGGAGGTGCCTCTATTTATAGCAAGAGAAATGGACGGTAGGTGGTGTGGGGTTTTTCGCTTAAAATGCCTCATTAGTATTAGGGACCATTCCTTATAAACTTTAGTGACGACTCCTCATTACTTAATGTAGGACTATTTAAGCCAACTCCATCCCAACATCAGCATGCCGAATCATATTGCTTTTGTTCTAAATAATCAGGCATTAAGTGTTGATTTACTTAAATAAACACTGATTATGATTCAGCACTGAAGTGCCGAATCTTATTGGAAGCAGACAATCCTACTTGCCCACTAATTGCTCATCCAATCAACCGGTAGCATATTATTGTGGTAACTGTAGCAAGCATTTGAGACAGATTAGGAACATTTGAAGATAAGATTGAATGACTTGATGGAACTCTTTTTTTTTTTTTTTTTTATAAAGCAGTCAGGGTTTTTATAGGATCCCATAACCCTTTTCAATTTTATTTTGCTTTATTCTCTTATGTGACGATGACCCAGTTGCCATGGTGTTGAAGATAAGACTGAATGACTTGATGGTATTTTTTTTTTTTTTTATTATAAAGGCAAACAAGGTTTTTATAGGATCCTAAAACCCATAAAGATGCCACAAATTGAGTTTGAATCCATGACCTAGTGGTACTATTCGCCAAGACCTAATCGTTAAGCTATCATGCCATTAGCAACTTGATGGTACTTTATGTCTACAATTGTGGATATATAACCAAATGTGTGTTGTGGATAGCTATGGATGTCATCTAAAGAAGAGAGATCTCACTGATTTGAGCTCAAGAAAACACACAAAGTGGTCCTTCCTCACAAGGGCTCAAAGGCTGTCCACGTACAGCCTAATTGATTGACATTCATGGAGTAGAAGAAATTCTTGGGTCTTTCTTGTCTGGTAGTTTCTGGTGAGCACTCAACTCTGTCTTTCCCTTTTGAAATTTTCCTTCTTGGCTTTGGTAGGGGCCATGCAGGCCTGGGGATTGGTCAAGAGAACCACATGCGCATAAAATGCTATCTGCTGGTTCACCGTATTTGGGTACTAGGGGCAAAGAGCATCAGATTAGAAGAAAGTCTGAAGAGATATTATGTCCTATCTACTTGCGCATGAAATTCCTAAGAGAAGCACTATATTCTCTCACCCATGGCTTCAATAAAGGCCCAAACATACATTCTACGACGGAATGATCAATCTTGCACTTTTTTTTGTGTGTGCTTGAGTGATTTTGTACAATTTTTTTTAATCCCTTAACCCCTCCCATTCCGGATGTCGTCAGCTGAGTTCGACCCTGCCACTGCTTAACCACTGAGCCATCACACCTTTGACCCAACAACCCTTATCCTCTCCCACCTGATATCGCTGATAGATATAGAACCCAAGACGTGAGGTCAAACCACCACAGCCTTAATCAATCAACCTGGCTACCTTTCGCATTTTATAAAAAAAAATTGGATGGAGTATAAAAAAAAAAATTGGGATGAAGTTGGTTAGTCAATATAGTTGAACACATGGTTAAGGTGTTAGATTAGGACACAAAAACTAATAAGAGCTAAATAAGAATAATTATAAATTAATGAGAGCCAAATGAAAAATAACCCAACTACTTATTCTCTAACCTTGTATTTCATGTAATGCTATTTACCAAGCCTATAGTCTATAGAATGAGTTGTTGTGACACTTTCTTTTCTTACGGTGACGACCGAAGCTTTGCACCATTTTTTATATGATACTAATTAAAAATAATTGACAAAAAACAATGAACGAAAATACTAGAAAATCAGGTTTTTGCAATATATAAATCACTATTTATTGGGTTTGTCTAAACAACGAGGGAAGGGGCGAGGAAACCAGGGAGGGAGGGGTGTGAAGCTGTTCACCCGCTTTGAGATGTGTAAAAAACACCTCGAGATGCATGTTTTCACGTATTTCGAGGGGGATGAACGGCTTCACCCCCTCCCTCGCCCTTTAGAATTTCCCCTATTTATTTGCGACCTTCTTGAAGGGGAATCGTAGAGGAGGTGGCACCATTTAACAACCATTCCTTAGAAAATTGTCATCATGGGTTTTCATGAATTTGAGGTGTCTTGATAGTAAAATGTGCTTAACACACATCGATGTAGGATAGTTTAGAAAGTATATTAAGGCAAGCAAAACAAAAAATTAGCTAGCAAAATTTTCAAGTTTACTAAATAAAAAAAAATCAAAAAAATACTTAAAAGAGTCCTGCAGACTGACTAAAATTGTTGGGAGTGGCAGTGGCAGTGGAGTGGACTAGTACTGGGTGGGCAAATGGGCCATGAGGTTGCGTACGAACCCTAACTTGAAACCTGTGCAAAACTTTTTGACCTTTAGAAGCTCAAGTGCCTATCAATTTGCAGTCTTCACTCATAAGAGAGTATCACTTCCTGTCTTTGCTTTCATTTTCACTTTCATGACTTAGCTTTGTTGTATTGTTGTACCTCCATGCATAAGGATAGTGTTTGTGTGGTAAGGGTTACTTAACAAAGGCCACCCTTGGTCCCCATGAGACGAGCCTGGCCTAATTAAGTCCATCCTTTGTTTTTTAAAAGGCAGAGCCTGCTGTCAATGAGTATAGAATATAAGATGTGGAGGTTAAACCTCCATTGCTTTAACCATCCAATCATACTACTATTGGCTAATTAAGTCCATCTTAAGGTTGCCTAGCCAACTCCCTATGAAGTTTGAACTCCAATGCTTGCGTTATTATGGACTTGTGTGATATACACGTGAAGTAGGTTCATTCTCGGATTGAGTTTGGCTTGGCGAACTCAAATGTTCATCACCATTGAAAATACTCTTCTTTACGTCATTTTCAGATGCCTTAATGTCTACCTTTTTAATGGTTCTAATATCCAATAAAAATCTTGAAAAAAAAAAAAAATTTCAAGCAGGTGGACAGGAGAATTTCTATGAACTAGCTTTTAGTTGGATCACATAAGAAAAAGTTTTATTTTAACCTAGCAAAAAATAATAGAGTACGCGATGTACAACCATTCCAATACTAATAAGGGAATTCAAGTACAAAACATACATTTGTCGAAAGGACGACCGTTCACAAATGTCGCCCTTATTACAAAGTTAAAGTCACCAACAAGAATCCTACTTTGCTATTCCTCAATATCATGGGCTATCTTTAGAGCGTCCTTCGATGTTCTCTTTGGGTGTGCTTTGTTTTCACACTCATCAATGGGTTCATGTATCTTCATGGTTTGCACTTGTATGGTAAGCTTTACTTGGGCTTAAGATGTTGTGTTATTAACACCTTCGTTTAAATAAGAGCCACCACCATTCATCAAACATGAAATGCTCGACCCAAATGTTACTTGTATGCGTTAGTGGAGGATGCGCTTGGGCTACTTAGAGAATTCACCAAGACAATGTCTATGTCACCAAATCATTTCATGTTGGCAAGTGTGATTAATGGTT
Organism: Berberis thunbergii; assembly: GCA_003290165.1. NCBI lineage: Eukaryota > Viridiplantae > Streptophyta > Magnoliopsida > Ranunculales > Berberidaceae > Berberis > Berberis thunbergii. Next base: position 751,121 of record QNQO01000273.1, on the reverse strand, counting down.
GTGCAAGCTTGCGTAGATTAGTTGCAGGGAAAGTGATACATGAAGCTGTCATTCGACAAGGTTAGAGTGGAAATGATGTGGTTACAAGTCCACTAGTTGGCATGTATGCAAGATGTGGGTGCTTGAACTATTCGGAAAAGATGTTTACAAGGATGCTGCACCCTTGTGTAATCTCATACGCCTCAATGATCATTGGAACTGCGAAGTATAGACTTAGAGTGTGTTTGGTTGCATGGAATTCTATGTTATGAGAATTTATTAAGGGATTCCTATATTTTAGCCTAAATTGATGTATCACTCCACATCCATCATTTGGTTTTGTGATCAATGGTGGGAATAGAAGTCCCATAAACATGGTATCTCACACCTCGGTCCCTCAAGGCATGTGATTCCTATGTTCATGGGACTTTCATTTCCACCATTGATCACAAAACCAAATGGTAGATACATCAATTTTGCTTAAAATATAGGGGTCACCTCATAAATTTTCATGACATAGGATTCCCTACAACCAAACACACCCTCAGATGCCTCATTTGAGGATATGCTTTAGAGGGAGACTTGACCAAACACAATCCTTTTCTTTGTAATTTAAAAAGTCACAAACATCTATTGACATAAAGTTAATGGAGCTTTTGTGTTACGACAATGACAAACAACTAAAATTCTCATTGATAAGATCACAAATGATAATTTCAGAGAGGAAAAAAGATGTATAAGGTGGTGGTTTTTAGCCCTTCTCCATCAAAGAGTCTAAAGTCAGTCCAACCCATTTAACAAGTCAGTGAAAATTTATTGTGGACATAAATTGTGTACCAGCTGAGTTAGTAGAGGTGTAGACATTTTAATATTTTATGTATTCCACTTGACTAGTCGAACTCCGATTTGCTTAATTGGTCGAGTTCAATTTCTAGATAGGTATTAGGTACCACTTTCATCTTGACATATTTGCTCAACAAATCTGCTTTTATTTTGAAACTTTTAAAGTGATTTTAAGGTTTCAATTGGCAAGTTGAATTTTCACAAAATCTATACCAAGAAATGTTATCTGTTCTTATGTCATACAAGTTGTCATGCAAGTAAAATAAGCCTAAATACCAAGAAATGAAATAAATATAAAATCAATATATAATTAAAAAATTAAGGGGTGGTTTAAAAAATAAATATATCACACGTAAAAGAAATGATATTTACAAAAATCAGGAGAGTGGTTTCCAAATCAATAAATAATTAGCAGAAATGATAATTAGAAGAAAAAGATCACAAAATTTACGAAAAATATGAAACTTGTCAAAAAATATGTACTTTTTATAGCTGATTTTTGTATTTTAATAAAAAATATTTAACAAAAATAAAAAAATATATGAAAATTTTCAAAAAAATGTAAAATTTTCTTTGTAATACATAATCCTTGCATAGGTAGCAACTTTTGACCGATCTATCAAAAGTCATCCACCAAAGGGCCCAAAAGACTCGCAACCAAACACACCTCCATGCCATTTTTCTTTGTAATTTATAAAAATGAAAATTTCGCAAAATTTTGCGAAAACACAATCCTTGTATGTAGGGGTTTGTACTCTATAGGTTGTCACTTTTGACCTATCTATCAAAAGTCAGTCCACCAAAAGACTCACAACCAAACACACCTCCATTTACCTAATCACGATGATCTATGCCCAATTTTATAAAATGAGACAATGACACACTCTCTTGTTATCAGTGATAGAGCTAGGATTTTTGTTGAAGGGGGGGCGGACGATGAATCCTAATTAATTAATGATAATATAATAACTAATTATATTAATATAATTTTTTTTGAAATTTGAATAATATAAATATATACTAAACATCAATTGCTAAACAAAACTCCATCTAACTTATGAGAGAGGAAAATGGATCCAACATGCTACTTTGTAGGAGCATAAAAATAAGTATATGAGGAACAACTCCAATTGGTATATAAAGTTAAGGGACAAAAATTAATTTAAAATGTAAAGTTGTATGTTTACAAAAAAAAGGTTATTTGCTATTTTTCCTATCAAAAATAGCTAATTAGGTTATTTGTTAATTTTATTTTTCTGTCTAAAAAATTTAGGTTATTTGTCTCTCCCATGGCTAGTTGTCAAAGACTCACGTTGATTATCAAAATGTTATTCAAACAATAACCTACAGATGAACCTCGAGATACAAATGTGTATCTTGAGGAAAAACTAATGGATTGAATTTTTCATGTATCTCCATGAAAAATTTTATGAACAAAATACAAAAGTAGACATCGATATACGAATTTAACTAGAGAAAATACTTTAAAAAAATGTATTCCTCAAAGTAGACAAAAGAAGTTGGAGTTGCTAATGGCTAGTGGCAATGATGGGAAAGGAAAATAAATTAAACATATAGGGAAGGGGACAAAGAGAGGATGAGGCGGGGTGGTTGTCTGTCTCGCACAAATAAAAGGAGAAGAAAAGAAGAAAATAGGTGGAGTCGTTGGCATCGCAGAGAACATAGGAAGATAGGAAGGGGTGGGGCGAGGTGACATCGTTGGCGACACATAATCGACAAAACAAAAAATAATAATAAATAAATTCAAAAGTCAATGGAGGCAAGTGCCCCCACTTGACCCCCTAAATCCGTGGCTGCTTGTTATCCATCATTTTAAGTGTTAAAAAACAATTAGATAATGTTAAAAAACAATTAGATAATATGGAGAGAAGACCTTATCACCTTCCTATCATTTCCATGAACACCAATGCAAATCAATTATTATAATATGAAAGAAATAAAATAAAAATCAAGGGAACTTATAATATAATGAAGCCAACAAGGTGAAGAAAATCATCCAAGGGAGAAGAAACTTTCTAATTTGCAGTTTGTACAAAATTTCATGTGATGAACCTATCTATCAGAAGTCAGTCTACCAAAAGACTCACAACCAAACACACCTCCATGCTCCATCTACCTAATCACAATGATCTGTGCCAAATTTCTATCAAAGGAGACACCAATGCACTCTCATGTTATCCATCATTTTAAGTGTTAAAAAACAATTAGACAATATGGAGAGAAGACTTTATCAACTTCCTATCGTTTCCATGAAAACCATTTTTCTTTTTGTGCTATGGTGCATCCTCCATATCATCATTCCCTGCTGTTGCAGCCAAGCCCCCAGCATGAACATGAGCATGAACTGCTCACACGTAGAAAGAGAGGTCCTTCTCAAATTCAAGCATTCTCTCACTGATCCTTCCAAGAAGCTATGTTCTTAGGCTGGAGACGACTGTTGTCATTGGGCTGGGATCCGATGTGACAAAAACACTGGACTTGTCATCCGACTCAGACATTCGCAACCGACTCAGACATTCGCAACCGACATTCATTTAATTCGACCCGTTGTGAGGAAACCCATGGCCATGATTCAGTGTGTCATGACCCACCCAATTCACAAAGTACTATATTGTCCACGCCCGCACGACCTTAAAATGTGTAGTACTTTGTAAATTCAACATCATACATATATAACACATCCCCTTCCCTCGCCTAGGTGATGTGGACTATAATCTCCCTTAGGTAGCTCGTCCAACCCCTCTTGGAATCCACGGGCCCCTTAGTAGCTCGCTCAACTCCTCTTGGGATCCACGGGCCTATTGGGCTTTGTCATCACGAGCCTCTCCCGCTACCTCCTCCTCAGGTCCGCCCACACAAGGGTATCACAGTCCACCCCCCTAAGGGAGCCCAACGTCCTCGTTGGCACACTTTTGGCTATGTCTGACTCTGATACCATTCTATCACGACCTGATCCACAGAGTACTATATTGTCCGCTTTGGGCCCAAGGCTCGCACGACTTTAAACGCGTAGTACTTTGTAGATCTAAACTTGTACATATATATAGCACATTCCCTTCCCTCACCTAGGCGATGTGAGACTCTAATCTCTCATTGGTAGCTCGTCCAAACGCTCTTGGGATCCACTGGTCTATTGGGCTTCGCCATCATGGGCCTCTCCCGCACCCTCCCCCTCAAGTCCACCCATACAAGGGTATCACACTATGTATACCAAATCGTGTTTGGTGGGCAAAGAGGTAAATCCTTCTCAAATTGAAAACATTATCTTGTTGATCCTTCTAATTGGCTACGTTCTTGGACTGGAGTCTGGAGACGATTGTTGTAACTGGGCTGGGATCCGGTGTGACAAACACACTGGACATGTCGTCCAACTGGACATTCAAAATCCACATCCATTTAATTGGATCATTGGGATGAATACACCAACTATGATCAAATATATGCCAAATCATGTTTGCTAGGCAACGAGGTAAATCCTTTCTTACTTGAAGCACTTGGACTTGAGTAGAAACAATTTCTCAGGATTTCCAATCCCAAATTTCTTTGGATCATTTCTAGAATTGACATATCTTAACCTCTCTTCCTCTTTGTTTGAAGGTGTCATTCCACATCATCTTGGAAATTTGTCTACCTTGCATTCTCTTGATCTAGGCTGGAGTGATGGTTATTTTCCTATATTGTTTGTCGACAATTTTCACTGGGTGTCACGTTTATCTAGTCTCAAGTATCTTAACATGGGTTATGTGGACTTTATGAGGCATTTAATCCAATGCAAACAATCAATTCCACTCCTCATTTGTTTGAGTTGCATCTGCCTCATTGTCGTATCCATATTCAAAACCTTGAGTCCATTTCATCTCTCAATCTCATTTCTATGCTCATCTTGGATCTTGCCAGCTGTGATTTCTATGGTTCACTTCCAAATTTTATCAAAAATATGACTTCACTTCGAGTTTTGGACCTTTCTGGGAATGGAATCGATGACACAATTCACACTGATTTGAGTCATCTATGCAACTTGGAAACACTAGATTTCTCTTGGAATAGTCTCCATGGAGAGGTCCATAACCTTTTCAAAAACTCATTGTCATCCAAATGTTTCAAAAATAACAAGTTAGAGGGATTGTTTTTAAATGACAATGAGCTAGTTGGACATGCGCTTGATTGGTTCGGTCAGCTTAAGAAACTAAAACACCTTGATCTGAGTAGTAATTCCTTTGTTGGCCCCGTTCCTAAGTCTCTTTGGAAATTGTCTGGAAATTGTCATCATTGAAATACTTAGATCTAAAAAATAATAAATTTATCGGCACTCTTCCGGAAAGTCTCGGACTATTTTTGTATCTCAGAATATTTGTCCTTGTCTTCTAATTTATTTAACGGGTCTGTTCCAAAAAGTCTTGGATCACTTTTGCATCTCAAAGATTTGATTATTGTCTTATAATTCCTTTGAAGGTGTTTTATCTGATATTCACTTTGCAAATTTCTCCAATTTGAAAATCTTAGACTTGAGCTCAAACTCTTTGATTTTGAAAATAAGATTTGACTGGATACCTCCTTTTCAACTTGATAGGATTGGGTTAGGATCATGCAAAATGGGACCTGAATTTCCAGTCTAGCTTAAAACACAAAACAATTTTTCCAATTTGGATATCTCTGATGCAGAAATCAAAGATACGGTGCAGGGATGGTTTTTAAACCTGTCTAATTATCATGGTTCATCTAATACTTTAGAGATTCACTTATCTAACAACCAACTTTAAGGAAGAGTTCCAAGGATTTTTATACAATGTCTATTGGCAATTTTATGTTGTATTTACACCACAACAATTTTGAGGGTCCATTGCCAAGTTTCCCTTCAAGTGCATATATTATAGATTGATAGAAAGGATCCAAGCTAGCACGCCTTAGACATGTCAACAAAAATCATAGAGGGTTGTTAAGTAATGAGCTGTAGTTTGTTAATCTGTTATGATGAGCTGTAATTAATTCATAAACTCAATGTGTAACCTGCCACATTAATATAAATAGATGTAAACACTCTGCATTTTCTAAGATGAGAAAAGCAGAGATTCATTTTGATATAACATTTCTAACTTGGTATCAGAGCTTTTGAGCATCTCTTCTCTAATCAATGGCAACTCAACCTACACAATCTTCATCTTCTTCTGGTTCTCTCAATACAGGTCAGAACTCTACTGTATCTTCTACTCCTTATCAAGTCTTGAATCACACTCTGCCAGTGAAACTAGATAGAACAAATTACACACTATTGAAATCACAAATTGATAATGTAATCTTTGCAAATGGTTTTGAAAACTTTATTGAAGGAATTTCGGTTTGTCCAACAAAAATAATTAAGTTCAGGGATTATCAATCCTGCTTTTGTTGCTTGGAGAAGACAAGATCGCACAATACTGAGTTGGATTTATGCCTCTCTTACACTGGCCATAATGGCTCAAATCATTGGTCACACCACCTCTTTCTCAGCCTGGAAAGCTTTAGAACAAATATTTTCATCTTCTTCAAGAGCTAGGATTATGCAACTACGATTAAACTTACAGTCTACCAAGAAAGGATCATTGTCCATGATTGACTATATAATGAAATCAAGAGTGCGACAGATAATTTAGTTGCCATTGGTGAGTTAGTCTCAGATCAAGATCATGTAATGAATCTTTTAAGTGGTTTAGATACTGAATATAATGTAGTAGTTACAACAATTAATGTCCGAGATGTTCATATCTCGCTTGAATTAGTACATAGTATGTTGTTGTCTTTTGAGAATAGACTTGAGCAACAAAGCTCTGTGGATAGTATTTCACCTATTTAAGCAAACTTGGCTAATTCTAGTCATAGGCATAGTAGTGGTCAGTCATATGGGCAACAATTTGATCGAGGTTTTGGCCATGGCAGAGGAAGGAACTATGGTGGCCAGTCTAATAAGGGACGTGGTCGTGCCAGAAACTTCAATGTTCAGCAGTATGGACAACAATATGGTCCTTCGTATGGCTCCAATCATGGACAACATAATGGTCATTCCAGTAATCACAACAATAGGTAGTCAAGTGATAGACCACAATGTCAGTTGTGTGGTAAATATGGGCATGTGGCTCTTGCTTGTTATCATCGTTTTGATGTTAACTTTCAGCAATCAGTGGGTACCTTGAATTATGGATCTTCAACTGATTCTAAATCAACCATACGAGCAGTTTCCAATCCTTTCCATAATGAGGGTCGGTACTTGGATTCAGGAGCGAGCCATCATTTGACAAATGATCAAGTGGGTCTTTCCAATTCCTTTCCCTACATGGGTTCAGACAAAGTCACAATTGGCAATGGTACTTCTCTTCCCATTTCTAATGTTGGTTCCTTAACTTTCTCCTTTTCTCCTCATAGTTCATCTTCTCATTTTCTTCTAAAACAAATCTTCCATGTACCATCTTTATCCACTAACCTTATCAGTGTTGCAAAATTTTGTGCTGATAACAATGTGCTTATTGAGTTTTGGACTGATCATTTGTTTGTGCAGGAACCACATTCGAGGAGGGTTCTAGCTCAAGGCAAACTTGAAAATGGTCTATACAAGTTACCTGTTGTTCCTACTCCTAAGATTGTGTTTGCTTCCAGTTCGAGTATTCCTGATATGTCTAATGTTTCTAGTACTGTCTCAAATGCTTCCAGTATTTCTTCCACTTCTTGTATTGCTAATGTTGAGCAATTATGGCATTACAAACTAGGTCATCCATCAATTGATATTGTACACCATGTATTGCAACTTTGTAATGTTCCATTCAATAAATCTCATTCATCTGTTTGTTCTTCTTGCCAACTTGCAAAAAGTCATCGCTTACCTACATCTTTATCCTCTTTTCATGCATCCAGTCCTTTGGAACTTATTCATACGGACATCTGGTGCTCGATTTTTTATTTTGTTTGTAGATGATTTTTCAAGGTTCACTTGGTTCTTTCCACTCCAGTCCAAAGATCAGGCCTTGTCTATGTTCAAGTTGTTTAAGTTTCGAGTTGAAAACCAATTTAACACCTCAATTAAATATATTTCAATCTGATAATGGGGGTGAATTCAAGGCTTTTAAATATTTCTATTGGAATCTGGTATTGGTCATCGCTTCTCTTGTCCACATTCCTCTTCACAAAATGGTAGAGTGGAACGTAAACACGAACATGTTGTTGAAACAAGTCTTGCTATGTTGGCTCATGTTCATATGCCATTCCAGTTTTGGCAATATGCTTTTCAAGCAGCTTTCTTTCTTATCAATCGCATGCCAACTAGAGTACTTAGTCATAGGTCTCCTTATCAGGTTCTCCTTATTCGTGTACCTGACTATCGAGCACTTCATGTCTTTGGATGCCTATGTTTTCCATTTATTCGCCCATATAATAGACATAAGCTTCAATTTCGTTCTGTTGCTTGTGTTTTTCTGGGTCATAGCTTAGATCATAAGGGGATTTTTGTGCTTAGATCAAGTCTCTGGTCGAGTTTATGTTTCACCTAATGTGGTGTTTGATGAATTCAACTTTCTTATGCACAGTTCTCCTTCATTACTTCCATCTGTGTCCACTTCCACTGAGTTATCTACTGTGATTTCTTCGTTTATTCCTGCTCTTATATCTTCAACTTGTTCAGTTCCTCTTGTTCCATCTACTGATCCCACATCTACACCTACTGATTCTATATCTACACCTACACCTACATATCTTCTTCCTACTCTTGATGTTACTGAATCACTGCCAGCTTCTCCTCTTCTTGCTCGGATGGTTACTTGCTCTATGGCTGGTATTTCAAAGAAGGAGCATGTAATTGATTTTTCTGCTGTTAAAGTCTTTGAACCCACCACTTTGCGACAAGCTCTGAAGGATCCTCACTGGATTCATGCTATGGAACAGGAGATATCTGCATTACATAAGAATGATACTTGGACATTGGTTGATCCACCTAGTGATGTGAATGTCATTGGTTGTAAATGGGTTTATAGACTCAAATACAAGCCTGATGGGAGCGTTGACAGATATAAAGCTCGCCTTGTTGCCAAGCCTTTCAATCAAACCTATGGTTTGGATTATTTTGAGACATTCAGTCCCATAGTCAAAGCTGCAACTATTCGTATTGTTCTCACAATTGCGGTAAGTTTACAATGGGACATTCGACAACTTGATGTTCATAATGCCTTCTTGAATGGAGATCTCGAAGAACAAGTATTCATAGCTCAACCTCCTGGTTTTTTAGACAAACAATTTCCATCCAAAGTTTGTCAACTACGGAAATCTTTGTATGGCCTGAAACAATCTCCATGTGCTTGGTTCTCTAAACTCAATTGTGTTCTTCTAAGCTGGGGTTTCACTGCTTCTCGGACTGATAGTTCAATGTTTGTCAAGTTTGATAAGCATTCCATTCGTATCATGTTGATCTATGTTGATGACATAATTGTTACAGGAAGTTCTTCAAGTCACATTTCTTCTCTCATTGCTCAATTAAACTCAGTTTTTGCTCTACGTGATTTGGGGCCTTTATCATACTTCCTGAGTGTTGAAGTTCATCGCTGCAATGGTGCCCTACACCTAAGCCAAACTAAATATATTTTTGATCTTCTTACCCGTGTTGCTATGGTTGATTGCAAATCTTCTCCAACTCCAGGAGCAGTTGGTAAACTTTTATCACAGTTTGATGGCACTTCACTTGTGAATGCTACTGCCTATCGCAACATAGTTGGTGCTCTTCAATATGTAACCATGACCAGGCCAAACATTTCCTTTGCAGTAAATAAAGCTTGCCAGTTTATGCAAGTGCCTACGACATCTCACTGGTTGGCTGTCAAGCGCATCTTGCGTTATCTGAAAGGTTCTACTCATGATGGTTTGTTCATTCAACCTACTCGTGATCTTGTTATAGAGGCATTTTCTGATGCTGACTGGGGATCTAATCCTGATGATAGACGTAGTTCAAGTGAATACTATTAACCTGCAAAGAAATTCCTCGGAATTATAGAACCAATTTGAAAGTTAATAAATCAAAGAGCTCTTTGGCAGAGAGAGAGAGAAGAAATTTTTTTTTTTTAAAAACTTGCATGAACACCCTTTTGCTATGCTCAGATATTCCAAGAGGAAAAGAATGCACTTGTCTCTCAAGACAAAAAATTTTTAATTGGGCATAGAAGAAAGGAGTCTTTCCCAGATTCATGTCTATGAAGGCTTTCACAGATTTGATTATTTGGGTTTTAAGCGGGATTCAGTGAGGCTTTTAAAAGTTCCTTGTTGACAGTTCTAATAGATTTGACTATCAATAATCTGTACATCTTATAGTTTTAGTTTTATCCATCATCAAGGCAATTGAACAATTAGAGGGTGTTTGTTTCGACCACTTATAAGTGGTTTGCCCCTTACAAATGGCGGGCTACCTTAAAATTGTGTTTGTTAGTACCACTTACTTCTAAGTCTTTAACGGCTGGCTTGATTTCTATAAGCACCAGGGGTGATGCTTATAGCCACTTATAAGTCCCAAGCACTTGCTAGCAGCTTTCAGTGACACAAACAAACACCCCCTTAGTTTTCAGCATCCTTCACTTCTTCACTCTGAGCTTCTTACAAGATTGATCTTTGAATTAAAAAAGCATAAACTGAGTCACTTACAAAGTTCAGCAACTGCTCATAGTTGGGACGATTTCGTGCAGCAATAACATGGTTACCAACACTAGGAGAACCAATTGTTTTGGTTAAGGCAACTTTATCCTGTGTGCCATGATTGTTCAAGTTATCAAGATCCAAGGCAGAAGATGATGGAGATTTGCCTACCATAAAACAATGGACTCATAATGTTGTCACCAAAAAAAAAAAAATTTGTAACTGGCTCTGGAAGAAAATGCAAATCAAAAATAAAATCTAAGAGAAAAATATGAACTAAGCGAATATTTCTAGTCTAATAAATAAGGATCATCACATTTGACTTAATTAAATCTAAATGACTATTCAAGAAATGAAGAATAACAATTATTTTTACTTGGGTGTCATTGATGTCAGACATCATCATTTTTTTTTTCTCGATCAGCAAAAAATGGATTTAATGACTAAACAGAAGCATGATCCAACATCAGCAAACAATGATCAGTAGCATAAATTGTACGTATGATCCAGTTGCACATAACCTAGAAACTGCTTATAAGCATAAATAGTTTATACATGTTCTCATTTTCTGATTTTTTTTTTTTCACTATTTGCATTTTATCATCTGAATTTTAACAATCAGAAGCCTACGCCTCTTGAAAGGTGCCTGATAAGCTTTTCTAAACCCTGGGTGCAAGTGAAATGGTAAAAACAAAAATGTGTAGTGGCTATTAGAGAAGAATGTACAATGCTGACCATAACCCCGTAGCATGTGTCCCCAGGAATGTTTTTAAATATTGAGGCTCGAGTGGAAAGGTTTTGGCACTACATGCTTGAAGGCACAAGTCTTGAGCCTTAAAAATAAAATATGAGTTACAATAAAAACATTATAGAATGGATCAATAACCACGATATTAAAATTTAACTTTTTGGTATGCAACTAAGGCATATGCCTTGGTCTTTAATCGTACAAAAAGGTGTAAGGGTATTGCAAGCTTTGACACATACGAGTAGAGAGGGGTCCAATCCTCTAAGTATTTACAGGGACTCATATCTAAAAAAAATAAGATGTAATTGGGTTTCTTTTAGTAATAGTATTATTAGTCATATTGTAATAAGGCATTTTTAGTAACAATCCATAGTGGTTAGGATTTTATAAATTATGTCAGTTATAAAAGGACGTATGTTGTTCATTGTTACGAGGTTGATCGAATAAGAGAATTTATTTTGTTTATTTATTTTATTCTTGATTTACTTTTTCTTTCAATTATCTTGTAGTCTTTCAATTCCTGTTTATTTGCAATTTTAATTCTATCAATTGGTATCAAAGCTGAATGGTCACTTTGAATAATTTTTTTGAAAAAATAATCGAAAAAAAGTTGTTTCTAAATAAAAGTTTGAAAGATGACTGAAGAAAAGTTTGTGAAGGGGATAGACGTAATATTCACAAAATTGAAGGCAAAATTGAGAGCAGACTTTGTAAAATTTATAGGGCAGAGCTCAGAGAGTCATCAGCAAGGATGGATATGATCTTCGATAGAGAGAATGGGACCGACCCAAACAGTGCCATCGACACCAACAATGCCATAGAAAACCTTTCTTTCCGATGTCGCTCTCTCGCTGCATGCGTCAATAGTCGCATGTACCTCTGCCTGCAGTGATCGCTGCACCCCCTCACTTGCACCACGACGATCGACCTCCTCATCAGTCGGTCAACCAACTCCCACAACAATCAACACCATCAGTCGATCGATAAACACAGCCTCACCAATTTGTTGCAATCAATCGACACCAACCCCAATCGAGTGATCGTCCCATTTTCTACCTCCCTCGATCGATAATGTCCCTCTCAGATCCAAACCAGTTCGATCGACACACACCCTCGTCCTTATGGCTATTTACGCCGCCATCAATTTGTCAATGCCACCACACGGCTTTGATTTTATTGCTATTGACAACCATAGCAATATATTGTACCATTGTTGCCTTCACCTTCTTTTGCTTTGATGATGCAGTTATTCACCACCACGGGATGGGTCTTGTACCACTGCGACACAGTGTTTATGATCCAATTTGGATCCATTTTATAACATATTTTGAGGACAAGTTTGCGAATAAGATTCACATCAAACAGTGGATCTACTTCGACGTAGTATTAAAATTGGTATTTCTTTTCGATGCAGATTTTCATTTTGATTATTTGGGGTGTCAGCAACTACAAAGGCACAGTTTGAGTCGTCTTCTGCTCGTGCACTTCATCGTGTGTTCTTTCAGTGATTGTTTGTGTTCCTTGGACTTCTTCGGTTTCAAGCTCGATGACGAGCTTCTTAAACTTGTAGAAGTTGATGTAAAGTTTCTTTTAGTAATAAAGTTATTAATCATATTGTAAAAGGGTCTCTTTAGTAACAATTCATAATAATTAGGGTTTTAATTTCCAATTAGAGTTAGGGTTTGTTTCTTGTTTTAGAAGTTAGGTCAGTTATAAAATGGACGTAGGTTTTCATTGCTACGAGGTTGATTCAATAAGAGAAATTTATTTGATTTATTTATTTTATCGTTTGATTTATTTTCTTTCAATTATCACATTGTTTTTCAATTCTTGTTTATTTGCAAGTTTAATTCTATTAATACATGTCCACTTACATTGTTTACAGACCCTATGTATACTCTTTAAAAAATGATTGTATATTCACCACTGACCTTAGATTTCATTGTTACTAAATAATAACCAAAAATCCTCCAACACCTTCGTAATTTTCTTCCACACTCCACATCTGAAAAGTCCCTTCACTAATTCCTTGGAGGTAACCATAACACAAAATGATAACCTGCAGGCACGTGTACATCGGCAATTTTCAAAACCTCTCCCCCAACTACAAAGCTCTTGCATTTCCAAAGGTTCTAAACTATGTCAAATTTCTTAAAAACTATAACCACACCCACCCACATTCCTTTTGAATTTGATCTCAAAATCGCCTAAAGGCCCTCAACCATCATTAACAAATGTCATTGTAAACAGCATCCTGGCTCCATTCTTGGATCCAGAGCTACGACACCCCTAAATGTTAGCTTGTCAGATGCACTTAAATCCATAAAGAACTGGGAGGAGCTGAAGGGGCCTCAAAGACACGCGGAGACCCCTCCAAGCGTGACAACGGCAAGTACTGTGCATACCACAAATAGGACGACCACAACACCAATGACTGCAAGAGTCTGAGGTATGAGGTCGAATACTGGATTCATAGTGGCAAACTGAAAGAGTTCCTGAAGTCTGATAAGTGAATAGAACAAACATGAGTCAGTTAAAGAAATATAGAATGAGGACCCAGGGATAAATATATACGTCATTCATGGAGTTGGACTGAATAAAGACTAGTCGTACAAGTCTCGCAAGCGGACCTTACTGGAGTAGGGATGGCAATGGGGCGGATTTGGATATGGCTAAACGGGTTTCGGGGCATATACAAATTTGGCCATATCCGCCCCACGGATATCCATTTAAGTATGAAATTTTACATAAATGCCTCTGGCTCTTTAAAAAGGAAAAAAACCTACCATTCGATCAGTTACATCTCTCACTCTAAGACTCACTTTCGAAAAAAAAACTACCTAGACTCAAGATTGAAGAAATCTGAGAGTCTCAGATCTTCATCTCGATTTTTTTAGGGGGGGGGGGGGTTTCAGATCTAGTCTTTTTTTTTTAGGTTTAAGATCTTTATCTCGATCTTCTTCTTACTTTTTTTTTTGGGTTTCAGATCTCAGATCTATTGTTTTTTTTTTTTGGTTAAATGGGGTGGGGGCGGGGCGGGGGGGGGGGGGGGGGGGGGGGGGGGGGGGGAGTTTTAAAAAAAATGATAAACGGATATGCGGGGCAGTTTCGGGGCGGGGATGGGTTTGCTCAAATCCTCCCCATTGTCATCCCGATAATGGAGATGCAGACGCAACCCGCGGATACCTTTAAGGACAAAAACCTCGAAGGAGTCTGAGCGCCACATAATGACGCTCTAGTAATCTCGGTCTCCATAAAAAGGTGGGAAGTGAAGATAGATCTAGTGGACACAGGAAGCTCACTCAACTTTCTGTTCTACAACGTGTTCCACAACATGGACCTCAAGAAAGAAAATTTGTCATCTTCAGAACACTTGCTATCGGATTCAGCAGGGAGAAATGCTTCCCCATCAGAAAGATAAGGTTAGCTACGATGCCAGGAGAGTCGCAGCTCAGGAAGGTCCTATTTCTAAACTTCATGGTGGTAGACGCGCCATCATCCTATAATCTCATCCTGGGAAGACCATGGCTCCACCAGATGGAAGCAGTGGTCTCTCCCCTTCACCAGTGTATTAAGTATACTGCTAACCAATCCGAAAGGACAATACATGGATACCAACCTACGTAACGAGGTTGCTACTATGCCGCACATAAATAGATAGAATGCTCCCAGATTCAGCTACAGCTTGCAGGCAGCCTGACCTAGTGCCAGGCCAAACCATGACAGAGACATCACTTTCGAGCGGGATAGGAATAATTAGCTATTCCACCCAGTGAGACAAAAAGGCCACGGCAAGTGGGAACACATCCCCTCGACATTCCATCGGTGCGGAGATCTGCCCCTTTATAAGGTTTACTTTTCAATAACCTATGTAACGCCTCGACAGTCAGCTAAATGATCCGCGCGCGAGAGCAACCCAAATTCACTTCAAGGCCATGATCAATTTCTCTCCATCAATAGTTAGTTTGCTTGAAGTTATTTGTTTCCCTTTCCATAGTCAATATTGCGTTTTAGTTCTTAAAAGACTAGTGTGATTTGCAATCATTTACGAAAACAAACTCTATTGATTATTTGAGATGTAACAATAAGCACCTTGAGGCGGATACAAAAGGCTACATATTACGACTGCCCTGAGGCGAATACAAAAGACTACATATTGAAAGAATCTGATCAACATGGAGTGAGGACTTGCTTAAACTGTCTGACCACATAAGCAACATGAACAATCCAAATCAAACACCGCAAGCAAAATAATGATTGAGCAAACGTGACCCTCAAATATGGTCTATAAGGGTACAAAATTGGTACCTAGGAATCCTGCAACAAGCCACAACCAGATACGACCAACTCACACCCTTGATCCAGCGAAATGGACGAACCTGGGACAAGTATCAGGTTGACACAGGTAAAGTGCACCTTTCGACTGCAGGGATATGAGGGGCGTCCAAGAGTCAATGGCCCAATCCATGGATCATGTCCAAGTCCTCTTCATCTCGAGATTTCGAATTCTAGCGCAATGCAAGGAAACGGGGTTGACCGAGAAGTGGTGGAGGGAGCCACCACGGAATTGGATGTTGGTGCTATCTCTAAAATTAAACATTCAGGAACAACGATAAGGCACCAACACATGAACGACAAACTCTTCCCTTGGGAGAGAATCTATACTACTTATCCGCAATGTGAGAAGAAATTACGAGACCTCAGCAGATCAACTACGTTCCCACTTATAACAGGTGACCATGGATAACAGCAACTATCACTATGCCTAAGCCTTTGGAAAACCCAAAGCATTTTCTTCAGCCTTTGAAAAACCCAAGTGTCCTCTTCAACCAAGAACATTACATAGGAAATAAACTCTGTGAAAGATAATGTCTACAGCGATTGGGAAACATCATTATATAGACATGATGGTTCACCAAGCGGGCACTCTAGCATTAACTGCCGAGCATTGAATACCATATGGGATACGAAGACACAACGGTTTCCAAGGAAACTACGCAGGCCACATCCTTCAAATTGATGTCGCTGCACGCAATCCCATCAATTGAGGGGGAATAACCAATACTCAAACATCACACAGCCTATGCCATACACGTGTTACTGCGCGGTCTATGCCGTACACATTGTACACCGTGCAGGAATAGCCCTTCCTCTGCGAGCCCATGGCTCAGCCTATTATTCGAACAATATTTTGTCACATGCTTGGCACGAGCACAAGAAATCCTAATTAACTCTGACATATAGAGCGCACGTACAAATCACTAGCTGATTTAAGGTAACTTCGTCCACCCCATGCACCATGCTGATGGACTAGGTTCGCATGCCCCTCAACAGGCGGAATTTCTTTCAAAATTAGGCAAGCCTGGTCAACCAAGCTGATGACAATGGCTTCTGGTTCAACCCGACACCTAGTTCGCTTAGCACGGGCATCGACGGTTTATGAAGTGGGAGTCTAATCAGCGTTATCATGCTTGGTGATGACGACTTGTCATGGATCATTGCCCTCTTCGTGGTCAATGATCGTCGAACCTAATCAGGTAAGCCTAGTTGTTGAAGACTAGCAACGAAAGCTTCTGATCAAAACCTAGACCTGTAGCCCTCACTGCGCTGGTGTAAATGGTTTGGAATGTGGGAGCCTAGTCAATCCCGAATTGATTTCAACGGCTCGCCACAGGACCACTAATTTTTAGCGTGGTCGTCGAATCATCAACCATGGACTTGTAGCCCCCATTGCGCAATTGTAGATAGTCTAGAAGGTGGGAGCCTAGTCAGTCACGACTTGATTCTGATGGCTTGCCACGGGACCACTGCTTTTCAGCGTGGTCGCCGAATCACCAACCATGAACTTGTAACCCCCACTGCACGGGTGTAGATAGTCTAGAATGTGGGAGCCTAGTCAGCCACGATTTGATTCTGACGGCTTGTCACGAGACCATTGATTTTCAGCGTAGCCGCCGAAAATTTCCAAATTTATAGTTTTATGCACACAGGTGTAGATAATTTGGAAGGTGGGAGCCTAGTCAGTCCTGAACTGATTCCGATGGCTTGCCACGAGACCATTTCTTTTCAACCTGGTCGCCAAACTCTTCTTTCGAATGCGTAGCCCCCACAACACGGGGAGGGTGTAGATGGTTTGAAAGGTGGGAGCCTAGTCAGTCCTAAACTAATTTCGACGACTTGCTAGAGAGGACCACTGCTTTTCAGCCTGGTCGCCAAACTTTTACTCCCCGAATCTGTAGTTTGCTTTGCTCGGTCATAAACGATTCGAAGGTGGGAGCCTAGTCAATCTTGAATTGATTCCGACGACTTGCCACGGGACTATCGCTTTTCAACTTGGTTGCCAAACTCTTACTCCTCGAATTTGTAGTCTGTTTTGTATGGTCTTAAATGATTCAGAAGGTGGGAGTCTCAAGCAGCTCGCCACGTGACCTCCGCTTTCCTTCAAAACAACAATCGCAAACATGAATCTAGTTGAATCAGCGTCTTCACGCTCAAACAGACTGACATTCTAATATTAGCGAAGGTCATTTGCACAGATACAAAGGTCGTACGGCCAGTGCCCAGATAAAAACTACTTAGGATGCTAGCACGAGCTTACGACGCCTGACTCGACACGAACACTCTGACACATACACTCGGCCATTGCAAATCGCTCATAGCAGCAACTGTAGCCGACTAATCAAACAAACAGGGTAAGCCTCAAACAGCTTACCTCGGGGACAATATACAACTCAGGCGACTCAATCCCCAACTAAACTGTTTGCAACATGCCCACTATCAGACATGACTACACAACAATGACCTGGAATCGTTCACTACACAAAGTGGTCAAGCTCTATATCGCAGACAGACCAGTCAACGTCCTATTGATTCAACTAGCCTATGCCAAAGCAAGACGACAAGGCAAAATGAAAAACATGCAATAAAGACAACAAGCACGAAACAGATAAAATTATTTTTTTTAATGATCAAAACAAAGAGGGGTACAAGCACCCCAAGTTTACTTTTTATTAGGAGAAGGTACAGAAAATAAGAGCTAAGCTTAGAGAAAAATGGAGCAGGAGCTGCGTCCACATGCGCTCTGGCCTAAACATCAGGACCTAAACTGTCTTCCTCGACGGATGACCCAGAGGTAACAAACAAGTCTACATACGACATCTTCTTATAAAAGCTGAGATCCCACTCTGGATGTTCCTCCTTCATTAGCATCAGCAACTTCAGCCGACCATGTACAACCCAGCAAAACTCACACTTGCCTTGTTCCTGAAGAAACTCTTCTTCTCGCACATTCTTGTCAACAATTTCACGCTCCAGTAGCTCTAACTTGCCAGTAAGCATGTCGACCTGAGACTGCTCTATGGCCAGACTGATCTTTACAGCAGTAAGCTCGTGCCACCCCAATTAGAGCTGGTCTTCATCCTTTTTCATCTGGCGAGCATAGAACTCGACATTGGATTCCAACTTTTGCTTATCAGCACCCAGTCAGCTTCCTTCAAAGCACTCTCTTCAACAAGAGACTGTAGTTCATAACACGCCTTAATCGCAGCTTTTTGCACTCTTGGTTGAAAAAACCCCCAAAATAGCGATTTTATTTCGTTGAGCGCACGTGGATCCCATGATTAGATCTCGATTATAATAAAAAGCGTCATCATCATCTTCAAAATTGCTCTCTTCATAAAAAATAACCTTGAGGCTTGTCATCCAAGAACTTGTTCGTAAATACCGTAATGAAAGGAACGTAGGAGTTTTTCGCTAAGTATTTGACCAAATAGGATCGTACAGTTCCTGAGGAATCCTCTTTACGACTCTAATTCTCCCACTCCAATAGTTGTTTTTCTTCCTGTTACTTCAAAAGTAGCTGCTTCAGCTTTAGCCACTCGGATTTTTATGTATTAGTAAATAGCTAGGTTTTGATTTTTTGTTTACATAATCAATTTTTTTTTGTACATGGTTATGTAATTCTTTGAATATTCTTCTCAATCCATCCTCTAATAACAATTTTGGGAACCCTATATATATTATGACACGGATCATATCTTCGAACTGCTGCTGAATCCATGGGCAGGCAAGAGACAACCTGGCGAACTGAAACATCTTAGTAGCCAGAGGAAAAGAAAGCAAAAATGAATCTTGGAGTAGTGGCAAGCCAAATGGGAGCAGCCTAAACTGTGAAAATGGGGTTGTGGGAGAGCAATACAAGCGTCGTGCTGCTAGGCGAAGCGGTGGAGTAGTAAAAAAAAGACTCCATACAGATTAATCGTTTATACCCACTTCAAACTACAGTGAATATTTCACCAATTTCGAAGCAGGGGTATCTCAATCAAGGGAGAGAACGAGGAAATCCCATATGACCCAATATGTCTAACAAGCTGCACTATAGGTCAAACGAGGTTACGTCATCATCTCCCGGAATTCGAAAGGGGACTTTCGGAACACCGACGATTGCTTCTTAATCGAAAAACTCTTGCACAACTAGCCATATCAAATACAAATTGTCTTTATACAATTTCCAATGAGATCATTAAATAAGGAGATTGATTGCGGGAATTCATCGGAATGCTTTAAAGGGAAGTCCCCCGAGAATGAACTCCGGGAAGGGAGAGTAAAAGGAAATAGGATTATTATAAAGTAGTTAAAATAACTGAATGTGTTTCCATAAAAAAAAAAGGTTTCTTCTTCATTTTTGAATTTTGATTCAATCAATTGAGAAATAGGTCCACCTTCTCTATAAAGGCCAAAAATACCTTGCTTACGTATCAACGCAGCCTCGACTTCTCGACGGATTCGACTCAGCTCCTTAAATTCATCCCTTTCGGACACCACCCCTGACAAATTACGCTCAAGGTCGACCAAACGCGCCCTCTAAGTCTCAGCGGCCACGGTTGACTGATCCAACCTTTTCTCATTGACTTGCTTCTTCTACTGCTCAATTTTATAAAGCGCATGCATGTGTGAGAAGCCACGCTCTAAGGTGTATACCCTCTCACAAGCCGCCTCGACTTTGCACACGCACATGGCTCAAATGAGACATACCCAGCATAAGGTATTTCAAATCCTTATCCATACACCCTTCCAACGTATCCTCCTTGAGTTTTGGAGTGTTGTCCATCAGCTAGATGTGACGTCTGCTTATATGCTTCCTCGAAGCATATTCTACGTCCACCTCTTAGTGCCAGACTTGTGAACTCATTTTTACCAAGTCCGGTGCAAACATACTTATCATGTGCACCCGAATGAAGCTTCCCCGGATCAGGGATTACTCCAGCGCCACCCTTCATGGTTGTCACTGTCCTTAAGCTCTCTTTCGTGGCCTTCTTTTTGTCACTAGCAGTCAGCCCTTTGGTACGAGATGGCTCAATAAGATTCGGAAGGAGAGGATGAAGCGAATTATCCAAAGGACCCTCCAACACTTCTAGTTGTGGCCTAGATCGAGACGGTGAGCAATTCGAACTCCAAGAGACATGGCCAGTACCGCGGCCACTCACAAGCAAATCAAAATGAGAAGATCAGATTCTACAACCTCAGGAAATCTTCACGGGAGCCTTCTACAGAAACGGTCTCACACAAATTAGTACCAGTGGAAGCTGCCATTATAACCTGCACCAGACGGTCATTCAGAGCTTCGACCTGTGCGTCACTAAGGTTCGATCTGTCTACAACTTCTGCAAAATCGCAAGTAATCTTTCTCAAAACTAAAAACATCAGTCTCCACCCCAAAAGGCCAAACATACTCGCACTCTTATCTCACTAGAGCAAGTCGTGCCGAAGACGACCCAATCCTCACATGGGACTTCTTCCTCACAAAGGAGGCAATCGTTTCAGACGGCTCATCCGCATCAGATAGAACATGAGCTTTGGCCCCAATAGCCTTCATCTTCCAACTTAACTCGCGGTGTTTGGTATAGAGTGGGGGCAACATGCCAGTTGTCCCACAGCCTGCTACAGTTGAAGTTGGAAACTCTTATGACATCAATCGCATTCCTCTTTGGCAAGCCACGAAATGTCTCTATATTATTCTGCTCTTCTAAGATAAGAGGAGTAGTATAAAACCTTTCTGTGAACAAACACAAACAACGATTAGCCAGGCCACAATCAAGCATATCAAAGTCACAAGAAAATGGTTGAACTTACGAAGCGATCTGAACTGTCGCTCAAGCGGACGACCCTTGTATCCAAAATACTTGGAATCTGCGGGAGCTAAGAAGCGGTACTTCTGCCAGAACTTGAAGTCATCAAGTAGATTAACAAAGCAATCCAACGACACCATCTTACAGACAACATTACTCTCCAGTCGAGAAGTGGTCAGCAACTGAATTACCCGCGGAGTCACGTTGACACTGGCCTCCCTAGCACTGATCATAATTATGTGGATGATCTTATATACATTAGGCCTCAACTGGGCCAGAGGAACTCCCAAATCACATCCAAAACTGGAAAGCACACTCCGCTTTGAAGCATCCCACGATGCAAGCAAGTGAAACTGGTCGGAAGCTACATTGGCGTTTGGTCACCCATGAGGACATACAACGGCAGGTCCTCATGAACTCCAAACTTTGTACAAGTTTCAGTAAGGACATGTTCGGACAGGTCTTCGAAAAACCCCAGGCCCTTGGCCAAGATTGCGTCATTAAAAAGGTTTTGTTGGGCCATGAAGAATATGAACAATCTTTTCTAATCAGAGCGATATCTTAGAAAGCAAAGAGAGTAGAAGAGTCAGACTCTACGCTGCGGATGACCTAAATAAAGGTTAGGATCCCACCTCTTTTCTGTTGAACCAACGCTATTCAATTAATGCAGTGCACAAGATTCAGACTCAATCATCATGATCGGCGCATCCCTTCAAGAGATGACTTGACGGCCCACTAACTCGGGGGGAGTAGCTGATGATACATAAAAACGGTCACATCCCAAAATCATACATGTGTCATGATGATCTCGAGGAATTACAGGCCTCAGCGTCAGCCCAACACTGATCTGGCCTAAGCAGTTTAAGCCCGCTCAATTTAGTCCACCAGGCGGACCCGAACTCTCACATCATGTGTAATACTCGCCAAATCACTTGCCAATATAATATTACTATTTTAATCATTAATAATATTTATTTATTGATAATATTTATTAATTGATAGTATTTACAAATATGTAAGTACTTTATGATATGAATTTTGGGACCTAAGTTTAGATTGAGGGTGGGTAAAAGAGAAGTGGTGGGTGTGTTTAGCTAAAGCTAGTAAATCCGTAATTGAAAACTTTTTAAAAGAAAACCCTAGCCACCTCTTCTCTTTGGATACACACACAAAAGAAAAGAAAAACATGCGTAGAAGAAAAGGAGGCGAAGAGAAAAAGTTTGCTTCAACTTTGTGATTTTCGACAAAATAGTGAGTTAAACTCTATCGAATTATTCAATTTTTGATATTGATTATTATTTGATTTTTTTATTATGTATGTTAGTATTTTGGATACATAAAGGTGGGTCTTTTTCGTTCTCTTTTATTTTATTTTTTTGATTAATCAATTAATTAAGATTAGGGTTTAATACAAATATAAATCCTAAATATGAAATTTTTATTGTATTTTTGTAAAAGAAATGGTGAATCGAGGACGTTGAGCTCCCAAGGGGGTGGACTGTGATATCCTTGTGTGGTTGGACCTGAGGGGGAAGCCCATGGATCTCAAGAGGGTTGGCAAGCTACAAAGGGGATAGTCCCACATCATTTGGGTAAGGGAGGGTGATGTGTGATATACACATAATTATTACAAATTATGACCCTTAATTTATATATGTTAGTGCTTCAATTAATATATTTTATTCTAATTATTTCAACTTTTATGTTTTTGTAGGAATCTGCGCGCTGTGAACGATAAAGTCGCATTAAGGCGACAAATTTGTGAAAATGATTAATTTGTCGATTCTAGCGGTGGTACAAAAGAGTGGTTCACACATCTAAGCCTAACCCGAATAAGCATGGTCCACCTACTTTAACCTAGCCCAAGCCCAAACCCAGAAAGCTAGAATTCTAAACTCAGCCTAACACGGAAATAGGGAAACCCTATTTAGGTTTATCTATTGCCTTCTCTTGCAAAAAAAAAAACAAACTCCTCTTTTCCACGCTTTCTGAGCTTGCTCTCCAGGCCAGCCACCATCTCCACCTCCACCGAGGCAGAGACAGAGTTCTCTCGCCACTAACCGTCCTCGCCACCGCCACTAACCAGCCACCCTGACCCTGTCTTCCCTGTTCCTCGCCACCGTTCTCTCTGTTCAGAACACAGCCGCTACCACCACCTCGCCACCGTGTCACGCCCCTGTTACACAGTACAAACACCAACCTCACCTCACCACCGCGCGCACAACACCGCCGCGAAACAGAGAGGTGCTCCCTGTTTCGCTCCCTGTTCCTCGCCCTCGTTCGACTTTCTCTCTTCTCCACAGTCTCTCCCTCCTCCACCTCTCTCTCTGTCGACCACCGCCGAAACAGACCAGATAACCACCACTATCACCGCCGCAGAACAGAGCACGCGACAGGGAAGCGCTCCCTGTTTTGTTTCCACCTCTCGTTGTTCCTCACCCTCTCTCTTTGTTCTTGCAGGTGCCGGAGACATTCGTGAGGAGAGAAATCTCGCGAGGAGCGGAGAACGGAGGCGGGAAGGGCGCTGTCGCGCTGGAGAAGACGCAGAGAACCAGAGGCGCGAATTCGCGCGGGAAGAAACTGTTTTTTGGTTTGAAAAACGGTTTTGGCTATTGACGCCCCGAGAACTTGTAAGAGCCACCACAGAGCCTATTTAGCTCTTTTTCTCGGGATTCGTGCGCGTACAGGAAGTGATGGATTCCTCATCCAGTGATGCTGTGACCACCACCACCATGAGTCACTAAACCCCACGCAAGGTGAAGAGGTGAACTCCTAGATGTAACGAACTAAATTAGTAATTGATTCGCTTTAAGTTTTCACGATGAATAATGATGTTTAATGATTCCCACTTTTATTTAATATAGAAATTTATGTTATTTCAGTGAGAAGGATATCATAGATTTCTTTGTAGATTTTTATTATTCCGGTGATTATCTTTTCTTCTCCATATAAGCTTAGTCACGCTTTTCTTATGTGTGGAATGTTTAAGGATTAATTGATTCCGGTAGGTTAGTTATATGTGATCGTCATTTATTACGGTATTGTCTCCGGATATATCGTAAGTTTAAGATATCACATATGACAAACCTTTGTGTTTTCTTAGAAGAAGTGAAATTTTAAATTCATTTACATTAGGGTATATTAATGATTAAAAGATTATTTTTCCGATTACGTCGTTTGGGATGTGAAACACGTAGTTGAGTCATCATAGCGAATCAATACTAGTTGGCGTGTGAAGTCTAGGAGGGATTCTTGGAACCTTGTGATTTTTCTAAACTTAATTTTCATTAAATTAAATTCAATTCTGTATTTTAAATTTGTTAGAATTTATTTTAGTTTCGCATAGTTTGTCTTCCTTAACCTTATTTTGTAGATCGTTTTTCCTCGTGGGATCGACACCCCATTCTTTACTGCAATTGACCGCGTGTATTGTTTGGGCGTAATCAATGTGCTTTGTAGATCCAACCTCATACATATATAGTACATCACCCTCCCTTACCCAGGCGATGTGAGACTATCTCCTTTGTAGTTTCCAACCCTTTTGGGATCCATGGGCTATTGGGCTTCCCTCTCACCCTCCTCCTCAAGTCCACCCACTCAAGGGTATCACAATCCACCCCCTCGGGAGCCCAACGTCCTCGTTGGCACACTTTCGGTTGGGTCAGGCTCTGATACCATTCTGTCACAACCCGATCCACAAAGTACTATATTGTCCGCTTTGGGCCCAAGGCTCGCACGACTTTAAAACGCGTAGTACTTTGTAGATCCAACCTCATACATATATAGTACATCACCCTCCCGCACCCAAGTGATGTGGGACTATGATCTCCCCTTTATAGCTTGCCAACTCTCTTGGGATCCATGGGCTCTTAGGCTTCTCCCTCACCCTCCCCCTCAAGTCCCCCCACACAAGGGTATCACAGACCACCCCCTCGGGAGCCCAACGTCCTCGTTGGCACACTTCCGGCTGGGTCAGACTCTGATATCATTTTATCACTACCCGATCCACATAGTATTATATTGTCCGCTTTGGGCCCAAGGCTCGCACAGCTTTAAAACGCGTAGTGCTTTGTAGATCCAACCTCGTACATATATAGCACATCCCCTTCCCTCACCTAGGCAATGTGGGACTATATAATCTCCCCTTAGTAGCTCGCCCAACCCCTCTTGGGATCTACGAGACTATATCATATCCCCTTCCCTCACCCTCCCCTCAGGTCCGCCAAGGGTATCACATCATGTTAGGCCTACATGTCTCACAACTATCCTCCATACCCATAAGTCCTACTAAGGCAAGTCTCTCGAGGATGAGCTTCGGACGGGTAACTACAGTTGTTATCTGCTTCCAACTAGGAAGCAAATACCAAAGTACATTCGACACAGGGAAACTCTCTTCGACGGATTACTCTCGTATTGAAAAATTATCTCCTGTGTACCTAGGAGCATGGAGCTAATAGGAAACTTCCCTCCTACAGCATGATTCCTAATTACAGAAGAATCTTCACGAAGATCTCATTTCTAAACTACGCCTACGATGGCCTGGTAGAACCAGGACGCCTACAAAATCTCAGATCTCAGATATTCTATAGATTGAATTTTTTTTATTTTTTTGTGGTTTTTTGTCATTTTTGTATGAATTCTTTGTAAAAAAAATTTGTAATTTTTGTATGATATTCTAGAGATTCTGTGTAATTTTTGTTATAATTTTGATCAATTAAGTTTAGTTCTGGTAGTTGATATTAATTTTCAGAATGGACAATCATTAATAGCTAATTTCATTATAAAAAATGAATTATCATTTGTAATTTATAATTTGTAAATTTCATTTGTCAATATGATTTGCAACAAAGTTGTCCCTAAATAGCCACGGCAAATACCGTGGCTGTTTTGTCAATTAGATTTGCAATTTAGCGTCGGCAGAAAATCGTCGCTAAATAGCCACGGCAAAAAAATCGCTAAATAGCATTAGCGACAACAAAAAACCGTCGCTAAATAGCCACAGCAAAAAAAGGTCGCTAAATAGACACGGCAAAAACAGTCGCTATTTTTCAATTTGCGACAGTCGTGGTCGAAATTTTCAACGGCTTTAGCGACGGAATTTTTGACACTAGCGACGATTTTTTGGCCGTTGCGAATTACCGACGGGTTAGTTTACCATTGCTGATTCAAATAGCGATGATTGAAATAGCTACGGTATTGCGATGGTTGTTGTGCTGTCGCTGATTCCTTTTAGCTACGGTTTTGAGACAATTAGCAACGGTTTTTAGCCGTTGCTGATTTCAATTTTTTTGTAGTGTGATCCATCTCCTTGACCATGAAAGCATTAAAGACTCTTTTTTCTCTTTTCCTTTTCTTCTGCACTCGCAACCAAACACACCTCCATGTACCCAATCACGATGATCTATGCCCAATTTCTATAAAAATGAGACAATGACACATTCTCTTGTTATCAGTGACAGGGCCAGAATTTTTGTTATCATTGATAAGATCACAAATAATAATTCCAAAGAGAAAAAAGATATATAAGGTGGTGGTTTTTAGCCCTTCTCCATAAAAAAAAAAGAGTCTAAAGTCACTACAACACAAATGTCTATTAATAGCATTTGACCATAGCGTTTTTTACACTCATGCTATAAAAGCCCAAATGTTAATAGCATTATAAGACTAAAACGCTATGAAAGTGGAAGCGGGAAAAACTAAAATTAACCCTGCTCGATTCCCTCCCATTTCTACATTTGCTTCCCTCTCAGTCTCGCTCTCCCCCCCCCATTCACAGCAGATCGAAGTGGTGCTCTCCCCTCACCTCTCCTCCTCTTTGCCTTTCTGCCCCTCTCTTTCTCTCTTCTTCCTTGGCGCATTCTCTCCCTCTTCACAAATCTCCCTCAAAAGCTCCTCTCTTCTTCATCTTTCATGGCACCCCAAGCCTGATTTCTTCAAGCAGAATAGTTTATTGTTCTCATCTCTTCCTCTTCCCATTTGCAAAGTTGAAAAAGTTAGGGTTTCCTCTCTACAAATGGAACATATAATAGAATTGTAACTCTCACAGCAGAAATCTCTTCAGGTTAGTTTGAAACTCTCATACAGGTTAATCTCTTTACCATAATCTCTTCATGTAATCAATTTTATTTCTTCATGTAATCCCGTACAGAAAATCGAGGTGTAGACATAAATTCTGTACCAGCTGAGTTGGTCGAGGTGTAGACATTTTAATATTTTATGTATTCCACTTGACTAGTCAAACTCGGAATTGCTTAATTGGTTGAGTTCATTTTCTAGAAAGGTATTAGGTACCACTCTCATCTTGATCTATTTGCACAACAAATCTGATTTTATTTTAAAACTTTCATGGTAATTTTAAGCTACCTCTTGGAGAAACTTAATGAAAAGTGTTATCAACTCTTATGTCATACAATTTGTCATGCAAGTAAAATAAGCATAAATACCAATCAATATATAATTAGAAAATTAAAAGGTGGTTTCAAAAATAAATATATTATACGTAAAAGAAATGATAATTTGAAAAAGTCAGAAGTGTGGTTTCCAAATCAATAAATTATAAGAAGAAATGATAATCAGAAAAAAACCACAATTTATGAAAAATATGAAAATTGTCAAAAAAGATGTAAATTTTTATGGCTGATTTTTGTATTTAAATGAAAAACAATATTTTTAAAAAAACCCAAAACTTTAATGAAAAAACCATCGAAATCTTTCAAAAAAAAGTGTTAATTTTGACGAAATTTCGCAAAAACACAATCCTTGCATGTCCTTGTAGCCTATAGGTTGTTACTTTTGACCTATCTATCAAAAGTCATCCACCAAAGGGCCCAAAACACTCACAACCAAACACACCTCCATGCCATTTTTCTTTGTAATTTAAAAAAATGAAAATTTCTTTGAAATTTTGCAAAAACACAATCCTTGTATGTAGGGGGTGTACTCTATAGGTTGCCACTTTTGACCCATCTATCAAAAGTTAGTCCACCAAAAGACTCACAACCAAACACACCTCGATCTACCCAATCACGATGATCTATGCTCATTTTCTATAAAATGAGACAATAACACACTTTCTTATTATCAGTGACACAACCAGAATTTTTGTTATCATTGATAAGATCACAAATTATAATTCCAAAGAGAAAATATGTATAAGGTGGTGGTTTATAGCCGTTCTCCATCAAAGAGTCTAAAGTCAATCCAACCCATTTAACAAGTCAGTGAAAATTTATTGTGAACATAATTATGTACCAGCTGAGTTGGTAGAGGTGCAGGCATTTTAATATTTTATGTATTCCACTTGATTAGTCGAACTCGGATTTGCTTAATTGGTCGAGTTCATCTTTTGGATAGGTACTAGGTGCCACTATCATCTTGATCTATTTGCGCAACAAATCTGCTTTTATTTTGAAAGTTTCAAAGTGATTTTAACCTTTCAATTGGCAAGTCGAATTTTCACAAAATCTATACCTCTTGGAGAAACTTAATAAAAAGTGTTATTAGTTCTTATGTCATACAAGTTGTCATTCTAGTAAAATAAGCCTAAATACAAAGAAATGAAACAAACATAAAATAAATATATAATTAGAAAATTAAGCAATGGTTTCAAAAATAAATATATCATACGTAATAGAAATGATAATCAGAAAAATCAGGAGAGTGATTTCCCAATCAATAAATAATTAGAAGAAATGATAAACAGAAAAAACCACAAAATTTTCAAAAAATATGTAATTTTTATAGCTGAATTTCTATTTTAAAGAAAAACAATATTTAAAAATAAAACAATGATAAACAAAAAATTTTATGAAAAAATAATCTTAAATTTTCGAAAAAAATGTAAAAGTTTTCTTTGTAATTTCGATAAAATTTCGCAAAAACACTATCATTGCATGTCCGTTTACCCTATAGGTTGTCACTTTTGGCCTATCTATCAAAAGTCATCCGCCAAAGGGCCCAAAACACTCACAACCATACACACCTCGATGCCATTTTTCTTTGTAATTTTAAAAAATGAAAATTTCATCGAAATTTCGCGAAAACACAATCCTTGTATATCTTGTACTCTATAGGTTGCCACTTTTGACCTATCTATCAAAAGTCAGTCCACCAAAAGACTCGCAACCAAACACACCTCCATCTACCCAATCACGATGATCTATGCCCAATTTCTACAAAAATGAGACAATGACACACTCTCTTGTTATCAGTGACAAGCCAAGATTTTTGTTATCATTAATAAGATCACAAATAATAATTCCAAGGAGAAGGGTTTATAGCCTTTCTCCATCATAGAGTCTAAAGTCAATCCAACCCATTTGACAAGTCAGTGAAAATTTATTGTGGACATAAATTGTGTACCAGCTGAGTTGGTCAAGGTGTAGACATTTATTATTTTATGTATTCCACTTGACTAGTCGAACTCGGATATGCTTAATTGGTCGAGTTCATTTTCTGGAAAGGTATTAGGTACAACTCTCATCTTGATCTACTTGCTCAACAAATTTGCTTTTATTTTGAAACTTTCAAAGTAATTTGAAGCTTTCAATTGGCAAGTTGAATTTTCCCAAAATTTATACCTCTTGGGGAAACTTAATTAAAAGTGTTATCAGCTCTTATGTCATACAAGTTGTCATGCAAGTAAAATATACATAAATACCAAGAAATGAAACAGACATAAAATCAATATATAATTTGAAAATTAATGGGTGGTTTCAAAAATAAATATATCATACGTAAAAGAAATGATAATTTGAAAATTCAGGAGTGTGGTTTCCAAATCAATAAATAATTAGAAGAAATGATAATCAGAAAAAACCACAAAATTTATTTTAAATATGAAATTTGTCAAAAAAAAATATGTAAATTTTTATGGCTGATTTTTGTATTTTAAAGAAAAACATATTTACAAAAAAAAAATTAATAAATAAATAAAACCAAAAAATTTATGAAAAAACCATCTTAAATTTTCAAAAAAAATGTAAATGCTTTCTTTGTAATTTTGACGAAATTTCACAAAAACACAATCCATGCATGCCCGTATACCCTATAGGTTGTCACTTTTGACCTATTTATCAAAAGTCATCCACCAAAGGGCCCAAAACACTCACAACCATACACACCCCGATGCCATTTTTCTTTGTAATTAAAAAAAATGGAAATTTCAACGAAATTTCGCGAAAACACAATCTTTGTTTATAGGAGCTTGTACTCTATAGGTTGCCACTTTTGACTTATCTATCAAAAGTCAGTCCACGAAAAGACTCACAACCAAACACACCTCCATCTACCCAATCACGATGATCAATGCCCAATTTCTATAAAAATGAGACAAGGGAAATTCTAAATGTCGAGGGAAAGAGCGAGGAAACCAGCGAGGTAAACGAGGTGGCGGGGGTGAACCGTTCACCCCCCTCGAGATGATTTTCACACGCGCATCTCGAGGGGGGTGAACGGTTCACCCCCCGCCACCTCGTTTACCTCGCTGGTTTCCTCGCCCTTTCCCTCGACACATAGAAAAGCTCATGAGACAATGACACACTTTCTTGTTATCAGTGACAGAGCCAGGATTTTTGTTATCATTAATAAGATCACAAATAATAATTCCAAAGAGAAAAAAGATGTATAAGGTGGTGGTTTTTAGCCTTTTTCCATCAAAGAGTCTAAAGTCAATACAACCCATTTAACAAATGTGTACCAGCTGAGTTGGTAGAGATGCAGACATTTTAATATTTTATGTATTCCACCTGACTAGTCGAACTCGGATTTGCTTAATTGGTCGAGTTCACTTTTTGGATAGGTATTAGGTACCACTCTCATCTTGTTCAATTTGCTCAACAAATCTGCTTTTATTTTGAAACTTTCAAAGTGATTTTAAGCTTTCAATTGGCAAGTCGAATTTTCACAAAATCTATACCTCTTGGAGAAACTTAATGAAAAGTGTTATCAGTTTTATGTCATACAAGTAAAATAAGCCTAAATACCAAGAAATGAAAAAAACATAAAATCAATATATAAATAGAAAATTAAGGGGTGGTTTCAAAAATAAATATACCATATGTGAAAGAAATGATAATTAGAAAAATCAAGAGAGTGGTTTTCAAATCAATAAATATTTAGAAGAAATGATAATCAGAAAAAATCACGAAATTTACGAAAAATATGTAATTTTTTATAGCTGATTTTTGTAATTTAATGAAAAACAATATTTACAAAAAAAAAAAAAAAAACCAAAAATTTTATTAAAAAAATTGTAAATTTTTTTTTATTATTTCAACGAAATTTCGCAAAAACACAATCCATGCATGTCCTTGTACCCTATAGATTGCTACTTTTGACCAATCTATCAAAAGTCATCCACCAAAGGGCCCAAAACACTCATAGCCAAACACACCTCCTTGCTTGGATTGGCAGAGGAATTGGCTGGGGATCAAGTCTACAAGAACAAGTCCTTGGACATTGATGTATTCTATCGTGCTAGTCTAAATCATTATCATAACCAGAGTACTTCTAGCTGGCCTGGTCAGCCGGTTTGGTTGGCAGATTTACACTTTTTGTCTCTCTTTTTTTAAACACAACCACAAACACTTTAAAGAAGAGAGATAAAAGAGTAATTCTAACCAACCATACATGCAAACCAGACGCGAATACCAAGCTGGATAAAATTTCCGATCATAACCATCATTAGCTCACACTAACAAAACATAAACTAAACAAATTGAATGACATTAAAAAAAGAAAATTTTCTTTTTATTAAAAACACTCGCTCTACAACAATTACACCAAAAAAGTCACCACCGTTGGCCGCTGGCTAGTCCAATCCATTCATAAATCTTATGGCAAATTAGGGGTCGGAACTTTCATTTGACATTTTCATAAAGAAAAAAAAATTAGCGTAGATTGGTCAGTCGAGTTGAGAGGCTTTATGGCGCATCCGCTGCATCTCGGCAAGATCCATCTCATTATGAAGTTCTTCCCGCGCAATCTACAATACCGATAGTGATAGCAGCTCTATGAAACATAGGGAGGGGCAACTCGGGCAACCAAACCGTGTTTCTTCTCCCTCCCTTTCCAGCCCAAAATGCTGACCGTACTAGCTGTTTCCACCTCCTTTTTCACATAATTTAACAGAAAACAAAAATGAAAAAATAAAATAAAATTTATAATCAAATTTTGCTCTGTTTTCATTTGGTTTACTGAACTGGTTTTGTTCCAAGTGAAGAAAGAAAAGATGAATCAATCGTAAATGCAAGCTTTCTTGAGTGAAATAGGGACCTTGATCTTCTTGGGATCGAAGACGATGGAACATTCGATCGTCTTATAGAACTTTAGTTACACTAATCTACCTAGAACATAAGCTCTTGATCTAACAGTGAAAGCCAGTTTAAGAGGCAGAGGAACTGTTGTAGTTCCCTTCTATAATGACAGAGTCTAAAGTCAATCCAACCCATTTAACAATACAGTGAAAATTTATTGTGGACATAAATTATGTACCAATTGAGTCGGTGGAGGTGTAAATATTTTATGTATTTACTAGTCTTGAACTTGGATTTGCTTGATTAGTCGAGTTCATTTTCTGGATGGGTATTCGATATCACTCTCATCTTGATCTATTTGCTCAACAAATCAACTTTTATTTTAAAACTTTCAAAGTGATTTTAAGCTTTCAATTGGCAAGTTGAATTTTCACAAAATCTATACCTCTAAAATAAACTTAACGAAAAGTGTTATAAGTTCTTATGTTATACAAGTAAAATAAGCTTAACTACCAAGAAATAAAACAAATATAAAATCAATATATAATTAGAAAAGGAAAATTCTTCAGTGCCCGGTGCACCGTAGCACCGTAGATATGCATAGAGATAAGCGACAACTCCAATCTCGATGCATATCTACGGTGCTACAATACACCGAGCACTGTAGCATTACTCATTAGAAAATTAAGAGGTGGTTTCAAAAACAAATATATCATACATAAAAGAAATGATAATTAGAATAGGTAGGAGAGTGGTTACCAAATCAATAAATAATTAGAAGAAATGATAAAAAATAATAATAATAAAATTTACGAAAAATAAGAAATTTGTTGAAAAATATGTACTTTTTTATAGCAGATTTTTGTATTTTAAAAAAAACAATATTTAAAAAAACTCCAAAAAGTTTATGAAAAAACCATCGAAAACTTTCAAAAAAATGTAAATTTTTCTTTGTAATTTCGACGAAATTTCGCAAAAACATAATCCTTGCATGTCCTTGTACCCAATAGGTTGTCACTTTTGACCTATCTATCAAAAGTCATCCACCAAAGGGCCCAAAACACTCACAACCAAAAAAAACACCTCCATGCCATTTCTCTTTGTAATTTATAAAAAAATGAAAATTTCAACAAAATTTCGCGAAAACACAATCCTTGTATGTAAGGGCTTGTACTCTATAGGTTGCCACTTTCAACCTATCTATCAAAAGTCAGTCCACCAAAAGACTCGCAGCCAAGCACACCTCCATCTACCTAATCACGAAGATCTATGCCCAATTTCTATAAAATGAGACAATGACACACTCTCTTGTTATCAGTGACAGAGCCAGGATTTTTGTTATGATTGATAAGATCACAAATAATAAATCCAGAGAAGAAAAAGATATATAAGGTGGTGGTTTTTAGCCCTTCTCCGTCAAAGAGTCTAAAGTCAATCCAACCCCATTTAACAAGTCAGTAAAAATTTATTATGGACATAAATTGTGTACCAGCTGAGTTGGTAGAGGTATAGACATTTTAATATTTTATGTATTCCACTTGACTAGTCGAACTCGGATTTGCTTAATTGGTCGAGTTCATTTTTTGGATAGGTATTAGGTACCACTCTCATCTTGATCTATTTGCTCAACTAATCTACTTTTATTTTGAAACTTTCAAAGTAATTTTAAGTTTTCAATTGGCAAGTCGAATTTTCCCAAAATCTATACCTCTTGGGAAAACTTAATGAAAACGGTTATCAGTTCTTATGTCATACAAGTTGTCATGCAAGTAAAATAAGCCTAAATACCAAGAAATGAAACAAATATAAGATCAATATATAATTAGAAAATTACGCAGTGGTTTCAAAAATAAATATATCATATGTAAAAGAAATGATAATTAGAAAAATCAGGAGAGTGGTTTCCAAATCAATAAATAATTAGAAGTAATGATAAAAAGAAAAAACCACAAAATTTACAAAAAATATGTAATTTCTTATAGCTGATTTTTGTATTTTAAAAAATATATATTTACCAAAAAATAAACAAAAATTTATGAAAAACCCATCATAAATTTTCAAAAAAATGTAAATGTTTTCTTTGTAATTTCGCAAAAACAAAATCCTTGCATGTCTGTGTACCCTATAAGTTAACACTTTTGACCTATCTATCAAAAGTCATCCACCAAAGGGCCCAAAACACTCACAACCATGCACACCTCCATGCCATTTTTCTTTGTAATTTAAAAAAATGAAAATTTCATCGAAATTTCGCGAAAACACAATCCTTTTATGTAGGAGCTTGTACTCTATAGGTTGCCACTTTTGACCTATCTATCAAAAGTCATTCAACCAAAAGACTCGCAACTAAACACACCTCCATCTACCCAATCACGATGATCTATGCCCAATTTCATGTAATCGATTTTATTTCTTCATGTAAGCTCTTACAGAAAATCGAGGTGTAGACATAAATTGTGTACCAGCTGAGTTGGTCGAGGTGTAGACATTTTAATATTTTTTGTATTCCACTTGACTAGTCAAACTCGGAATTGCTTAATTGGTTGAGTTCATTTTCTAGAAAGGTATTAGGTACCACTCTCAGCTTGATCTATTTGCACAACAAATCTGCTTTTATTTTAAAACTTTCAAAGTAATTTTAAGCTACCTCTTAGAGAAACTTAATGAAACGTGTTATCAGCTCTTATGTCATACAATTTGTCATGCAAGTAAAATAAGCATAAATACCAATCAATGTATAATTAGAAAATTAACGGGTGGTTTCAAAAATAAATATATCATACGTAAAAGAAATGATAATTTGAAAAATTAGGAGTGAGGTTTCCAAATCAATAAATTATAAGAAGAAATGATAATAAAAAAAACCACAATTTATGAAAAATATGAAAATTGTTGAAAAATATGTAATTTTTATGGTTGGTTTTTGTATTTAAATGAAAAATAATATTTAAAAAAAAACCAAAACTTTTATGAAAAAACTATTGAAAATTTTCAAAAAAAATGTTAATTTTGACGAAATTTCACAAAAACACAATCCTTGCATGTCCTTGTAGCCTATAGGTTGTCACTTTTGACTTATCTATCAAAAGTCATCCACCAAAGGGCCCAAAACACTCACAACCAAACACACCTCCATGCCATTTTTCTTTGTAATTTAAAAAAATGAAAATTCAACAAAATTTCGCAAAAACACAATTCTTGTATGTAGGGGGTTGTACTCTATAGGTTGTCACTTTTGACCCATCTATCAAAAGTTAGTCCACCAAAAGACTCGCAACCAAACACACCTCCATGTACCTAATCCCATTGATCTATGCCCAATTTCTATCAAATGAGACAATGAAACACTCTCTGGTTATCAGTGACGGAACCAGAATTTTTGTTGAAGGGGGGCGGACGATGAATCCTAGTTAAATAATGATAATATAATAACTATTTATATTAACATAATTTTTTTTGAAATATGAGCACTACATAAATATATACAAAACATCAATTGCTATACAAAACTCCATCTAATTTATGGGGGAGAAAATGGATCCAACAAGCTACTTTGTAATAGCATAAAAGATAAGTATATGGGGGAATTAAAGTTAACGGACAAAAATTAATTTCAAATGTAAAGTCATTTGTTTACAAACAAACAAAAAAAAAATTGTTATTTGCTATTTTCCCTATGAAAAATAGCTAATTAGTTTATTTGTTAATTTTATTTTTCCTTATAAAAATTTTAGGTTATTTGTCTCCCCCAGGACTAGCTGTCAAAAGGCTCACGTTGATTATCAAAATATTCTTCAAACAATAACATACAGATGAACTTCGATATACGAATTCATCTCGAGAAAATGCATTAAAAAAACTTATTTCTCAAAATAGACAAAAGAGGTTGGAGTTGCTAATGGCCGGTGGCGATGATGGGAAAGAAAAATAAATTAAACATATAGGGAAGGAGACAAAGAGAGGATGAGGCGGGGTGGTTGTCGGTCTCGCACAGATAGAGGGAGAAGAAAAGAAGAAAGGAGCGAAGTCGTCGGCATCTCAGAGAATATAAGGAGAAAGGAAGGGATGGGACGAGATGGCGTCGGCGGCGTCACATAATCGGCAAAACAAAAATAATAATAAAATAAAATCAAAAGTCAATGGGGGCAAGTGTCCCCACTTGACCCCCCTAAATCCGTGCCTGCTTGTTATCCATCATTTTAAGTGTTAAAAACAATTAGATAATATGGAGAGAAGACCTTATCACCTTCCTATCATTTCCATGAACACCAATGCAAATCAATTATTATAATGTGAAAGAAATAAAATAAGAATCAAGGGAACTTATAATATGCATGAAGCCAACAAGGTGAAGAAAATCATCCAAGGGAGAAGAAATTTTCTATTTTGCAGTTTGTATGAAATTTCATGTGATGAACCTATCTATCAAAACTCAGTCTACCAAAAGACTCACAACCAAATACTCCTCCATGCTCCATCTACTTAATCAC
Source organism: Berberis thunbergii (assembly GCA_003290165.1). NCBI lineage: Eukaryota > Viridiplantae > Streptophyta > Magnoliopsida > Ranunculales > Berberidaceae > Berberis > Berberis thunbergii. Next base: position 714,022 of record QNQO01000273.1, on the reverse strand, counting down.
AATGATCTATGCCAAATTTCTATCAAAAGAGACCCCAATGCACTCTCATGTTATCCATCATTTTAAGTGTTAAAAAATAATTAGACAATATGGCAAGAAGACTTTATCAACTACCTATCATTTCCATGAAAACCATTTTGCTTTTTGTGCTATGGTGCATCCTCCTGATCATCATTCCCTGTTGTTGCAGGCAAGCCCCCAAGCATGAACATGAGCACGAGCTGCTCACACGTAGAAAGAGAGGCCCTTCTCAAATTCAAGCATTCTCTCATTGATCCTTCCAAGAGGCTATGTTCTTAGGCTGGAGACGACGGTTGTCATTGGGCTGGGATCCGGTGTGATAAAAACACTGGACATGTCATCCGACTCAGACATTCACAGTCGGCATTCATTTAATTCGACCTGTTGTGAGGAAACCCATGGCCATGATTCGGCGTGTCACGACCCACCCAATTCACAAAGTACTATATTGTCCGCGCCCGCACGGTCTTAAAATGTGTAGTACTTTGTAAATTCAACATCATACATATATAGCACATCCCCTTCCCTTACCTAGGCGATGTGGGACTATAATCTCCCATTGGTAGCTAGTCCAACCCCTCTTAGAATCTACGGGCCCCTTGGTAACTCGCTCAACTCTTTTTGGGATCCACGGGCCTATTGAGCTTCGTCATCACGGACCTCTCCCGCTACCTCCCCCTCAGGTCCGTCCACACAAAGGTATCACAATCCACCCCCTAAGGGAGCCCAACGTCCTCGTTGGCACACTTCTGGCTAGGTCCGACTTTGATACCATTCTATCACGACCTGATCCACAGAGTACTCTCTTGTTCGCTTTGGCCCAAGGCTCGCACGGCTTTAAAACGCGTAGTACTTTGTAGATCCAAACTTGTACATATATAGCACATCCCTTTCCCTCACCTAGGCGATGTGAGACTCTAATCTCTCATTGGTAGCTCGTCCAAATGCTCTAGGGATCCACGGGTTTATTGGGCATCGCCATTATGGGCCTCTCCCGCACCCTCCCCTTAGGCCCGCCCATACAAGGGTATCACACTGTGTATACCAAATCATGTTTGGTGGGAAAAGAGGTAAATCCTTCTCAAATTTAAAACATTCTCTTGTTGATCCTTCCAATCGGCTACGTTCTTGGACTGGAGTCTAGAGACGATTGTTGTAACTGGGCTGAGATCCGGTGTGACAAACACACTGGACATTCGAAATCCACATCCATTTAATTGGACCATTGGGATGAATACACCAACTATGATCCAATATATACCAAATCATGTTTGCTAGGCAACGAGATAAATCTTTTCTTACTTGAAACACTTGGACTTGAGTAGAAACAATTTCTCAGGATTTCCAATCCCAAATTTCTTTGGATCATTTCTAGAATTGACATATCTTAACCTCTCTTCCTCTTTGTTTGAAGGTGTCATTCCACATCATCTTGGAAATTTGTCTACCTTGCATTATCTCGATCTAGGCTGGAGTGATGGTTATTTTCCTATATTGTCTGTCGACAATTTTCACTGGGTGGCACGTTTATCTAGTCTCAAGTATCTTAACATGGGTTATGTGGACTTTATGAGGCATTTAATCCAATGCAAGCAATCAATTCCACTCCTCATTTGTTTGAGTTGCATCTGCCTCATTGTCGTATCCATATTCAAAACTTTGAGTCCATTTCATCTCTCAATCTCATTTCTATGCTCATCTTGGATCTTGCCAGCCGTGATTTCTATGGTCCACTTCCAAATTTTATCAAAAATATGACTTCACTTCGAGTTTTGGACCTTTCTGGGAATGGAATCGATGACACAATTCACACTGATTTGAGTCACCTATGCAACTTGGAAACACTAGATTTCTCTTGGAATAGTCTCCATGGAGAGGTCCATAACCTTTTCAAAAACTCATCGTCATCCAAATGTTTCAAAAATAACAAGTTAGAGGGATTGTTTTTAAATGACAATGAGCTAGTTGGACATGCGTCCGATTGTTTGGGTCAGCTTAAGAAACTAAAACACCTTGAACTGAGTAGTAATTCCTTTGTTGGCCCCGTTCCTAAGTCTCTTTGGAAATTGTCGTCATTGAAATACTTAGATCTAAAAAATAAGAAATTTATCGGCACTCTTCCGGAAAGTCTCGGACAATTTTTGCATCTCGAATATTTTTCCTTGTCTTCTAATTTATTTAACGGGTCTGTTCCAAAAAGTCTTGGATCACTTTTGCATCTCAAATATTTGATATTGTCTTCTAATTCCTTTGAAGGTGTTTTAATTGATATTCTCTTTGCAAATTTCTCCAATTTGAAAATCTTAGACTTGAGCTTAAACTCTTTGATTTTGAAAATAAGATCTGACTGGATACCTCCTTTTCAACTTGATAGGATTGGGTTAGAGTCATGCAAAATGGGACCTGAATTTCCAGTCTGGCTTAAAACACAAAACAGTTTTTCCAATTTGGATATCTCTGATGCAGAAATCAAAGATACGGTGCCGGGATGGTTTTTTAACCTATCTAATTATCATGGTTCATCTAATACTTTAGAGATGCACTTATCTAACAACAAACTTTAAGGAAGAGTTCCAAGGATTTTTATACCAATGTCTATCGGCAATTTTATGTTGTATTTACACCACAACAATTTTGAGGGTCCATTGCCAAGTTTCCCTTCAAGTGCATATATTATAGATTGATAGAAAGAACCCAAGCTAGCACGCCTTAGACATGTCAACCAGGATCATAGAGGGTTGTTAAGTGATGAGCTGTAGTTTGTTAATCTGTTATGATGAGTTGTAATTAGTTTCATAAAGTCAATGTGTAACCTACCACATTAATATAAATAGATGTAAACACTCTGCATTTTCCAAGTTTAGAAAAGCTGAGATTCATTTTGATATAACACTTCTAACTTGGTATCAGAGCTTTTGAGCATCTCTTATTTAATCAATGGCAACTCAACCTACACAATCCTCATCTTCTTCTTGTTTTCTCAATACAAGTCAGAACTCTATTGTATCTTCTACTCCTTATCAAGTCTTGAATCACACTCTGCCAGTGAAACTAGATAGAAAGAATTACACACTCTTGAAATCACAAATTGAGAATGTAATCTTTGCAAATGGTTTTGAAAACTTTATTGAAGGAATTTCGGTTTGTCCAACAAAATAATTAAGTTCATGGATTATCAATCCTGCTTTTGTTGCTTGGAGAAGACAAGATCGCACAATACTGAGTTGGATTTATGCCTCTCTTACACCGGCCATAATGGCTCAAATCATTGGTCACACCACCTCTTTCTCAGCCTGGAAAGCTTTAAAACAGATATTTTCATCTTCTTCAAGAACTAGGATTATGCAACTACGATTAGACTTACAGTCTACCAATAAAAGATCATTGTCCATGATTAATTGACTATATAATGAAATCAAGAGTGTGGCAGATAATTTAGCTGCCATTGGTGAGTTAGTCTCAAATCAAGATCACGTACTGAATCTTTTAAGTGGTTTAGGTACTGAATATAATGCAGTATTTACAGCAATTAATGTCCGAGATGATCAGATCTCGCTTGAATCAGTACATAGTATGTTGTTGTCTTTTGAGAATAGACTTGAGCAACAAAGCTCTATGGATAGTATTCCACCTATTTCAGCCAACTTGGCTTGTTCTGGTCATAGACATAGTAGTGGTCAGTCATATGGACAGCAATTTGGTCGAGGTTTTGGCCATGGCAGAGGAAGGAACTATGGTGGCCAGTCTAATAAGGGACGTGGTCATGCCAGAAACTTCAATGTTCAGCAGTATGGACAGCAATATGGACAGCAGTATGGACAGCAATATGGACAACAGTATGGTCCTTCGTATGGCTCCAATCATGGACAACATAATGGTCATTCCAGTAATCACAACAATAGGTAGTCAAGTGATAGACCACAATGTCAGTTGTGTGGTAAATATGGGCATGTGGCTCTTGCTTGTTATCATCGTTTTGATGTTAACTTTCAGCAATCAGTGGGTACCTTGAATTATGGATCTTCAACTGATTCTAAATCAACCATACGAGCAGTTTCCAATCCTTTCCATAATGAGGGTCGGTACTTGGATTCAGGAGCGAGCCATCATTTGACAAATGATCAAGTGGGTCTTTCCAATTCCTCTCCCTACATGGGTTCAGACAAAGTCACAGTTGGCAATGGTACTTCTCTTCCCATTTCTAATGTTGGTTCCTTAACTTTCTCCTTTTCTCCTCATAGTTCATCTTCTCCTTTTCTTCTAAAACAAATCTTCCATGTACCATCTTTGTCCACTAACCTTATCAGTGTTGCAAAATTTTGTGCTGATAACAATGTGCTTATTGAGTTTTGGTCTGATCATTTCTTTGTGCATGAACCACATTCAAGGAGGGTTCTAGCTCAAGGCAAACTTGAAAATGGTCTACACAAGCTACCTGGTGTTCCTACTCCTAAGACTGCATTTGCATCCAGTTCGAGTATTCCTGATATGTCTAATGTTTCTAATACTGTCTCAAATGCTTCTAGTATTTCTTCCAATTCTTGTATTGCTAATGTTGAGCAATTATGGCATTACAAACTAGGTCATCCATCAGTTGATATTGTACACCATGTATTGCAACTTTGTAATGTTCCATTCAATAAATCTCATTCATCTGTTTGTTCTTCTTGCCAACTTGCAAAAAGTCATCGCTTACCTACATCTTTATCCTATTTTCATGCATCCAGTCCTTTGGAACTTATTCATACAGACATCTGGGGTCCTGCGTTTGTTAAATCTACATCTAGTGCTCGATTTTTTATTTTGTTTGTAGATGATTTTTCAAGGTTCACTTGGTTCTTTCCACTTCATTCCAAAGATCAGGCCTTGTCTATGTTCAAGTTGTTTAAGCTTCGAGTTGAAAACCAATTTAACACCTCACTTAAATATATTCAATCTGATAATGGGGGTGAATTCAAGGCTTTTAAATCTTTTCTATTGGAATCTAGTATTGGTCATCGCTTCTCTTGTCCACATTCCTCTTCACAAAATGGTAGAGTGGAACGTAAACACAGACATGTTGTTGAAACAGGTCTTGCTATGTTGGCTCATGCTCATATGCCATTCCAATTTTGGCAATATGTTTTTCAAGCAGTTGTCTTTCTTATCAATCGCATGCCAACTAGAGTACTTAGTCATAGATCTCCTTATCAGGTTCTCCTTAATCGTCTACCTGACTATCGAGCACTTCATGTCTTTGGATGCCTATGTTTTCCATTTATTCGCCCATATAATAGACGTAAGCTTCAAATTTGTTCTGTTGCTTGTGTTTTCTGGGTTATAGCTTAGATCATAAGGGGATTTTTGTGCTTAGATCAAGTCTCTAGTCGAGTTTATGTTTCACCTAATGTGGTGTTTGATGAATTCAACTTTCCTATGCACAGTTCTCCTTCATTACTTCCATCTGTTTCCACTTCCACTGAGTTATCTACTGTGATTTCTTCGTTTATTCCTCTTCTTATATCTTCAACTTGTTCAGTTCCTCTTGTTCCATCTACTGATCCCACATCTACACCTACTGATTCTATATCTACACCTACATCTCTTCTTCCTACTCTTAATGTTACTAAATCACTGCCAACTTCTCCCCTTCCTGCTCGGATGGTTGCTCACTCTATGGCTGGTATTTCAAAGAAGAAACATGTAATTGATTTTTCTGCTGTTAAAGTATTTGAAACCACCACTTTGCGACAAGCTCTTAAGGATCCTCACTGGATTCATGCTATGGAACAGGAGATATCTGCATTACATAAGAATGATACTTGGGGGACATTGATTGATCCACCTAGTGATGTGAATGTCATTGGTTGTAAATGGGTTTATAGACTCAAATACAAGCCTGATGGGAGCATTGACAGATATGAAGCTCACCTTGTTGCCAAGGGTTTCAATCAAACCTATGGTTTGGATTATTTTGAGACATTCAGTCCTGTAGTCAAGGCTGCAACTATTCGTATTGTTTTCACAATTGCGGTAAGTTTACAATGGAACATTCGACAACTTGATGTTCATAATGCCTTCTTATCAACTACGGAAATCTTTGTATGGCCTGAAACAGTCTCCTCATGCTTGGTTCTCTAAACTCAATTGTGTTCTTCTAAGCTGGGGTTTCACTGCTTCTCGAACTGATAGTTCAATGTTTGTCAAGTTTGATAATCATTCCATTCTTATCGTGTTAATCTATGTTGATAATCATATTTCTTCTCTCATTGCTCAACTAAACTTGGTTTTTGTTCTACCTGACTTGGGGCCTTTATCATACTTCCTGGGTATTGAAGTTCATCGCTGCAATGGTGCCCTACACCTAAGCCAAACTAAATATATTTCTGATCTTCTTACCCGTGCTACTATGGTTGATTGCAAATCTTCTCCAACTCCAAGAGCAGTTGGTAAACTCTTATCACAGTTTGATGGCACTCCACTTGTGAATGTTACTGCCTATCACAACATAGTTGGTGCTCTTCAATATGTAACCATAACCAGGCCAGGCATTGCCTTTGCAATAAATAAAGCTTGCCAGTTTATGCAAGTGCCTACGACATCTCACTGGTTGGCTGTCAAGCGCATCTTGTGTTATCTGAAAGGTTCTACTCATGATGGTTTGCTCATTCAACCTACTCGTGATCTTGCTATAGAGGCCTTTTCTGATGCTGACTGGGGATCTAATCCTGATGACAGACGTAGTTCAAGTGGATACTTAGTTTATTTAGGTGGCACTTTGGTATCTTGGTCTGCTACCAAACAGCGTGTCGTTTCAAGAAGCATTGTTGAATCTGAATATCGTGGTCTTGCTATTGCTACTTCTGAGGTCATCTAGATACAAGCATTGATAAAAGAGCTTTGTATTTCTATTCCTAGTCCTCCTGTATTCTGGTATGACAATGTTAGTGCTTATCACCTTGCTAAGAATCTTGTCTTTCATGCCAGAACTAAACATATTGAGATTGATCTTCATTTCATACATGATCATGTTCTCAAAGGTGATTTGCTTCTCAAATTTGTTCCAACTATTGAGAAGATCCGCAGGCTACTCACCTTAGATGTCTCTCACAACTTATTCTCTGGACCTATTCATCATATTGGAGGTACATTTCCCAATTTGGTTATCATGTTGCTCTCCAATAACTCTTTCACTCACACCTTCCCACACTCTTTTTGTGAAATGAAGTCATTGGTTATTCTCGATCTCTCCTTGAACCATTTATCCGGACACCTCCCTTGGTGTTTGAGTAATTTGCAGGAGTTAGTGCTCTTTGACCTATCATCCAATAACATTCAAGGAACTATTTCAAGCAAAATGAACAAATTTGCAGGAGTTAGAGCTCTTTGACCTATTATCCATATCCAATTTCTATCATTTACAATCATTGCACTTGAGCAAGAACAAATTTCATGGACAAATACCTTTGTTCTTGAAGAATTGTACAAGCATAAGAATTCCCGATCTTGGGGAAAACGAACTTTCTAAAAGCGTTCCTACTTGGATTGGTGAATATTTGCCTTTTTTTTAGCAATCCTAAGGCTGCGACAAAACAAAATGAATGGTAGTATTCCATTACAATTATGCAGTTTTACTAGCCTCCAAGTGTTAGACCTTGCGCATAACAATATATCTGGAACTATACCACATTGTTTTTCGAAACTTAGTGGCATGGTAAGCATAGGTGATTGGAGCAATGTCTGGTCAGATGGTGACATCGGGTTTTATAATGACGAATATATTGACAAAATCATGGTGACTCTCAAGGGCAGGGAATGGGAATATTCAAAGACATTGCCACTTGTTACTGATTTGGATCTGTCAAATAATAATTTGGTTGGCTGGATACCTGAAGAACTAATGAGCCTTTCTGCACTTCGATTTTTGGATTTCTCAAAGAACAGCTTAGGAGGAAGCATACCGAAGAATATTGGTAATTTGGTTTTGTTGGAGTCCCTTGACTTATCAGAAAATCAACTCTCCGGAAGAATTCCACAAAGCTTGTCGACTTTGAGTTCTCTGAGTCACCTAAATTTGTCATGCAACAAACTTTCAGGAACTATTCCATCCAGCAATCAGCTTCAAACACTTAATGATCCATCCATTTACATTGGGAATCTTGGACTTTGTGGAGCACCATTGAACAAGTGTCCAGAAGTACTCGTTGCAGTCGATGTTAAGTCTCACCTGACAAAGAGTGGTGGTGATGAAATGAATTGGTTTTACATTGGCATGGCATGTGGGCATACAGTAGGCTTTTGGGGAGTTTGTGGTGTGTTGTTCTTTAACAGGCCGTCAAGAGTTGCCTATTTTCATTTTTTTAATTGTGTGAAAGACTGGTTGTTGGTGAAACTAGCCCAACTGAAAATGAGGCTAATGAGAAACCAAGTTGATGGATGAACATATCTCCACTGAACAGGTTGCCACGGAAATAATACATTGGGCCCTAGATTAGGGTATTTTGTTTCTGTTGCCATACATATATGCCTATGCCTATGCTAGTAGTGTGATCTGTATAATGATTTCTTTAAGTTTCAAAAAATATAGCATCAATCATTCAATCTAATTGAATAATAATACTTTAACAAGTAAATTATTGCTAGAAATAGTATCATCGGAACAAAAAAATCTAAGAGCCGAAACAGGTGGTAAACATTTTATTATGAACACCATAAATGAAGTTACTATATGATACATGAGGCTGACGCTGATGATCTGGTAGATGGATCAGTTTTTAACAAGTCTTGGATCTGACAAAAAATGAAGAATTTTCATGTATAATCCAATAAGGGAAAATATAATATATATATATATCCAAGCTTCATGGTTTTTGCTGAAGACAAACCCCATAACCACTGCAATCACCCTTTCAACCAATCAACCTGAAACCAAGAGAGATTTTAACTTCCCGCAAATTTACTACATTTTATGGCCGACAGACGAGCTAAATAGACAACACTAATGACTTCGCATCTCACCGGGCAAATTCCCATCCTGCTGTCTGCGGTGAAGCTCAAACCTCAACAAAGAGCACTTGCGCCACTCCTGATATATTCTAATGAAGTTTATTGATAAATTGATTGACAGTCACCCACCTGCAACATATATCAAGATTAATCCCTAAACAAATTGCACGTAGCAGTCGAAAAAGAATGTCAGTAATGCCAACCAATTGCATGCAAATACACAATCTCTATGAACAAACCTTTCTTGTTAGACGAAAATAACTCGCAAGATCACCAATAATATATCATATCGCCCTTATATCTAAATGACTTCAACAGTTACTACATGACGAGGTATACAATCTACAAGGAGATGGAAATCAATATGTTATGAAAAATTAGAAGTAAACAAGAAGTGAAATACTGAGCAAAAAATGGTTAGACGAAGGATTGCATACCTAATTAGGTTGCCATTCACTACTGTCCTCAAATTCACATCATGTTGCATTCATCTGGCATCTGAACAAATCCGTAGGCAACAATCAATGCCACCACGACTACCACCCCACCCCTCTCCAAAAGAAATCTTCACTTTCCCCTTTCAATAAAAATTAACAAAGAAAAAGAACAAAATTTGAAGCTACTCAAAAAGAGCCAGAAAGATGGCATTAGTCAGAACCTACTACACACCAAATCAGCCTCCAAAAACAAAATCGACAATTTCGACTATAGTGAATCAGGCACCCAGGTGCAACAGCAGGGGAGCCAGAAAAACATCTTACATACAATTTTCAACTCGTGTAGCAAGCACCATATCTTGTGAAGGAAACCATATTTTCTTGTCGCTTTCCAAAAAATTTTAGTGTGCCACAACCTTGTCCATGTTAAGATGCATTCGCTAGGCCACAAAGAATACACTATATAAATCACAACTCAATCTCACTTCTGTACAATTGTACAAGGAGGGACGGGACCAGCAATTAGGTGTCCCTAATCTTAAGTACCACTTGGTGCAGTGAAGAGATTTGCTCTGGCTTCTTTCTTTTTCCTCCTCAAAAGTCTGGTTATCCAAGTGATGCAGCATGCAAAACAAAATGATATTCACAATATTGAAATTATCACCAACTCAGATTGATTTTAACGGCTAATAGCTTCCATAGCAAGCCGTACAAGCCGTAGTAATCCCTGTACATCATGAAAATTGCAGTCAAGCACCCTCTTAATAGTAGTGATACTTTCATACTGTGACTCTTCCAGACTGGCAGTTGCCGCTGCAAAAGCATTGTGTGATCTCCTAGTAGCTTCCATTGCAAAATTTACATTCTGTGTCTGCAGACAAACACTTAAAATGAATACTGGCCTATGGTATAAAATCGAGTGCTACCAGCAAGTGATAATAAATAAGAAACCTCGTCCTAGCTAACTAAGATGCACACCATCTTTATGAACTTGAATATGATCCATTAATTAAATACGAAAGAAATGACAATGTGCAGACTGAGACAAGGTGGAGAAAAGGTTGACTGAATGATTTAAACTAGGTGTCTGGTGAAAAAGTTGAATGTCACTAAATTTCAGACCATTGCCTCAGCATTCAATTGATACCATTTATCAACTGCAAGGTCTATACTGAGATTTATTCTGCACAGACAGTTCAACACCCGTCCGTCCGAGAGCCCTTTCTATCATTTTTTTTCCCTTTCTCTTGAGACTTGGAAGTTGGGCACACAAAGGACATGCTTCACTCCAGAACATTTAAGTAGCAATTAGTAATGATCATTACATTATTGGAAGTATGTCTTTGTGGTTCACCAACTCCTTGTTTGTTAGTGTAACCAGGAACCTTGCCTCCTAGTTTTCTTATACGAATAAATTTGGATCTTTCTCTAAACAATTAGTCAGGACTTAGGACTCCTAGACAAAACAATGAAATACAGAGCCTCATCACAGCGCCTTTTTTTTGTGTTTGTTCCTTGCATTGATGCCAAATATTTTGTAATTAAAAAGCATAATTTGACTGGGGCATTCCTTCAAGGTTTACCAAGCAACGAAGATGGATGTGGGTCTCTAACTGGGATATGTGGAAACTAGACAAGGATCTATTAACTTGCAAAGAACTTCCTCGGAATTATAGAACCAATTTAAAAGTTAATAAATCAAAGAGCTCTTTGGCAGAGAGAGTGAGAAGAAAAAAAAACTTGCATGATCACCCTTTTGCTATGCTCAGATAATCAGAGAGGAAAAGAATGCACTTGTTTCTCAAGACAAAAAATTTAATTGGGCATAGAAGAAAGGAGTCTTTCCCAGATTCATGACTGAAGGATTTCACAGATTTGATTATTTGGGTTTTAAGCGGGATTCAGTTAGGCTTTTAAAAGTCCCTTGTTGACAGTTCTAATAGATTTGACTATCAATAATTCTAAACATCTGATAGTTTTAGTTTTATCCATCATCAAGGCAATTGAACAATTAGAGGGTGTTTGTTTGGACCACTTATAAGTGGTATGCCACTTACAAATGGTGGGCCACCTTAAAATTGTGTTTGTTAGTACCACTTACTTATAAGTATTTAAGGGCTGGCTTGATTTCTATAAGCACCAGGGGTGATGCTTATAGCCACTTATAAGTCTCAAGCACTTGCAAGCAGCTTTCAGTGACACAAACAAACACCCCCTTAGTTTTCAGCATGCTTTAAGTGTTTTATTGATTTAAAAAAAAAAATAGTTTTCAGCATACTTCACTTGTTCACTCTGAGCTTCTTACAAGATTGATCTTTGAATTAAAAAAGCATAAACTGAGTCACTTACAAAGTTCAGCAACCGCTCATAGTTGGGACGATTTTGTGCAGCAATAACATGGTTACCAACACTAGGAGAACCAATTGTTTTGGTCAAAGCAACTTTATCCTGTGTGCCATGATTGTTCAAGTTATCAAGATCCGAGGCAGAAGAAGATGGAGATTCGCCTACCAAAAAACAATGGACTCATAAGGTTGTCACCAAAAAAAACTGTAACTGGCTCTGGAAAAAAATGAAAATCACAAAATAAAATCTATGAGAAAAATATGAACTAGGCGAATATTTCTAGTCTAATAAATAAGGATCATCACATTTGACTTAATTAATTTAAATCTAAATGACTATTCAAGAAATGAAGAATAACAATTATTTTTACTTGGGTGTCATTGATGTCGTCGTCATCATTTTTTTTTCTCGATCAGCAAAAAATGGATTTAATGACTAAACAGAAGCATGATCCAACATCAGCAAACAATGATCAGTAGCATAAATTGTATGTATGATCCAGTTGCACATAACCTAGAAACTGCTTATAGAACTGGTTGGGAGCAATCTTGCCGTTTGGCAAAAATCATCCACGCGCGCACACAAAAAAGTGCATCTCTGTCAGGAAGGCACACATAACTTCGCAAAGATAGAGTTCCACACCCTCCATAATAACAGACAATGAAGGGTGGAATGAAGAAATTCTAAACCTGTTAACACTTTTCTTTATTATGCTTGATTACACTAAATAGTTTATACATGTTCTCATTTTTCTGATTTTTTTTCACTGTTTGCATTTTATCATCTGAATTTTAATAATCTACGCCTCTTGAAAGGTTACCGTCTCAGTGCCTGATAAGCTTTTCTAAACCCTGGGTGCAAGTGAAATGGTAAAAACAAAAATGTGTAGTGACTATTAGCGAAGAATGTACAATGCTGACCATAACCCCGTAGCGTGTGTCCCCAGGAATGTTTTTAAACATTGAGGCGTGAGTGGAAGGGTTTGGCGCTACATGTTTGAAGGCATAAGTCTCGAGCCTTAAAAATAATTAATAATAAAATATGAGTTACAATAAAAACATTATAGAATGGATCAATAACCACGATATCAAAATTTAACTTTTTGATATGCAACTAAGGCATATGCCTTGGTCTTTAATCGTACAAAAAGGTGTAAGGGTATTGCATGTAAGCCTCGTCTCGAAACAAGCCTTGACACAGACGAGTAGAAAGGGATCCAATCCTAGGAGAAGAATGAAGAAACTCTAAGTATTTACAGGGACTCGTATCTAAAAAGAGTAAAATGTAATTGGATTTCTTTTAGTAATAGTATTATTAGTCATATTGTAATAGGGCCTCTTTAGTAACAATCCATAATGGTTAGGGTTTTAGTTTTCAATTAGATTTAGGATTTGTTTCTTGTTTATTTATAAAAGGACGTATGTTGTTCATTGTTATGAGGTTGATCGAATAAGAGAATTTATTTTGTTTATTTATTTTATCCTTGATAATTTTTCTTTCAATTATTTTATTGTCTTTCAATTCCTGTTTATTTGCAAGTTTAATTCTATCAATTAGTATACGGTTCTAATTAGTTAAGTTGTTTCTAATTAGTCATATTTTGTTCACTTTGAAGAAATTTTTTTAAAGAAGATTCGAAGAAAAGTTGTTTCTAAATAAAAGTTTGAAAGATGACTGAAGAAAAGTTTGTGAAGGGGATAGACCTAATATTCGCGTAATTGAAGGCAGAATTGAGGGCAGACTTTGTAAAATTTATAGGGCAGAGCTCAGAGAGTCATCAACAAGGATGGATATGATTTTCAATAGAGAGAATGGGACAGACCCAAACAGTGCCATCGTCACCAGCAGTGCCACAGAAAACCTCTATTTCCGATGTTTCTCTCTCGCTGCCTGCGTCAATAGCCGCATGTACCTTTGCCTGCAGTGATCGTTGCACCCCCTCACTTGCACCGCGACGATCGACCTCCTCATCAGTTGGTCGACCGACTCCCACAACAATCAACACCATCAGTCGATCGATCGATCAACACAACCTCACCAATTTGCTGCAATTGATCGACACCAACCCCAATCGAGCGATCGTCCCATTCTCTACCTCCCTCGATCGATAATGTCCCTCCCAAATCCAAACCAGTTCGATCGACACACACCCTCAACCATCGACAAGCCATCAACAATCGATCACTCGATTCCCCCCAACCAGCCATCACCCACTCCTTTTCATCGCAGCCAAACCCTCCCATACACCACTCCAAGTTGATCGAAACCCCACTGTTTCATCCACCATTCCCCCTCGATGTGATTCGATAGTCAAATCGACCCACCCACCAAGTCGATCAACTTTCCCCATCGATTCAGACCATCGCTTCTTTTTCTTCCCCTATCGCCTCAACCCATCGCAACCCCCTTTTCTTAGATTGTGTAGATGTGTGTTGAGGACGAAGAAACAATTTTCAAAAAGGTCCCTGGTCCCATTTTAATTCAATCCCAGACCCTCATTTTTTTATTTCAATCCCTAGTCCTTGTGGCTATTTACGCCGCCATCAACTTGTCATTGCCACCACACGGTTTTGATTTTATTGCTATTCACAACCACAGGCAATATATTGTACCATTGTTGCCTTCACCTTCTTTTGCTTTGATGATGCAGTTATTCGCCACCACATAATGGATCTTGTACCACCGCGGTACAGTGTTTATGATCCAATTTGGATCCATTTTATAGCATATTTTGAGGACAAGTTTGCGAACAAGATTCACATCAGGCAGTGGATCTACTTCGGCTCAATATTCAAATTGGTCTTTCTTTTCGATGCAGATTTTCATTTTGATTATTTGGGGTGTCAACAACTACAAAGGCACAGTTTGAGTCGTCTTCTGCTCGTGCACTTCATCTTGTGTTCTTTCAGTGATTGCTTGTGTTCCTTGGACTTCTTCAGATTCAAGCTCGAGGACGAGCTTCTTAAACTAGGGGAAGTTGATGTAATTTTCTTTTAGTAATAGAGTTATTAGTCATATTTTCAAAGAGCCTCTTTAGTAACAATCCATAATAGTTAGGGTTTTAATTTCCAATTAGGGTTAGGGTTTGTTTCTTGTTCTAGAAGTTAGGTCAATTATAAAAGGGTGGTAGGTTTTCATTGTTATGAGGTTGATTCAATAAGAGAACTTTATTTGGTTTATTTATTTTATCATTTGATTTATTTTCTTTTAATTATCACATTGTTTTTCAATTCTTGTTTATTTGCAAGTTTAATTCTATCGGTACATGTCCACTTACATTGTTCACAGACCCTATGTATACTCTTTAAAAAATGATTGTATATTCACGACTGACCTTAGACTTCATTGTTACTGAATAATAACCAAAATCCTCCAACACCTTCGTAATTTCCTTCCACACTCCACATCTGAAAAGTCCCTCCACTTTTTCCCTTGGGGGTAACCATAACACAAAATGATAACCTGCAGGCAGGTGCACATCTGCAATTTTCAAAACCTCTCCCCCAAGGCACATGCACATCTGCTATTTTCAAAACCTCTCCCCCAACTACAGAGCGCTTGCATTTCCAAAGGTTCTAAACATTGTCAAATTTCTTAAAAACTATAACCACACCCACCCACATTCCTTTTGAATTTTGATCTCAAAATCGCCTCAAGGCCCTCAACCATCATTAACAAATGTCATTGTGAACTTACCTGGCTCCATTCTTGTATTTTATCGATACTTTTTTTCCTGCATAGATAACTCTTCATTGTTATCAGATTTATATTCAAGTTTCCATTACAGAATTCGAAGATAGACGCAAACCACTTATTAGATTCATTAGACTGATCCTTGGCTCCAAATCTACGTTTCTCCAATCCTTGCCACATCAAAAAGACTTTCCACTCAATCCCTCAAACCTATCCATGTAAATTCACCTAATTTCATTTTATACTATTTTAGATAATATTTTTTCCTGAACAGACCTCGCCACCAGAGGCTCACTTCTCACCCAAAGTTGGTGTTTTATTCAGTAATACAAGTTTCTTGCACCAAGCTCTAGAGTCTACATTCCCATCTTTCTTTTTGCAATAATCGACCAACTTTACGCATCCCCATCAAGCTTAGGCTTGATTTCCGTTGATCAATGTCCTTTCTTTCCAGCCATACAACAAATACGTACTCCTTTTGGGGGATTTATGATGGACATAATGTTGTACCAGATTAGGAAGAAAGAACACTTGGAAATCACACCCTATTTAGTATCCAATCAGTCAATACATCAATGCCAAAAGATGGCAATGATGTCCAAAACCATTCAATCCTTGCCACACGTCAACCCTTTGAAGAGCGGACTGTTTCTTTCTAACCAAATTTCCCAAAGGATAACATATGAAGCTGGCACCCACATAACAAATGACTCGCATCAATGCATTTCGGAAACACCAAACAGACACTAAACCTGGTGAAAGTAAGGAAAAATATCTTGGGCTTACTTACATTCCAGAAGAGATGATCAAAATCATCATCAACATCGATACCCCATCTAACAAGAACATCAAGAGTAGGTAGCCTATTCCACCATTTCCCGTATGGAGAAAGAGATTTTGGGGGAATGAATCTTCATCAAATTGGTTTCCATTTACAAAGGGGAAAATCTCTAAAGCACCTCGAAGCAGGTCACAGTTGCACCAATGTCCATATGACAAAGAACCATTCTTAGACCACTTACATCTCAAATCATCCTCCCTATTTGAGATACCCAAGGGATTCAGAGTCTCCTCCAATATGTTGCCCATATCCTCAATCTCAACTCATTCAATGCCCTCCTCAAGTGCAAGTGCCAACTCTGCCCTTGTTAGCTTTTTGCTTGTTCTTTTGTTTCCACATAAATCCATAGCAACTTCATAATTTCCAAATGGATTGCCATCTCACCGCCTCAAGTACCAAAGAGGATCGGCCCTCATATTATACCCTAATCATGGTGGGTTAAGTTCAAAAAACTCCCTCCCCATCCAACATTTCATAACCACACGTCAACTCTTAGAGCTAATGAGGACTTGTGCCAACAAGGAGATTTCATTGTGAAAATAATCACCCACACATGTAACAATTTGATGGCTCAATATAGACAACTATGGAAATTTTGTACATGCCAAGTTATCCATAGGAGAACCAAGGCTCAATGGAACTAAACTATTTGGTTTTGATTTAAGGCACTTATCAAAATGACAATTTTCATGGGTTAAACCCATTTAGAGAAAGCGATTTAAATATTAAATAATGGAAAGATCATTATACATCATCTGAGATGCCAGATGCAATATTTTCAACTTATGAGGAAATTGTATCATTATTGATCGTGGTTGACAATCAAATAAGCAGCTCTGAATAAATAAATAAAAGAGAGAATATAATTGAAGCCTTTCAAGTTTCGAGGAGAAAAATATTTTAACCTCAAGACCGATTCCCTAGATATATGGGTACCCACGCTCCCAAAATAGCTTGGTGTATATCATGTGTACATTCATCATCCATAGGCATAAGACTGTTTACTAAGATGGTATTGTATCTATGAAGGATTCCATTACATGGACTAGGACTCTTGGAGTGCAGCTATTCCCAACCATCAATTTCCAATCCCTTATGCGGCACAGATGTTTTAGGTTTATGTCAGTATTTCTGAACTCTCAAACACATGCATCTTGTCTATCGTCTTCCAAGTTCCTACCACCAGTATTGTTATTGCATTCTCCAACTAACCAACTATAGATAAAAGGCTCTCCTTCACTTCAATTTCAACCAACTCCAAAGATATCCCACAACCACCTTAGAGCTCCAATAAAAATAATTGCATCGGAAGTTTTGCCACCAGATATTTCCACAACCTACCAGCTTTGATGTTCCATGATGTTTTAGAAAATCTGGTTTGACTTGTTCTACGACTACATAGGGTGTCACTAATTTAGTTCAGAGATTGGACTTGGCTAGCAAAAACATCATATGGATTTGCACAGCACATTAATGATCCAATACAGTAGATATTGAGCCACTGATAGCACTAACAAACAACCGTCCTAAGAAGGTAGGGGATGCCATGAGTTAGAATCAAGATCAATCAGCCTTAGCAAAAAACCTTTGAATATTTGCTTTAGCTCTTGGTTGAACCACAATCACTTTCATGAACAAAAAATGGCTTTCGTTATCCAAAAAGTGCATGTTTCCCATGTGGAAGAACTAAAACATAGGTTAATTGTCCTGTCGGTATGAAAACGGTGTTTGCAGACTCATCCATTCTTAGATAAAGTCATCAAAAGTCTTACTGGAGAGGCTCAAGCTTTCTGTTTTCTTGAAGTTGATGTGAAGTCTTCGTGACTCCACATGGCATTCAAGACTGTATACCAGTAAGTCTAATACAGACAAAAATTAGTAGTTCTTCACAGTAATAATATGGGCACAAACAACCAAGCATCCCCTGACAGGCACATGTACGATTCATGCAAATCTAGTACGAAGAATCCAAAGATCAACCCTCCGCTTTTGATAAATTCTAATTACCAGGAACCATTTGCAGAGCTGTTTGCAACTCATGACGATCTTTGTTTGCACTGGAATGTTTGAAATAAATGACCCTCATGTACGCCACCTCCATGCATTTGTAAGCAAGAGCAGCAGCAGCTGTTTCTTTGCGTCTTTCATATTCACGAGCAACAAACCTATGAATTTTAAGAATGAAATGTCAACAAGTGCCAGATTACAGGTACACAGGACCATCAACTTTAGAATTACTTATTTATCATTTGCCATAATCTTTGAAAACAAGTTTCGGCTGAGCATGTCAAACTGACAATTTTTACTCCAAACAAGTTTCTTCACAAAAGGTTTTGCACTCCTGACACCACGCAAAAGGCGAATACAACAAAACATCAAGTATACACAAGGTAGATTCAACTTCAAAAAGGAAACAATTAACATTTTATATTTTTTTCCAAAAGGATAGGAACCTACTCGGAACAAAGTATTCAACAAAAGCCATGTGCGCTACAGAACGATGACATATCAGAAATTACTGATACAAACAGCTATGAAGATTACATAGTACCAGTGGAACATTTTGATTAAAAGTTAGTATTTCAAGAAAGAGAGTCCAACAGATTTATACCAGATACTTTTTCATGCTTGGTCACATCAAGGATACTATCAAAATATATATGAGCGTGTTGCAAGAAACAAAAGTTCTTTAATAAACTCTGAAAAGATAACATACTCGCACAGACTCGCGGTGCTGCTATACACTTGCATTGATGTTTCCCCGTGTTTGGCACTCTCAATGTTGCAAGATTCCAAAAGTGATGCTCCATGAAGGAACTTCAAAGCTGCCCGGAAGTATAAATCAGTTGTGTCGAGATCTGACCCAGAATTCTATAGTACAATCCAACCAAACATGGAGTAAGGAACAAAGAAAAGATACTATACCACATCAAGTTTGGAAGGAAGCACGCAAGATTGAATAAATAATACCTTAAGACGATCAGCAGTGTGTTTGAGATCCTTGGCTTCTTTTAAGGCACTATAACCAGGCTGACTGGAGGAATCCTTCCGAAGTGGACCAGAGCCCTCAAGATCACTACCAACAAGCCCATTAGATGAAGAATGTTTCAAGCTATTATGGTTTGCTCCTGCCTTATTATCAGACTTCTTAGGGAGTTTTATCACCTTCAGTGCATCACCACCATCAGCACTAGAGGAATCAACTGGCAATACGTCCGACCCACTGCCTTTGTGGGTACTGGGCATGGGTAGGGGACGTCCTGTTTGTATTTCTTGTTCATCTCCAGAATATGACAACAACTTTGGCTTTCCTCTTCTTGATGTTGTTTCCAAATGATCAGTTCTATCTGAAAGACACCGCTGGGAGGATCTTCTGCCATCATAGTCCGGCAGGAGGTTTTGTTGAGGGTTAGATCTCCCATCTTTGGCACTGGTAGCGTTCACTTTTCCAGCAAAGCCACCAAATTTTAACTGGTTTTCCATTCTACTTTCACTTGACCATTTTCCTGCAGAATCCTTCTTGGCCAAATAGTTTATGTCATCCTTGACAGATTTAACACCAGATTTTTCCTGAAAAGTAAACTTTGCATCCTTTTGTTCTTTGTGGTAATGTAAAGGATCTTCTGATTCAATCCCTGCCTCGTTCCTTGAGTTTTTAGTAGGATTGAACTCCTGCTCACTGTGTGATTTAGAGACCTTGACCTTACCTTTATCCAAATCTGACACAGCACTCCTTTGAGTATCTTTGGACCGTGACGAAAAACCCTTTCCAGACTTCGAAAGCGATCCATTAGGACCAATACGGCTATTGTTCACTCTGTCCATCTCATGGCTATGTTCTTTACCCACCACTTCAGCATGCTGATCACGTTGGTCAAAGGCATCGGCACCACCATTCACCAAAGGGGAACTTTCAAAATGATAATGTGATGATTCATTGCATGCTTTGGCCTTGCCACCAAATGTAGCATTCGCATCTCCATCTGGATAATCAAGCACTGTTGATTCCAGAGATCCGTGATTTACAGCAGAGGAAGCTTTCTCCTTCCTCATTACCCCAGAATGATCACTTCCGCCATCCCCTTCACCATCTGAGCACCTTATTGGGCTACCCATGATCGGCAAACCAACATTTGCATCATCTTTACCCAGTAGAATCCTTCGTGCTGATGTACCCTTGTCTGGATTGGAAACTCTCAAAGGAGACGAAGAAACAGACTCTACTGGTGATGCTTTTGCCTCCAGAAAATTTCCTTTACTTTTACGAGAACCTGAAACCTTAGATGAGCTGGAGGTAGCAGCCAACGAAGGCTGTTCATATGCCAAATCCCTTTTCAGCAAATCTACATTATCTACCATCCGTTGGTTCCCCCCTCTATTTTGCACCAATTGCTGGCCCTTCTCAGTATGACTTCTATCATATTCCATTCCATCAGCTAATAAATCTCTACTATGGGAAACAGGGATCCCAGACGCTCTATCCCTTTTGTCTGCTGTAACACTGCCCTTGCTGTTATAGGATTCCTTTGCCTCTGACTTTGGTAGCCTGATCTTTTTCCCTTTCTTAAATTCGCTTTCATGGGTCCCCTCTTTAAAAGTACTTCTATTGGCCTCAAGATTTGAAGTATCTAAAGGATAAATCTGACTCTCCTGCGACTCCTTTACTTTCCTCTTTTTTGTTGAAGTATCCTTTTTATCAACTTTACTTGTATTTTGAGGCCTACCATCCAAAGAACCCTTAATCAGGTTTTTTGGCCTCTTAGCAGAAGCAGCTATGTTCTCCTTTGCATCACAATTCTGATCCTTAGAAAACGAGTACTCAACATACTTGTGTTCATCCTGTCCAGCTGCAGTAGCTGACAAACCGTCAATCGAGGTTTTCCCCATGACCCCACCCATATCAGCATTCCAGTCAGCATCAGCGTATGGAAAACCATCCGTCTTCATTTTCTTAGAAGCTCTATATCCATCAGGGTCAGCCTCCCGTCTGATTTTCACTTTTGAACGATTAACATTTCCTGCAATTGTTTGACAGAGAAGAATTAAATGGCATATCTTGTAGGAAAGTTAGAATTCTAATCTATTTTAGCTTTTCAGAATACCTCCATCTGGTGCCAGTTTGTGCTTCTCTTTGCGTTTATTTCCATGTTTTTCCACGGCCGAGTCACTCGACTTGCTTACATGCTGAATGCCAGCTTTGCTAACCTTGTTAGACTGCAAAGGAGATTGGTTCACGTCATTTAAACTTCTGCTCTTCATAGATGACTGCTGGTTGGTTATTGTGGAGTGAGGAAGGTGCACATAGCCAGTTGTATCTGATGTCTCTTTCAATCCATGTTTCTTCTTTCCCGCAATTGGCGCACCATGTAAGTTAGGTTCTTGGTCAATGTCAATTTGCTGGATTTGAGTCAAATTTACTCCTGATGCACCCCCATTTTGCTGAGCATGCTGACTATTTTGACCACCAGGAACAGGGATTGCATACAATGCGTTCAAAGCTTTTGTTGTCTCTTCTTCGCTAATACTACAGCGGTTCAATCCAGGCCTAGGAATCAAAAGGGGGGGAAGTACCACTTTAAAAACTAAATGATTTACTAATTTTCATATCAAAACTAAATGTAAAAAATTAAATTAATAAAAAGGGCCAGTCTTTTGTCTATTTTATACCTTACTTAGAATGCAACGAAAAAAGGAACTTACAGCCAATTAAGCATGCTACACAGCCACTTCTTTGGAAGGTGATCGGGATTTGTACCAAAAGGTAGGAGCCGCCACTTCTGGCACCTGTCACAGGCAACCCAATTTTCTTCAATAACTACAGGTGCTGCAGTAGCAGTATCAGTATCGGAAACTGGTCCATTTCCTGTGGTAGGGGGAGCTACACTTGGGGCCGGCTTCAGATAGGAAACAGATGGCAACTGCATATCACTCCTTTTACTGCTCAGCCTTTCCTTTGATTTGTCAGTAAAATGGTGGGTCTCTTTCTCAAAAGCCTCAGATTTATGGTCCTTGGGCCTATCTTTAGAAGGCCATTCTAGAGAATTATCTGTCTGATCCATTTTTACACCTCCAACATCATGAAGGCTTTCTCGCAGTAAACCAGGCTCCCTGCACCATTTACTATCATCCAATTTGCTTTTAGATGAGGAATCACTGTTGTTCTTCTTATCTAATGTTGCAGAAGAAACAGCTGCTAACCTTCCATTTGAAAATTCTGTAGCTACAAATCCATTACTTTTGCTTGCCTTTGATTTCTTTTTTCCCCCAGATAACAATTCCTCATTTCTACCAGGTACATTTGCTCCATCTTTTTGTTCATGCGATAGAGCTTTTTTGTCCTTTGGTATAGTTCCACCACTAAGATCCCTCCTTCCTCTAGAACCATCAAAATCAGACTTCAATGGATCATAGCTTTTGTTGCGTTTGCTCTTCCCATCTTTCCTTGGGGAAGACTGAGCATTTTTTCGAACATTCTCTACTCTATCTTCCCAAACCTCGTCTCCCATACTTGTCTTTGCTTTTAACTTCTCAAGCCTCTTAGGACTGTGCATGGCTTTTGAGTGTAATACTTCTTCCTTTGCAACATCAACGGGTTGGGATTTGTCCTTCACTTTGGCCTTTTTGTGTTCAGCTGTAACATCAGAAGTCCTACCAGTGTCTTTTGGATGATCGTGAGATGTACATTCTGAATCATCATATAGGAGTGGAAGCTTCAATGAATTGGAGACGAACTCCCTACCCTCTGCAGTTTCAATGTCTATCTCTTTCTTCAAAAAGGCACCAATATCACTCCCATCTTTGACAACTCTATTCTTCGTTTCTTTCGACCTCCTACTTTTCTCCAACAATTTTATTTTCTTTCCTCCGAAAACTTTACCTTCCCCGTTTGCTGCAGAGGAATCTTCTAACATTGAATTATTATCTTGGCTACCCTTATGAAGTACAGAAGATCTATTGTCTCTCAAGATTTGTTTCTTTTCTTTCAAGTACAACAGACTATCAGGAAGAGGTGACAGCTTGCCTCCGGGAATGGGAGAAGAAGTCATAATCTGTTTCATCATAGTTTAAAGACCAAGAGTCATTCTAGGTCACTTATGGTTCATCCATCAGAATAAAATCTTAATCAACAATAAAGAACATTTACCTGAAGTATAATTGTGGGAGATTTATCTGGTGACTCGCAATGTTTAGGAGACAACTCTCCACTTTCAACAGGGCTTTCATCTGGCGATGAAGACGGGGAGAAATCCAACCCAAGGCCACTAACGATTGCTGCAGATTTTTTAGAGACATTATCAGAACCCACTTTAAGTCGAACCTTCAGTGATTTTGATTCCCTCAAGTCAGGTACTTTTTTCACAGGTTCACGTTTGAAAGTAGATTCCCCAGCGTTGCTGATAAGTGATGGATAAACTTTTCTGGATGAGTTCTCCACAAATGCGCCCTTTGAAACAGGAGGCGGTGCAGCACTTGTGGAAGCTGCTCCAAGTTTTGCAAAGGGAGTTACGCTTGTTGAAACGGAAGAGTTCTGAAGAGCACCCTGTATAAAACAAGTCAATATGCTAAAGGAAATAGAATCCATAAAGTCAGTAACGAGGTTGCCAACATATTTCTCCATGGCAATGGAACAAATATACACACAAATGAGAGAGAGAGAGAGAGAGAGAGAGAAAGTGGGGGGGAGAGAGAGCTTTTGTCGCAAATCTCATCTTTGAATACCTCTGATGGCAAATTGCTCGGAGATCTTGGTGTACCATAGCTATGAACTTTCTGCGGTGTCTTTGGGTGAGACAAAATAGATGGAGAGCGCTGGTAAGTGGGCAAAAAAGAACCATAACCACCAAATTTTGCCCCTGTAGAAATTAATAAATGCCCTATAATTACGTTTGAAGAAAAAGGAATAAAGCATTTGAACTTATCGTGGCCCGATATATCAAATAATCCATCATGGGTGACTTACCCAAATTCTCTGCCGATACTCCACCTTCAAAATCTCTCTGGAAGTGCCCCAATACATCTTGAACCTTCTCATCCTTCAATAAACAGTAACCAATTTCTTAAATAACAAGTGTGAAAGAAAGGGAAAACAAAGGGCTGTAATGTATAAACTCTACTCAAAAGGAGAATATCTACATGAAGCAAGATGCATTTTTTAATTTTGTATAAACATAAATAGGGAAGAGTAACACGCACTGAGCCAACCACAGACACTGTCTGCCACAGATCATAAAACACACACGCATGCACCCAACCACAGACACTGTCTACCACAGATCATAAAACGAATACGCATGCACCCAACCACAGACACTGTCCACCATATCATAATTTTGACACTCCCCCTCGTATTTCCAACAATACTGTTCTCAAAGTGCCAGTCAGGGAAATTGTTTCTTATACATCTAAAGTAAGACACTACAATATACTACTTCTTCCAAGTAAATGGAAGAATCTGGAACTTGGAAGTTTCAAAAACCAAGCTCAGGGTAGTCATACATACCTTACTAGGAAAAGGAAAGTAAAGCGGAAGAAGCAAGAATCTTCATTAAATATATAGTTGAAAGGAGGGTGCCATGATAGAATTAATGATAGAAAGATGCTACAATTTGGGTTAAGTGCAGACTGTGATGAACAGCAGTAACTAAAGGAAACAGAAACCAAAATATAGCCAGCAAACCTTTTGAATTGTTTTCCAAAAGCAACTATGTCATTTGAACCATTCCAACTCTTTTCCATAATTTAGGAAAATGGTCAAAGAGAAAGTTTGCATCAACTTGAATGACAGAACCATACATTTCCGAAAATTCTTGAGCCAACCCAAATGACGAAAGGTCGAGCTCTCAGTTTTGAAGTTTTTTTCCTCTTCTCCCATGTTGAATTTTTCCATGACCCAGTTACCAAAAAACTGAAGTTGCGACATTGTAAGCTTGAAAACTTAAATCTAACAGTGATTAAAGTTACTGATGTCATAAACATGTGAGCAATCCTCAACATAATGTTACAACATACAAAAAAATATCAACAAAATATCTTGAACCAACCAATGAAGCAAGAAAATGACTCATCATTAGTTTTGTTTTCCTTCTGACTGCCTCAAATACTAAACCAGTTCCTAGAACTGAGAAAATAGAAATTAACTAATGAACTAAAGTTTCCCAACAACAACAGTGTTAAGTAACAACCAACATTCATGAAGGTTCTCGAGCCAACCAAAGTAAGTGACCCACTATTATCTTGTGGAGAGACTACCATGATGCCTTTTACCTCTTGTTCCATTTTGTTATTTCCTAGGTAATCCCCCAACTATCAGACAAACAAAAATAACACTTCAGACATTTGGAAACACAAATCAACAATGGACTGAAGTTCAAAAAGAGCCCAAAATATAAAAATGTTACTCTTCCCATTTCCTCTCTTCTTCCATTTTACTGGAGTTTCTTCCCCTTTTCAACTGCCTGCCCCAATCCCAAACAAATAAATTCAATCACTAAACACTCAGAAAACATAAATTGAACTGTTCAAAACTTTCTCAACTGTGGCAAACATGAATAAACCACAACAATAGGTGTAATGCTTTATGAACTACAATCCAATACTTCAAATGTAATCAAATTTTGCACTACTGCCTACACAAAACATATACAATACAAAAACCAACACAACCATAAAAATCAAACTTTCTTAAACCAAAGCAAACATAATAGACTTACAAGATATGAGAGATCGACATCAGGGTCGATATTGGCATCATCATCCTGATAATCATAGGCTTCCCCTTCTTCAAGTTCAGTTTCATCCATCTCTCCTCTACCACTAAACCCCATACCTAACCCCTTTCTCCCACCATCCCTCCTCCCCAAAGAGGTCATCAAACAATTACTCACCCACACAAACCCTCAATTTCCCATCCACCAAAAACCGACCTTTCAACACCCCACGCACCACCAAATCAAGAAACCTCCCAAACCCATTTCAGAAACCGACAACCCAGAAAAACCCAGTGTCCCAAATCTCCCCAAACAACCCCTACGATCAAACACGATCACAAACCCTCCTCTTCTCACCCACCAAAAACACCCCTAAAACTCCCCCTCACAAGCCTCAAAACCATGATCGGTGCACAAATTCAAACACTCTTTCGCTTAGATCGTCTCTCTATACTCTCTCTCTCTCTATTGAGCTAGTTTCGATTTACAGAGACAGTCTGGTCAGGCCTTGTTGGATGCAAGGAAGGAAGAAAAAAGAGTTGTGTTTGTTTTCTTTGTTTATTTCTTATTTTTCTCCCCCTTTTCCCTTCTTTTCACCTCAATAAAGGAAATAATTTAAGTCCGCCCTCAGAAACAGACCTAACGAGAAGACAAAAGGAGGAAGCTTGTCTACATTTTTTTTTACTTTGGGAAATTTTATTTTATTTTATTTTATTTTATTTTTACAATTCTTATTTTTTGTTTTCTTTATTTTCTATTTTTTTTACTTCTTAAATATCTTTTCTTATGCCATTGTATGATCAGATCTTATATAATGTAATTGCAATCCTACCCTTTTCTAGGGCTTATGTTGTTTTCTAATTTGTAGTAACCTCGGTTTAAATAAAAAGTCTATATTCTGACAAAATTAAATGATGAAAATGAAACGCCATAAATACTTAACTAGCATAGCATGAGATAAGCACGAATCCAATTAAGACCGCTTTACCGAGTTGATTAAGAGCAAATGTGTACATATGGTAAATGGATTTTATTCTTTGTTTGTCTTCGGTGATGTTTATCTTGTACTTTGTTTAGACGTGTCATATGTTTTCTTTTTTTATGAGGTTATCTTAACTGAAACGAATAATCGTAACGCATAAGCTAAGTGTCACGTGAAACTAAACTTCTAATTATGAAATGTCCATCAAAAGTGATGAGCAATAATTACGTGAATAGAATTGTTGATCTTTCTTTCTGAATTTTTATATTAGTCATGGCAAATATATATTTAACCTCAAATTATTAAATACAATTGTCTTTGTTAGTGGAGTCCTCGTGAAGTTTAATTATTTCATATGACTTTTGTACTATAAAAAACAATCTGATATGTCGAACACAAAATAAATTATTTTATAATTTTCCAGTCATGTTCAAGAATAGTTAGTTTATTTATTCCAACAAAAAAAATTATTATTCAAACATAATTGTGTTTATTCGTTCAAAACATAATTAGTTTGATACGAGCACCATATTAATGGATTGCATAACTCGAATGATGGTCGAATTGTGACAAATAACAGGACAAAAGAAATAATTTTGTGAGAACGATGCTCTGATTTTTCATTGTTCTATTGCTGTTTATATACAAGTTATTCTGCCAATATAGGCAACTCCTAATCACCCTAACAATTTGTTAACTTCCTTATACAAATTTAACCGAATAACACAATCATCATAAAGTACAATATTCACATAATCAATACAATCTTCACAATAGCATGA
The DNA here is from genome assembly GCA_003290165.1 of Berberis thunbergii. Classification (NCBI taxonomy): domain Eukaryota; kingdom Viridiplantae; phylum Streptophyta; class Magnoliopsida; order Ranunculales; family Berberidaceae; genus Berberis; species Berberis thunbergii. The sequence continues at coordinate 686,228 of QNQO01000273.1, read as the reverse complement.
TTGAGAGCATAATCATGAAAATATTATCAATACCATATTCAATAACATAATAATGAGAATACGCTCAATACCATATTCAATAGCATAATCATGAGAATATTCTCAATACCCCCCCCCCCTCAAGTTGGTGCATGAAAATCCTGTATGCCCAACCTGCGAAGTACATACTCATATTGTCGTTTGCCCAACGCTTTTTTGAAAATGTCAGCGAGTTGCGCATTGGACAGGACAAAGGTAAGAGTGATATGTCTGGCAACAATGTCATCACGGACAAAGTGACAATCGACCTCAATGTGTTTTGTCCGTTCATGAAACACGAAATTTTGAGATATATGAAGAGATGTCTGACTATCACAATGAAGAGACATAGGACGTGTATGGGGCATCCTGAGGCTAGCTAAAATAGTTTTATCCATTTCAACTCACATGTAGTCATAGCCATAGACCGATATTCCGTCTCTACGGAGGAACGGATACTGTATGTTGCTTATTCGTCTTCCAAGATATATACCGGCGAGTTTCCAATAAACACTAACCACCCAGTGAGGGACCGCATAATCAATGGGCATCCGGCCTAGTTAGCGTCCCACCACCCATGTAACTACATGTCACAATTACTACTCAAATGTATACATTGACCCAGATTACCTTTTAAGTACCGGACCACCCGCAAAGCAGCTTCTCAGTGGTCTGCCCGAGGACGTTGCATAAATTGAGATAAAACATGAACACTATAAGATAATTCGGGTCAAGTAAAACATAAATAAATTAGCCTCCCCACCAAGCGACGGTAAGGCTCCGGATCAGGGAGTTATTCACTCGTAGACATGGCGAGTCGGTGATTCTGTTCCAATGGCACCGTTGCGGGCCTTGCCCCTAGCAATCCAGCCTCAGAAATGATGTCAAGCGCGTATTTGCATTAACAAAATACAAACCCATTTGGTCCACGTGTCACTTCTACCCCCAATAAATACTTTAAAGGACCCAGATCTTTCATGTGGAAACAATCACTGAGGTAACCCTTGATTTTTATATATCAACCGGATTACGCCCAGAGATGATAAAGTCGTCGACATAAACAAGAACACTGAGTTGAACCGCACCTCTCTGTAGAGTAAACAAAGAATAATCTGAATAAGATTGCTGAAAACCATAATTCTTCAAAGCAGTTGACAGTTTAGCGAACCAGCATCGGGGTGCCTGCTTCAGCCCATATAATGATTTCCTAAGCTTGCACACCTTTTCGGAAGTCCCCACCTGAAAATCGGCCGGTAATTTCATGTATACCTTCTCCGTAAGGTCACCGTGTAGAAATGCATTATGAACATCCATCTGATGAACTTCCCAATTCATGGCAACCGCAACGGCAAGAAAGACCCTCATTGTAACCATCTTAGCTACTGAAACAAATGTCTCTTTATAATCAATTCCTTCAATTTGATGATTCCCAAAGAATAACCAGCCGAGCCTTCAATCGCTCAATGGTACCATCAAAATTATACTTGATCTTGTATACCCACTTGCATCCTAGAGTTTTATTTCCTGGTGGCAAATTTGCCACAACCTAGGTTGCATTAATCTCAAGAGCCTCAATTTCTCGTCGCATGGCATTCCTCCAGCGGTTATCTTTCGCGGCCTCAGAATAGCACACAGGTTCCCGATTCGCTGTCAAGGCTGCAAGAAAATGTCTATGTCGCACAGAAAAGTTATCACAATTCACATAATGTGCTATAGGATAGGGTGTACCTAAAGAATGTCGTGGTACGGGTGATGCTGGTACGAATGGAAGCGTTTTTCGAATGGTATGAGTAACATAATCACGGAGTCGTACCAAGGCTTGCCTTCTGCGTTGACCCCTGCCCAACACATCTTCCTGACTTGCGTCCAGGTTGTCCTCCTGGTTTGCACAAACTGGCTGCCCAGCAGCCTCATCCAACTATACAAACTCCTCAGCACACGCCGACTGGCCAACAGCCCTATCCGGCTGTACAAACTCCTCAGCACCCCCCTCAAAACAGGCGTAGATGTCTCCTCAAAGTCCTCGTGAACCACCTCGACATTAGGCAGACCATCATGGTCTAAATTAAAATTATATGCAAAGGGAAAAACTCCTTCCGAGAATACAACATTACAAGAAACAAAGAAATCTCGTTTCTCCAAGTCATACAAACGCCACCCCTTTTTCCATAAGGGTACCCAACAAAGACGCACATTCGACTTCTACTGACAAACTTATCCCCCGTATGCACATGCGCATAACACAAGGACCCCAAAATGCGCAAGTGATCGTAAGTGGGTGTGCTACCATATAAGACACTATAGGGTGTTTTCCCATTCAAGACCAATGAGGGAGTCCTTTTTATCAAGTATCCAACCGTCAACACACATTCTCCCCAAAACTCAATAGGAAGAGAGCCCCGAAAACGCAGCGCCCGAGCTACGTTCAAAATATGTTGGTGTTTCCGTTCAACCCGACCATTTTGTTGAGGTGTTCCCACACAAAACGTTTGAAAAACAATCCCATGATCAAGAAAATATTGTCGCAAGCAAGTGAATTCAGTGTCGTTATCACTCCACAAAATTTTGACTTCTTTATTAAATTGTCTCTTAACCATCGAGAAAAACATTTGAAGAGTATGAGAGACTTTTTTCTTATCAACAAGTAAATAAATCCATACAGTACGGGAAAAATCATCAACAATAGTCAAAAAATAAGAAGCACCACAAGAAGAAGTTGTTCTATAAGGTCCCCATAAATCAGTGTGAATAAGTTCAAAAATAGTCGAAGCTTTATGTTCACTAACAGGAAACTTATCTCTACTTTGCTTTGCCCTCTGGCAGACATCACAATTTTATTCAAGCGATTTTTTCGTTTCACTAAAACTTACTTCGGGAACTAACTTTGTTACTTGTAGAGATGGATGACCCAGTCGTTGTTGCCATAGATCAAGAGACACCACACTATTGGCCTTTATTGCGTGAAACTGTGGCAGCCCCGGAAAGTAATAGAGTCCATCGCGTCGTTCACCCGCACCAATCAGCATCCTCGAAGTGCGGTTCTGTATAACACACAGATCATTAGTGAATTGGACAAAACAATTACAATGATCAGTCAATTGCGACATGGAACTTAAATTACAAGTTAGCCCTGACACATAAAGAACATTTTTCAAATAGAAATTTATTTCAAGAATGACCGTCCCCTCTTTAGTGGCGATAACGCTACTCCCATCTGGCAATCCCACGGGACATTGAGCAATCGCCCTTAAGTCACGGAGATCCGATCGTCCCAGTCATGTGATTCGAAGCTCTCGTGTCAATAATCCAAGGCTTACCAGTCATCTTATCGGTCGTTGCGGATTTTGACCCGCCCAGCATTTGGAAAAGTGTTTGCCACTGATCGGTATTCAGCCTGGGCAGTGGAGATGAAAATGTCTCAGTCACTCTTGCCCCAGCAGAACCTGTCTGAGCAGCATTGGAACAATGCATACCCTTGGTTCCTCGACCACTGCCTCGAACGCTTGACTGCCCTCTACCACGACCAGCACCAGCACCTTTCCCATCGCTTCGGGGTCGGTCACCCACCACTTTGGATATCCGTGCAAGGCAAAGCAATTGTTAGATTCATGCCCTGTCCTTTTACAGTGGGAACACACCGTACTAGATTTATCTCTTTCGTCAAGTCGGGTTCGTGTGGCGAGGGCCATAATTTCCTCTCGTTCTTCCTTGCTGCGAGCGATTTTCTTTACTCGCTCCTCTTGGATGAGAATTGAGTATACCTTGTTCATGTTTGGCAACGGATCTTGAGCCAATATGTTGGATTTCACCATTCCGTACAAATTGTCATCCAAACCCATAAGAAAAAATGTATTTTTTCTTCCTCTCGTTTTTTCTCCAAAATTGAAACGAGATTGCAGGTACACTTCCCGCACTTGCACGTCGGCAATTGTTCGAAATTACCCAGTTCATCCCAAAGTTGCTTGAGTCGCCCATAGTAATCCATTATAGTCAACCCCTTCTGTTTGCAATCTGCAAGATTTGATTTCAGTTGTTGAATCTGCGGTCCGTTAGTAATGGATAATCGATCCAGAGATCCTGCGTTATTTCCACATAAGAAATAGTGGAGCGTAGCGTAGATTCGATGGTATTTTGGATCCAAGACACCAAAAGCGAGTTGATAGTCCACCAGTCTTCGAGGTCTCGTTACTACTCGCCAGGTTGTGTGATAGTTCCGTCAATGAACCCAAATTTCTTTCGGGCCCTCAAGGTCGTTTGAAACTAACGAGCCCATTCATCATAATTGTCCCCTTTCAATTGAACCTGAGTAATTGAAAGTCCGAGATTATCAAGAGAAGTGATGTCGCAAGGTGAAATCGTCTGTCGAGTTTCGCTGGTAGGAACGTCACCACCAACCATGATCGGTGTTTAATGGCTATGGCTTTGATACCATGACAAATAACATGACAAAAAAAATAATTTTGTGAGAACGATGCTCTGATCTTTTCATTGTTCTATTGCTGTTTATATACAAGTTATTCTGCCAATATAGGCAACTCCTAATCACCCTAACAATTTGCTAACTTCCTTATACAAATTTGACCGAATAAACAATCATCCTAAAGTATAATATTCACATAAACAAGACAATCTTCACAATAGCATAATTGAGAGCATAATCCTGAGAATATTCTCAATACCATATTCAATAGCATAATCATGAGAATATGCTCAATACCATATTCAATAGCATAATCATGAGAACATTCTCAATAAATTGCACACTTACCTTTATTTGTTGATTGTGATCCAGCTGCCTTTGAAGATGCAACACAATAACCAAAATGGAAGGATGCCATGAAAATGAAATCAAGGCATTGAGAAAAATAACACATGAGAGTTGATTGATCTCCCTAGTTGCCATAAATCCATCTGAGTTAAATGGGTGTCCAAAGCCAAACTTAAAGTCAATGGTGAAGTTGACAAATACAAAATAAGGTTAGTAGCAAAACGCTACAAGCAACGACAAAACATTCACTACGATGAGGTATTTACTATAGTTGCTCGACTCAATGCTATCGAGATGATATTTTTATTGTCTGCTCAAAACTCGTGAAAAATATTTCAGATGGATGTGAAGTCAGCCTCCTTGCATGGAAATCGCCAAGAAATTGTATATGTTGATCAACCTCCTTGTTTTGTGCATAATGAACATGAAAATAAGGTGTCGCGACTAAACAAGGCCTTGGAATGAATAAAACAAGCACCACATGCTTGGTATAGTCATACTGAGGCTTACTTTATAGTTGTTCCATTAAAAAAATGTCCTTATGAACCGACTATTTTTGTAAAATTTGGTTCAGGCAATTACCCTATCATGTTCGACGAATTCAAGCGATCATTGTTGGCAAAGTTTGACATGTGTGGTCTTGGACTTATGCACTACTTCCTTAGTATAGTACTAAAATTAGATGAATGGACTTTCATCTCATAGGAGAAACATACTCAAGAACTTTTGAAGAGGTTTCATATGCAAAAATGCAATGCAGCTCACACTCCAGTTGAAGTTGGACAAAGCTTGTAGAGGGCACTCAATGAAGGTTGATAGTACTTCTGATTGATCTCAAATCTTACCACGAGTGCACGATTGTCTACTAAGTTAAAAATTGGCAAGTACAGGTCGAACCCCCACAAGATAGCCTTGAAATAAGTTGAAAATTTTGTTCTAAAATCAACTTAAAATACTTAACCTGGTAAATAAAATATTTGTTCATAAAATCCTAAAGAAAAAACAATTTAAAAAAAGATAAAAATAAATGAATGAGTTTATGGTTTTGGGCTTACCATCGTGGACTGATGGCACTCAAAATACCACTCTTAAGCTATTTGCTCTATTTCGTGTTAAGTTCACCGAATGTGAACTTTGGTCCTCTCTTTCTATGAATGATTTAACCTTAAACACTTATTTCAAGCCTTTGAATAATCGCGAGGATGTGGGCTTGTTGAGAACACATAAAGATAAACATATCTACTTTAGGACTTCACGTCTAGAAACATTAACATGAGATATATCCAACTAATTGAAGCACAACTAATCTAACAGTTTTATAGAAACATTGAAAACTAAGTACTAAAACAATCTTATTACAACATGATTATCAAAATACATTAAAAATAAAATAAGAACTTAAAATAACCATAATTGGGTCATCGTCTTATGGGGTTCATCACACCCTAAGGTAGGGCGCGGAGCCAGGAATTTCAACCAAAGGGTGAAGTGGTGAATTAATGCACTAATATTTACATAGATCTTATAATATAGTTTTTAATAGAAAAATATACAACAAACTTTTACAATTGAAATAGTTATTGATTAAATGTGTTGAGTTTAAGAAATTTATAAAAGTTGGGCTAGGAAATAGCTTTCAAGATTAAATTGGGCAATAAGTTAAATATTTAACCTCCGGTCTCACTCACTTTATATAGCTTAAAATTAAAATGTAAAGTTGAGGGGAATATGAAATAAATTGTTAAACTTGAAGGGGGACAAGTTCAAGACTAGACTCTGAACCCCACCACTCACTTTCTTTAAGCTTTGAAAACTCAAAGTTAGAGGGAACATAAAAGAATTTGTAGTATTTGAAGGGGGCAATGAGTTATTACAAACACCAAATCAAACCAAATACATGTACTTCTCAAGCTTTTTAAATATATGTGAAAGTTGAGGGGGCAGTTGCCCTCCTTATGTTGTATGTGGCTCTGTCGTTGCTCTAAGGTGAGTTTATCCACTCATGGTAGACCTTGGGCCTAAAACAAACTAAACTCTATAACTCTTATCCAAAATATGTTTTCCCAACATGGGGACATTAATAGGTGAAATGGGGTGAGGGTAAATACATGAATAAGTGATTGAGGAGTTGTTGCTCGTTAGGAAAGGTGGTTTCCATTTTGGGAAAACACATGGGCTTGAGGGAATTATGGGGATTGACGTATGATAAAAATGACAACATTTGCAGGTGAAAGATGAAGGATAGTGGTTTGCATATGAAATGAGCAAACAGAGAATGATGGAGGTTGAATTTTGACTTAACATTTTGGGAGTTCGTAAAGATTATTTTATATGTTAGTCACGTGGAGGTTCGAATCTTAATATTGACTTTCTCAAGGTTTGTAAACTTAAGTTTTGTAAGTGGGCTTGATTTCATGAATATTGGGCTTGCAAGTTTTTGGGCTTTGTAGGGCTTAAACTTGGCCTTATTTTGCAACTTTATATCAGGTTTGACGATTAAGCATTGAATTCCTACAAAATGCACATACTGAGAGATTCTTGTTATATAATTGGGCATAACATTTGTATGTTTAGGGCATAAAAATCAGATTTATATATCTATCAACTTTGTATAAACGAATGGTGGGAAATTCAATGTACTTAACTGCTACTAGGCAAATATCCTGTATGTTGTTAGTCTTATCAGTTGATATATGGCCATATATTAATGTGTTTGTATAACTTTAGAAGCTACTTGAGTTTGCTCAATTGAGATTGGAAGTTGCACAAATAACTTATCTGAAGATGTTGTTTCATAAATTGGTGTTAGAGATACCCAATTTACGGGAGGGTGTTAGAATTATGTTTCGAGTAATTTTTTTGTGTTGAGCTAATCTCCCTAGGAGGAGCCAGTATTTACTAAATCTCCAACTTAGGCTTAGTGGGTAAATGTAGCAACTAATTTAGATTAAGATTAGTCTCTGATACCAATAAAACATGGCAATTGTATATCTCTCGGATCACCATATTCAATAAAGGATATGCTAAATTATCACATAAAACATGTATAAAAATTACATGATTATCCAATCAAGGGGATTTGTCGGAATGATGTAAATATGAGAAGAATAATTGATGTAGAAAACCTTTGTAGTTTCTTAAATAACACATAGAATGGTTAGGGTTTTCATAAACAATTCAAATAAAATATGAAACCCTTATTTGTATAATTTCTCTTTGGATTGTAGATAAATCCTTATTATATTATACTCACTTTTGTATCTCGCATTCCCTCTTATTAATAACTCAAAAAGAGTAAATAGATAAAAGGATAAACATGTTGGTAGAATATGAAGTATCTTTTCACCTTCAAGGTTTCTGATCATTCAATTGTGTTGTTAATATAGTGTGCTGGAGCCAGGATTTTTGTTGAAAGGTGGGGGGAAGGGGGGGGGGGGGGGGGGGGCAGAGTGATGAATCATAGTTAATTAATGATAATATATTTATTAATTACTTTAACATTTTTTTATTTGGACAATACAAAACACCAATTGCTAATCTATTCAGGAAGAAATTTGATCCATCTAATTGGGTTAATTGAGATTTGCTTCTATAAAAATATAGCTAAGTAGATGTTATTCTATTAATCACTATTACAGTCTTTTTTAAAACTAATAGTCCACATGCGTTGATCGACAAAAGGCTCACAGTGATTACCAAGTGCCCTTCAAACAATAACCCACAGACGAACCTCAAAATATAAACATGTATCGCGAGGAAAACTTAATGGATCCAAAATTATATGTATCTCCAGAAAAAACTTATGAATAAAATACAAAACTGACCTTGAGACACGAATTCATATCGAGAAAATATGTTAAAAAAATTTATTCCTCAAAACATACAATAGGGGTTGGAGTTGTAGGTGGCTAGTGGCGATGGTAGGAAAGGAAAATAAATCAAGCAAAAAGGTAGGGAAAGGAGGATATGGGGCATTTGTCAAACTTGCAATAAACAGACAGAGAGCATGAGAGACGAATGGGGCGAGACGAAATCGTCGGTGTCACAAAAAATAAAGAGAGAGAGGAAAATGTTATAAAAAATGTCTTTTATGTTAGTGAAAAAGACAAACACTTTACAATTTGTCTTTTAAACATTTATTTGGTCGTTGTTAGAAGTTGGCAAGACATTAATAAAACATTTTTATAATTTTCGTAATTTGTAGTTTGATTTTTCATTCTTTTAATTTTGTTCCTCAAATTTCAAATTTTGACACTAAAATATAAACCAACAACAAAGTATTGAATCTGATGGTTGTCAATTTTGTGTGCCACTGATAGCATATTTTTTTGTTAATTGTTTACATACGTATTTGAAAAATGAACTAGATGACCTAATGAGTTGCATTTTCTGGTTGGGATCATTATTTACATTAGAAAAAAAAATCATAATTTTCATAATAGTTTTATCTATTTTATATTTATTGTGACACACACCGGTTGTCGTCTGATGGTTAGATCTTTAGTGCAATGTTATTTATTTTTATTGGTACACGTGACTTGCATGCTACCTTCATCAATCTATTATAACAAACTATATCATTATCTTGAAACAAATATAATATAACAAGCTATTCAGTCATATTATACTGATTTTGAACATTTAAGTAAAACATTTCACCGATTTTTCATAATGCAAAAAGAATTGTACCTTGAAGTTGTGTGTCACAATTGTTTCCCTACCTTTGGACTCACAACACTAATCCCCCGGAGAAGATGAACATGGCTCTGATACCAATTTCTACCCAGGACTACTAACATGAATATAGAGCAAATAGTAGGTTTACAAAGAAAATAGAACATATAAAATAGAAAACATGAGAGAATAAAAGATACAAAATCAGAAACATACAAACAAAACTATAAACTACTGTAAATAAAACTAAATTTGCAAAAGACATTTCTTTGAATTATTCAAGAGAACGGTGCCGATACTAGGTTTCAGCTAGTATAACGAGATGTTCTATCAAGAATAGATCTTAGAAATTTTTGATAAAAAAAAAAGAAGAAGATAAACATAATGCATGCTTTATATAAATTGAAAATAATAAATTGCAGAGGAAAGACTTAGGAGATAGACACTTACAAGATGAGAGATTGCAAGGTTACATGGGAAAGACTTGATCAAAAAACTGATATCAAACTAAAGAAAACAACTGTCTCTTATTGCCTATAGGAATTTACAATAATTGAGAAGATAAACTTCTCGTGACTAAGTGGATAGTGGGTGAGATTTGGACATTTCGTCCTTTGTAATCATGGAGTGGTGGAAAAGGGGATGCCTTTGACTTGAAGTAATTGTAGTGGTTGAAATAGTTGAAGATGCTTCAACTTTTGACTTGAGTGCGTGAATAGTGAATTCACTTGATTGCTTTGTAATGATACTGTTGGGTGGCCGAACGTGACATTGTCTTGTAGTGGAAGGTGGCCGAAAGTGACCTTGATTTGTAGCTGAAAAAAAATTTGTAGAAATTGTGGTAAAATCATGATGACTTTAGACACAATGATGCTTGTAGGGTCAGATTCATGCATGTGCCGTCCAGATGTCAAAGCAATCATCTTCATTGAGAGGAACTGTTAGAGCTTCGTCTTCATTTGAGTCTTCTGCACAGATCTTGGACATAGTTTCCATCAATTGCGTTTTTGTAGGTTTTCCTTGAAGTTGCTTCTTGATGAAATGTCGAAGAAGTTTTGCTTCTGAAGGAACTTGTACTGGATTAACAAGAGGCTGAGCAGGAGCTTGTTATTTTCCTGAAAAGAATCTTGTAACCACTTCTTTTGTAGCATGGGAGTGATCAAAGGATGACCACCACTTGACTTTGTAACGACGACAGATCCAAAAGAAGGCTGAATCGATTGGCTTGGACCAGGAAGAGTTGTGACAGTGTAATCCCAGCAGCAGATCCATGAGAGATGGAACTTGACAAAAAACCAAAAAGATAGTACCTGTTGTGGTATTGGGATTGGGGAATTGAACTTGCTTTTGAAAACTTGCCATCATTCATTGACAGACGAAGGCAAGATGTCTTGTAGATGACCAAAATGATTCCACCATGAATGTTGGAACCAGAGAGGAACAAATTTTTGAGAAAACTTGTAGAGAAAATAAATAACCAAGAATGGGAACAATTTTGAGAAAAAACAAAAAAAGGCTCTAGACCAAGTTTGCTTGTAGTCTAGATAATTGTAGGAAACAGGGAGGTAATTAACTGAGAACTTCTTATGGAAGCGAGGATGTTGCTTCCAATCGACTTCAGATAATACCTTCATGATTTAGCATTTGGAATGAGAAATCTTCTCAGGATGAGAAGGATCTCGATGATGAGTGATCATAACTGAATCAGAATTGACCAGTATGAACTCATAAAATTCTTGAGTTTTGAGGATGTCGGATTCCTCAAAAAGGGCATTTATATTGAAAAGATTATATGCAATTGCATGGGTATTTTTTGTATGGCTCGATCATAGTGATCGGATCCAAACAGGGCATTGTAAGATAAGGGTTTGGAGGAGGAACTTGAGGTTTTGGGAAGCTTGTCATTGCAGAACTTGATTCTTCTGTATTTGTAAAAGGCTGATAAGGATTTGTAAGAGACTGGGCATAAGAAAGAGGGGTCTTGAGCTGTGAAGCAGAAGGCTTCATAGCATACTGGGCTTTTGATTGAGGTTTTGGAGGAGGTTTAGGTATAAAGGAAGAAGATGATTGAGAACTCATTTTGGTAAGAATTCTCTTGTCAGGAAATCTGCAAGAGAGTTATCTGCTCCTTTTATAAACTCAATATCAAAATCGAAAGCAGACAAAAGACCTTGACATCTGGCGAAAATCAGTTTGGAAACAAGATTTAAAACATATTTGGTTAAAATTTCTTTTGCAGATTTGCAATCAACACGTAATAAAAACTTTTGATTAAACAAATCATCTTGAAATTTCATGATGCACAAAACAATTGAGAAAACTACTTTTTTGACAGTTGAATAATTGATTTGGGCAGAATTCCAAATACCAGAATGGTATCGGACCAATTGTATCTGTGTAGAATCAGGAAGATGCTGTTTAAGGATACCCCCATACCCCTGGTTAGACGCATCTGTTTCTACATTCTTAAAAGCTTCAAGACTTGAGATCCCTAGACAAGGAAGACTTTTGACTTGGGCTCTGACTTGGCGGACTATTTGAGAATGGGCTTCAGTCCATGGGCTTGAGTTAGAATTAAGTCTTGCATATAAGGGCTTAAGTAAAATTCTAAGGTTTTTGTAAAAGTCCGCAACATAATTCAAGGAACCTAAAAATCTTTGTAATTGATTTTTGTCTATGATTTCATCAGGGAATTTATCAGCAAACTCTATGGCTCTAGAGATTGGGGTGATTGATTACGCCCAAACAATACATGCGGTCAATTGCAGTAAAGAATGGGGTGTCGATCCCACGAGGAAAAACGATCTACAAAATAAGGTTAAGGAAAACAAACTATGCGAAACTAAAGTTAATAAATTCTAACAAATTTAAAATATGAAATTGAATTGAATTTAATGAAAATTAAGTTTAGAAAAAATCACAAGGTTCCAAGAATCCCTCCTAGACTTCACGCGTCAACTAGTATTGATTCGCTATGATGACTCAACTACGTGTTTCACATCCCAAACGACGTAATCGAAAAAATAATCTTTTAATCATTAATGTATCCTAATGTAAATGAATTTAAGATTTCACTTCTTCTAAGAAAAGCACAAAGGTTTGTCATATGTGATATCCTAAACTTACGATATATCCGGAGACAATACCGTAATAAATGACGATCACATATAACTAACCTACCGGAATCAATTAATTTTTAAACATTCCACACATAAGAAAAGTGTGACTAAGCTTATATGGAGAATAAAAGATAATCACCGGAATAAAAATAATCTACAAAGAAATCTATGAAATCCTTCTCACTGAAATAACATAAATTTATATATTAAATAAAAGTGATAATCATTAAACATCATTATTCATCGTGAAAACTTAAAGCGAATCAAATGCTAATTTAGTGCGTTACATCTAGGAGTTCACCTCTTCACCTTCCGTGGGGTTTAGTGACTCATGGTGGTGGTGGTTACAGCATCACTGGAGGAGGAATCCATCACTTCATGTACTTGCACGAATCCTGAGAAAAATAGCTAAATAGGCTATGTGGTGGCTCTTACAGATTCTCGGGGTGTCAATAGCCAAAATGATTTTTCAAAATAAAAAAATAGTTTTTCCCCGCGCGAATTCGCGCTTCTGGTTCAGCCTTCATCTCCAGCACACCACCCCTGTTCCGCCGCTTCTGTTTTGCTCCTCGCGACTCTCCTCTCCTTTCGACCGGCTCCAGTGCCTGCAAGAACAAATAAAAAGTGAAGGAAGAACGAGAATGGGAGAAGCGATGGCTGTGAAACAGAGAAGTGCTCTGTTGCGAGCTCTGTTCACAGCGGTGATGGTGGTGGTTGCATGGTCTGTTTCGGCGGTGGTCGAGAGAGAGAGAGAAGTGGAGGAGGGAGAGACCGTGGAGAAGAGAGAAAGCGAAATGAGGGCGAGGAACAGGGAGCGAAACAGGGAGGTGCCCTATTTTGCGGCGGTGTTGTGCGCGCGGTGGTGGTGATGGTGCTCGGGTGATGGTGGCTGTGAGAGAGATGGAGGGAGATGGTGGTGGCGGCTGTGTTCTGGACAGAGAGGACTGTGGCGAGGTGAAGGTGGCGAGGTCGATGTTTGTATTGTGAAACAGGGTGGTTAGTGACGGTGGCAAGGACGGTGGCTGGTTAGTGGCGAGAGAGGCAGGGCTCTGCCTTGGTGGAGGTGGAGATGGTGGCTGGAAAAGAGAAGAAGACCCAAAAACGTGGAAGAGAGCAGAGTTGTCTCCAAAGAGAAGGCAAGAGAGAAACCTAAATAGGGTTCCCCTATTTCCTTGTTAGGCTGGGCTTAGGATTCTAGCTTTCTGAGCTTGGGCTTGGTTAAAGTAAGTGGACCATGCTTATTCGGGTTAGGCTTAAATGTGTGAACCACTATTTTGTACCACCGTTAGAATCGACAAATTAATCATTTTCTCAAATTTGTCGCCTTAATGCGATTTTATCGTTCGCAGCGCGCAGATTCCTACAAAAACATAAAAATTAAAATAATTAGAATAAAATATATTAATTGAAGCACTAACATATATAAATTAAGGGTCATAATTTGTAATAATTATGTGTATATCAAATACCCCCAAACCTATATTTGCTAGTCATCGAGCAAACAAAATAAATAATAAAATCCTAACTCACTTTCGTAGGAATCACGGTTGCACTTACCTTAACATGCAACAAGGCTTTAAACCTCTAGATTACCTCTAGAGGACGAGTTATAGTCTCGTGAGGGTTTCCAGAAATGCTACCCCCAAACATTACTAACTCAATAATACAAAATCTATTTTCTAAAAACATAATGCAAAAACGTGAGCATTCTTCTTTATTTTCCTTAGAACAACAAACTAAACCTGTCACAAAAGTATATCAATAGAGTACAATAATTTAATAGTATCTAAAGGTTAAATGAATTTCATAATCATTCTCAACTCGAAGTGTGTGTGTGAGGAGCCTTATCAACATAACTCTTCATCTCATAGTAAATATGTGACAAGAAACCTTTAGAAAAGACGTTTCGACTACAATTCTCTCATGTCGCTCAGAAATGAAACGCTCAGAGATTGGGCACTCAGTTTATATGTGAGGAAAAGAATATATTATGGAAAATGCAAACGTCTCACATATAATTATCATGAAAAACGGAATTTTCAAAGAGTGAAATGAATATGATCTCATGGACCGGAATATTGATTACTTTTGAAAATGTTGAACCAAACACCATAGTTCTTACCTATTCAATCTCCACATCTATTAAGCTAACTTTCACTTAAGATCAATTAGGTCTTTACTAAGTTGTATTGGGGCTTGGATTATGGCAAACAATAATGGACAAAAAGGATACAAAGATTTTCTGATAATTGATACACCCTTGAATAAAACATAGGGCATTGAAGAGCAAATCAATGTTGTACACCATTAACTTTTTCTTCATTATTTTCTTCTTCGATCACATTTTTTTTTTTGACATGCTTTTCCCCATTGATACAATCCAACACTTTTACTTCGAGGGCGCATGAAATATCTTTTTTTTTTTTTTTTGCCCATTCCATAAATATATCTCACCGGATACATTCTCAGAAAATTGAGTAAGGATAAAATAATAGAGGTATTACTCCTTGATTGGAGTGAGGTATTGGGAATGGGGATAACAAAGAAAAGGCTATCTAAATGCTCAAAGGGCTACAAATGGATATTTATTATTGGGTAGGCTAAAAGGCTAAAAATGGTTTAAAGAAAGAAATGCCTATATCACTTCATAAGTTCTAGTTAGTACTAGGACATCTCAACTAAATAAAGCAAGAAGTTCTAGTGTAAATATTCAATTTTTATGTCATTCTTAAAATAATCAATAAGAAAATCAAGAATAATGAGATCATCAACGAAATAATGCGGACTCAAGAAAAATCAGAGTGTAATTAATAACCCTCAAGAAATAAAGAATGGCTCAAAACTCACAAGGGTTAAGTCTCCACTATTATTCTAAGGTTTTCTAGTTCAATACCTCACTAATCAACTTCAAATCATGTTGACTTGGCTTATAGTGCATGAATAGTCGAGTTGAAAAGTCTCACGAAATACATCTAACATAAGGATACTATCAAATATCATGTTTTCCACTAATATAACTATGTGACACGTGCTAGTATGTGTTTTCTCAAAATTAAAGGCAAAAAAAATATTCTATAAAAAAACTCAAAACCTCTTTTTTTTTTTTTTTATTCACCAAGAGTTCGGATTTCAAATGCATTTTCAAGAAGATTTTACACAATTACCATAATCATCGAAGTGTTCAATGGAGATTGAGTAGAACACAAAAATGACTCGGTTTAATTGTAAAATACGTTTTAAACTCAAAGATTTTTGAAAATTGCAAAAAAAATCTAATAAACCACACCCCCAAACCTAAATCAAACATTGTCCTCAATGTATAAAATAATAATCATGACAAATCAAAGCAAAAGAAAATAGGAGGGTTAGAGTGATATTACCATGGTAAAGCTTTACCAATTTCAAATAGACAATGCCCTCACAGTCACCAAAATATAAGAAATTCATACCGACGGGATAAAGGAACGTATGGGATGAAGAGCTCCAAGTGACTCCAATAGCAACACCTAAAATAACCTGAAACATTAAAAGATAAACATAAAAGCAACAAT
This sequence comes from Berberis thunbergii, assembly GCA_003290165.1. Lineage (NCBI taxonomy): Eukaryota > Viridiplantae > Streptophyta > Magnoliopsida > Ranunculales > Berberidaceae > Berberis > Berberis thunbergii. Next base: position 670,098 of record QNQO01000273.1, on the reverse strand, counting down.
CTAAACTAAACTAAAATAATAATAATAATAATAAATGAAAAATAAAAAGAAAAATAAAAATAAAAACCTAAACTAAAGATAGGGTAGAGAACATCAAATCAAGTAGACAGGGGCAACCAGAGAGATCTCTTATGGCACCTCTACTCGCTCCACATAATGCTTCAAACGTTGCCCATTGACTCTAAATACTCTCCCATCTGTTGGATCTTCAATTTCTATGGATCCATGGGGAAAAACTTGTTTTACCATGAATGGGCCCGTCCATCTCGATTTTAGCTTACCAGGATGAAGATGAAGGCGTGAGTCATAGAGATAGACTCGTTGGTTGGGCTCGAAATGTTTCCTCGGAATTTTCTTATCATGAGCTGTTTTCATCTTCGCCTTGTATATTCGGGAATTGTCATAGGCATCATTCCGCAACTCCTCAATTTCAGCCAATTGAAGTTTCTGCTGAATACTTGCATCATTGAGATCAAAGTTAGTGCTTTTTACGGCCCAATAAGCGCGATGTTCTAACTCAACAGGTAAATGACATGCTTTTCCATATATAAGTCGATATGAAGACATCCCGAGAATTGTCTTATAAGCGGTACGGTAGGCCCAAAGTGCATCAGGAAGGTGCAAGGACCAATCCTTCCTATCAGGATTCACCATCTTTTCCAAGATTTGTTTTACTTCTCGATTGGCCAACTCAGCTTGGCCATTTGTCTGCGGATGATAGGCACTGGCAACCTTGTGATGAACTCCATACCTGCGCATCAAAGCTTCAAAAGAGCGATTACAGAAATGAGTCCCCTGATCACTAATAATGGCTCGTGGTGTACCGAAACGGGATAGAATGTGTTCTTTGATAAACTTGACAACAGTATTGTTGTCATTGTATCGGCACGCCACAGCCTCAACCCATTTGGACACATAGTCCACTGCAAGCAAAATATACAAATATCGAAAGGAAGGTGGAAAAGGTCTCATAAAATCAATCCCCCAACAATCAAATATCTCAATGACTAGGATGGGGTTAAGGGGCATCATGTGTCTCCGGGACAATGCACCGAACTTCTGGCATCTATCACAAGAACGACAATAATTGTTAGTGTCCTTAAACAAAGTAGGCCAATATAATCCAGACTGTAAAAAATTTGTAGCGGTCTTTTTCATAGAAAAATGGCCTCCACAAACTGCACTATGACAAAAATGTAAAACACTGTCAATCTCACCTTCAGGGATACAACGCCTTATGATTTGGTCGGGGCAATACTTATATAAATAAGGATCATCCCAATAAAAATTTCTTACCTCGACCAAAAATTTGCGCTTATCTTGAGTACTCCATGATGATGGAATTTCGCCGAAAACCAAGTAATTAACAATGTGTGCATACCATGGTACCTGAGTGACGGCGAATAGGTGTTCATCAGGGAAGTCATCACGGATGGGTGGGCCATTGGCAAAGTCACTGAACTCCAAACGAGACAAGTGATCCGCCACAACATTCTCGACCCCCTTCTTATCCTTTATAGTTAGATCAAATTCCTGCAAAAGTAAAATCCACCTAATCAATCTTGCCTTAGCATCCTTTTTAGAAAGAATGAACTTAAGAGCTGCATGGTCAGTAAAAACAGTGATAGGTGTACCAATCAAATAAGCACGAAATTTATCTAAAGCAAAAACTACAGCTAGCAGCTCTTTTTCAGTAGTCGAATAATTCTTTTGAGCATCATTAAGTGTTCGACTAGCATAGTAAACAACAAATGGCTTCCCTTCCCTTCGTTGTCCCAAGACTGCCCCCACAACATAATTGCTTGCATCACACATTATCTCAAATGGTAAAGTCCAATCTGGTGGTTGCATGATGGGGGCAGAGGTGAGCCTATCAATGAGTGTTCGAAAGGCGTCCTCACACTCTTGTGTCCATTAGAACACGACATCTTTGACCAGGAGGTTGCTTAATGGTCTAGAGATGGCAGAAAAATTCAGTATGAACCTCCTATAAAAACTCGCGTGCCCTAGAAAGGATCTCACATCCTTGACACTTTTAGGTGTAGGTAGTTTAGAAATCAATTCAATTTTAGCTTTATCTACCTCGATCCCTTTATTAGAAACTATGTGACCCAGAACTATTCCATAGGAAACCATGAAATGACATTTTTCCCAATTAAGCACCAGACCCTTCTCTTCACATCTACTTAAAACAGCCTTCAAGTGAAGTAAACATGAATCAAAGGAATTACCAAAACAGTCAAATCATCCATGAAAATTTCCATACATTTTTCAACCATATCACTAAAAATACTCATCATGCATCGCTGAAAAGTAGTCGGTGCATTACACAAACCAAATGGCATACGCCGAAAAGCATAAGTACCAAAAGGACATGTGAAAATAGTCTTATCCTGATCCTCTAATGCAATCTCAATCTGATAATATCCTGAATACCCATCTAGAAAGCAATAAAAAGAATGACCAGCTACTCGCTCTAAGATTTGGTCTATGAATGGAAGTGGGAAGTGATCCTTGCGGGTGGCAGAATTAAGTTTCCTATAATCAATGCACATGCGCCACCCTGTAACTACCTTAGTAGGAACAGTCACCCCCTCATCATTAGTCACCACAGTTATGCCCGATTTCTTGGGAACTACTTGAGTTGGACTAACCCACTTGCTATCAGAGATGGGATAAATGATGCATGCATCTAACAATTTTAAAACTTCCTTTTTCACCACCTCTTTCATAGTAGGGTTGAGTCGTCTTTGAGGATCTCTACGGGGGTTAGCTCTGTCTTCTAAATGGATCCTATGGGAACATATTAAGGGGCTAATACCTTTAATGTCAGCTATAGTCCAACCTAGTGCATATTTGTGCTCACGTAACATATTAATCAATTCTTCTTCTTGTGAGCTATCAAGCACGGAAGAAATAATAACAGGAAAGGTATCACCTGGTCCAAGGAATGCATGTTTAAGTCCCTCGGGCAGTGGAGCTAGGTCAACTTTCGGAGTTTCCACTGTGGATGGTTGTGGTTTCTGTCTTTCCTTTGGCAACTCCTCAAAGCATGGTTGCCATTGTCGCCCTCCTTTATCATTTAACCCTGAAACAACAGCAATATCAAAAGCATTATCAGGATAAAGTGAATTCTCAAAATCAGAAATAGACAGGAGGTACTCTAAGGTTTCAGAATCTGCGCTCAGGAGCGCGTCCTCTGATATCAGCGTGTCTATCATGTAGGTATGATGACACTCATCATCATCACGTGGTTGCTTGCTAATGTTGACCTCCAGAGTCATGTTCCCAAAAGACAGCTTCATTAGACCGTTCCTGCAATTGATAAGAGCGTTAGCTGTGGCAAGAAAAGGTCTACCTAAAATAATCGGAACTGTAGACTCCATATTAACCACAGAATGAGTATCTAAAATAAGAAAGTCGACGGGATAGTAAACTTATCAATCTGAAGCAAGACATCCTCGACTATTCCTCTTGGCTTCTTAACTGATCTATCAGCCAATTGCAAAACCACGGATGTGGGTTTAATCTTTCCTAGACCCAGTTGCAAGTAAATAGAATATGGCATCAGATTTACACTTGCCCCTAAATCCAACAAGGCTTGGCCGAACTCATGAGTCCCAATCTGGCAGGTGACTGTAGGACACCCTGGATCTTTGTACTTGGGTGGTGTCCTCTGCTCAATCACCGCACTTACATGTTCTGTCAAGAAGGCAGTCTTCTTGACATGAGTCCTTGATGATCCTCGCATAAGTTGGTACATGTTTAATCACATGCAGCAAAGGTAAGTTAATTTTAACCTGTTTCAAATGTTCTAGAATCTCACCATGCATTTCCGATTTCTTTCCAGTAGGTCGTAGTGCTTGTTGGGCTCATCCTCAGGGATGCTCTCCTTTGCACTTGTGGAGGTGCCTATAGTCGTGGACGAGCTTGACCCATCTAAGTTCTTACCACTCCGAGTAGTGATGGCATTAACCTCTTGACATTCTGAGAGTCTGAAGTAGAGGTTTGTGCCATAAGTTGTCCCTTTAGATTTGCTTGAGGCTGTGACGGAAATTGGCCCCGAGCTTGTACTGTTAATGAACTTGTCGGCTTCAGCTGGAGAAGAAAACTCCAGCTGGGCGTGTTCTATCTGTGCTCTCAGTAGCACTTGGACCAATCCAAGTATGGGCCTTTTCAGCTAAGTCATTCAGGTACTCAATGGCCTCGTCAGGGTCCTTTTGCAAAAACTCCCCATTACACATCATCTCAACGAACTGACGTTCTCTACTGGTGAGCCCCTCATAAAAATAACTGACTAAGCGCCAACTCTCATACCCATGGTGTGGGCATGTATTCAAGAGATCCTTGAACCTTTCCCATACTTGATATAGTGTCTCACTATTCTTTTGGGTGAAGGTAGAAATCTGTCTCTTTAGACCGTTGGTTTTGTGGTGAGGAAAGTATTTATTAAAAAATGCTTGGGTCATCTCCTCCCACGAACCTATAGACCTTGGTCGCAAAGAGTATAGCCAACTCTTCGTTTTTTCCTTAAGGGAAAAGGAAAGAACCTTAGTCTAACCGAGTCTACAGCCTCAACTTTGTTGTGAAAGGTGGCCACAACTTCCTCGAATTCCCTAATGTGAACATAGGGATTTTCACTATCTTGGCCATGAAAAGTAGGTAATAATTGTATCATACCCGGCTTAAAATCTAGCTTTGGTGTACTTGGTGCAAACATGATACATGATGGAGTAGCAGTGCGCGTGGGGTGGAGATAGTCCTTTAGCGACCGAACATGATCATCTTCGTGATTACTCATGGTGTTAGAAGTGGGACTTAATTCGGTCTCAATGTGAATTTGTGGGTTAACTAAATTTGGGACCCTAATTAGTCTCCCTAAGTGGTCTCTATTCCAACTCACGCTCCCAATGTTTTTTTTTTCTTAATTTAATAAAAAAATTTATTTTTTTTCTTTAGAAATAAATAAAATAAAAATAAAGATAAATATAGAAATTAAATTGGACCTAAAACCTAAAAAAATAGAATAAAATAAAATAAAATGAAAAATGAGCAAGAAAGATAATACCCGAAACCTTTCTTGTAGAATGACGCTTGTTCCCCGGCAACGGCGCCAAAATTTGATTACGCCCAAACAATATACGCGGTCAATTGTAGTAAAGAATGAGGTGTCGATCCCACGAGGAAAAACGATCTACAAAATAAGGTTAAGGAAAACAAACTATGTGAAACTAAAGTTAATAAATTCTAACAAATTTAAAATATGAAATTGAATTTAATTTAATGAAAATTAAGTTTAGAAAAAATCACAAGGTTCCAAGAATCCCTTCTAGACTTCACGCGTCAACTAGTATTGATTCGCTATGATGACTCAACTACGTGTTTCACATCCCAAACGACGTAATCGGAAAAATAATATTTTAATCATTAATGTATCCTAATGTAAATGAATTTAAGATTTCACTTATTCTAAGAAAAGTACAAAGGTTTGTCATATGTGATATCCTAAACTTACGATATATCCGGAGACAATACCGTAATAAATGACGATCACATATAACTAACCTACCGAAATCAATTAATTCTTAAACATTCCACACATAAGAAAAACGTGACTAAGCTTATATGGAGAATAAAAGATAATCACCGGAATAAAAATAATCTACAAAGAAATCTATGAAATTCTTCTCACTGAAATAACATAAATTTCTATATTAAATAAAAGTGATAATCATTAAACATCATTATTCATCGTGAAAACTTAAAGCGAATCAAATGCTAATTTAGTGCGTTACATCTAGGAGTTCACTTCTTCACCTTGCGTGGGGTTTAGTGACTCATGGTGGTGGTGGTCACAGCATCACTAGAGGAGGAATCCATCACTTCCTGTACGTGCACGAATCTAGAGAAAAAGAGCTAAATAGGCTCTGTGGTGGCTCTTACAGATTCTCGGGGTGTCAATAGCCAAAGCAGTTTTTCAAAATAAAAAAACAGTTTTTTCCCGCGCGAATTCGCGCCTCTGGTTCAGCCTTCATCTCCAGCGCACCGCCCCCTGCTCCGCCGCTTCTGCTTTGCTCCTCACGACTCTCCTCTCGACCGGCTCTAGTGCCTGCAAGAACAAATAAAAAGTGAAGGAAGAACGAGAATGGGAAAAGCGATGGCTGTGAAACAGGGAAGTGCTCTGTTGCGAGCTCTGTTCACAGCGGTGATGGTGGTGGTTGCATGGTCTGTTTCGGCGGTGGTCGAGAGAGAGACAGAAGTGGAGGAGGGAGAGACTGTGGAGAAGAGAGAAAGCGAATGGAGGGCGAGGAACAGGGAGCGAAACAGGGAGGTGCCCTGTTTCGCGGCGGTGTTGTGCGCGCGGTGGTGGCGATGGTGCGCGCGGTGGTGGCCTGAAAATTTTTAATCCACTATTAAATGGTTTAAAAAATCATCATATGTTATAATTAGATGTAGATTCAATGCTTGTTGTTTTATGATGGAGATATTATTAATTAATGTATAATCAATAAATTTATTCGACACCTTTTAAAGACTTCAGAAATGTCATTTTCTGTGTAATGAGGTGAAATAATTTGTTGAAAGCAATTTGTGTTATCAATAATATGACAAACAATATTAAGTTAGGTCAACGTATCTCTAATGGGAAGATCTTGAGGATACCGAGTCATCCAACAGAAGCTTGGACCCCATTTTGAAGTCTATTTACAAGATTGATAATGCAGTAGAGGCTAACATTGAAGAAAACTTTAGAAATTTTCTATTGGGCAAGAAATATACAGTTATCGAGAAAATTGACACAATAATCATTTGGTAGCATTAATTAAGGTTCTGGGATATTTTTGGTTTACAAATGATTGTAAATTTTAACCAATTGGAGGTTTAGTGTTTTCGTGATTGATCGTATATATTTGTGATCTGAACGTATTGAGAAAATATGTACGAGTTTGTGTGGATTTAAGGAAAATTTTATTTTAACTGTGATATTTTGTCGGACATTAAGGACAATAAGCTATGAACAATTGTATAGAATAAAGGAGGAAATGGTTACTTGTGAGACTGTGATTAAATAAGAGGTGGGGAAAATATCTTAATACATTCAATAACCCCCCTCACGATGTTGGATTCGGATCAAATCGGATGTAAAGTTTTTTTTTAATCCAAATGGCTTATCAGATCAGATATGGATTCACTTAATCCAATATTGTAATTCATATATTTGTATAATTTATTTTCAATCTTCATATGTTAATGGTATTAACAATAAACATGGAAGGGGTTTAGATCATTTTAGCGCCTAGATGTAAACAAAATATTAAAATAAAAGCTATATATTTATTTGATTTAAATTTTTAATAAAAATTATGAAATAAGTGATTAAAATATCGTTTACACACTTAACTACAACGGTGTACATCAAAATAATAAAATGTATGATAGACATCATAGACTCGTTACATAATTAGGTAGATTAGATAAATTTAACTATTAACATAATTATAACTTCATTCTTTTTGTTAGATTTATATTTTCAACACCAACACGTCTTTCTCCCACTTGTATAAAAATTCAACAACACTGCCCATTTGAGTATTGTTGTTCATGAAAATGTTAGTATCAACTAATCTAGTGTTGAAATAATAGTGAAAATCGTTCTCGTTCACCCCAAGTTGAACAATGACATTAAATTTTGTCTTGTCATAAACCATGATAGCATCCACTTATTCTAACTTGTTAATATCATTGTAAGCATTTCACTTTTGAATTTTAGAGATTTCTTCTTTAGAAAAACCAGGGTATCATTGGCCTCAACTTTCACTTTGTCATATTGCATGGTAAGCCACATTGATGATCTTTTTTCGAGTAGGGTGTAATAATCCTACATCCTAAGTGGCGTATCACTTATAAGTGCTTACAAGTGGTTGCCACTTGTAAGTTGCATTTACCAATGACTTTAAAAACGTGTTTGTTTGCACCTCTTATAAATGGTTGCAAGTGACAATTGAATTTACTATATGTAGTATTCTAAGGAAAATTCTAAATGGCGAGGGGGTGAGTGTGATGGCTCATCTCCCTCGAGACGTGTGCCTGTGCTCTCGAGATGCACAACCTCGCAAATCTCGAGGGGGGATCAGTGGTAATACACACCCCCTCGCCCCTTTCCTCGACGGCTAGAAGGGCTCGTATTATAATAAGGTATTTTACAATTGCACCCTTATATAGCAAATGAATGAGAGAACATATAGTTACATATATCACATAACAAATTGTCAAGGTACCCATCGATTTTTTAGATCCTTCTGGTAAGATTTTATTTTTCATTCAAATTAAGTATCATATGTTTGTGTCCATGAGCATGGGTTAAAGGGACGTTTATTGCCATCCCTCTCCTTCAAAAATAAATTTTGACACTACTTAAGCCCTTATCCATTTTTTACTCCATAACTAATAGAAATGTGATTTTGATGAGAGCCCACTTACAAAAGTATCATGCACAAAATGGAACCATAAACAAAATATTCAACAATTGAATTATGCGAGAGAAAATTATTATGGAAGACATACTTTGATGAAAACCTGCTCATAGCTTACAAAAAGAAGAAAAATGTTGCATTTCAAAAAAGAAGAAGAAAAATGTTGAGATTTCATTAGCTTGTCACAGCTTATGATTTTATAACACACCGAGTGAGAATTGTTTATTTACTCGGGTTATTTTACTCATCTAAAACTCATAAAAAATTGTAAGTGGCTATAAGGCCAATTTTGAAGTTCATAAAATTCATGCCACTTATAAGTGTCATTTGACTGTTAACCACTTATAAGTGGGTGCAAGTAAACACGCTAAATAAGGTGGTCCACCACTTAAAAGTGGTTGTAATTGTTCCACCACTTATAAGTGATGCAAACAAACACACCGTAACTGAACTTTATAATTTTTGTTTGTGTGTCATTTTAAACTTTTTGCTTATCTGGCTTCGGTTGGTACATTGTAAAAAACACATTTTGCATAATAATGCAAATGCATTAGTTTGTAGTTGCTTGGTATTAGACTACGGGAAAACAATGCAAGTTACACAATTTATTTATTTTCCTTGATGTTGTGCATTTCACGTACCTTATGTTATCTTATATTTTATTACTTATATGATCTTTCAGATATATAACTAAATAATATGTAACCAAAATAATGACTATTTGGAAGTGTTTGTATTATATGTGACGCATCCAAAAATCGTCATCCTACGAGTTGAACTGTAAAACAACAGTTAGACTGTCAATAACCACCTTTTTGATGGCCGAAGGCATTCTAATGCTTAAGTCAGTAACTCTATTGGAAAAAGGAAGTAAATCTGGACAAAACTTAGTTAAAGTTGCATACTTTTGTCGAAGGAAGTAAATCAGTGACTTAAGCATGTGAGGCGCAACTGAATAAGATGTTTCAGTGGCAGTCTCTTTAACGGATATGCGTTCGTGGAGGTGTAGGTCCCTCCATGGCTATTTCTTGGTGCAATGTTCTTCTTCTTTATGAGATAACATGTGTTGGGTCTGGATTTGAGTTTTGATTCGTATGGGCTTGGATCCAGATCCTGTTTATTTTCATTGTCTACATAATTACATATTTAGAACTGTGTTTTGCACATCAGTTCATGCTAGTGAAAATATATCTATAGCAATATCTAAAGCAATGAATGCAGATTCCATTGTAGATTTGCAAAACAAGTCTGTTTTACATATGACCTCATCTCCTATAGTAAAAACATTTCCACTTAGCAACGACTACTCCACACCGTCAAAAGCGTTTTCTCACACCACCATTGAGTTTTTATTTATTTATTCACATCACCAATAAATATGCATAACCTAACAGAGAAACCCAAACTCAAACTCAAAACTCAAAACAAAGTAACTTTCAACCAATTTAAACCCTCAATTGAGATCGATTCTACATTCATATACAAAAATTTTAGTACTCTTAGTTATCTAATAAACATAACTTGAATTACTTGAAAATGTTTTGAAATGAGTAAGTTATGGTCATTTTTATTAAAATCGTGCACAATAAAAATGGGACAGAGTCCTTGACTTTTGGCCAACTTATATGCTTGATCAAGATTAATTCTCAAGCTCACTAACAAACAAAAATTGTAGAACTTTGAGTTATCTAATAAACACAACTTGAATCACTTGAAAATGTTTTGAAATGAGCAAGTTATGGTCATTTTACTAAAATCGTGCAAATCTGTCTCGCAATGAAAACAAGATAATGTCCCTGACTTTTGACTAACTTATGTGCTCGATCGAGACCGATTCTCAAGTTGAAACACTAAATTGTAGTACTGAGTTATTTAATAAAAACATCTTGAATAATTTGAAAATGTTTTCAAATGAGCAAGTTATGTTCATTTTACTAAAGTCGCACAAATTTATCTTGCAATGAAAACGAAATAGTGTCCCTTACTTTCAGCTAACTTATGTACTCGATCGAGACCGATTCTCAAGTTGATCAAATTGTAGTACTCTGAGTTATCTAATAAATACAATTTGAATCACTTGAAAATGTTTTGAAATAAGAAAGTTATATTCATTTTATTAAAGTTACGCAAATTTGTCTGAAAACATTTGCTGAAAATTTTCTGTCCGCCCATAACAATGCGACTTTTTGCAAAAACCTCGCATCACTGTTCACCCAGATAAATGCGAGGTTTTGCTTGACTCAGGCGAATAATAATTTTTTTTTTTGATTTATGAATTTTTTTTATGAAGTTTACTTTATTTGTGTGATTGAAAATATTTCTGAATTTTCATTAGATTACTTTATTTTTTTCTGAAAATTTTTGGAGAGGTTGTGATTGAGGTTCGATTTTTAAGAGTTTCGACTTTGAGGGAGAGATAAAAGATTTGCAAGATATTTGAGTGTGTGAGAGGGAAGAATCACATTTTAATTTGAATGGGAAGGGAAAAAATGTTGATTTTTTATTTATATAAGTGACGTGAAAAAGTATGGTGGTGTGAGAAATAAAGTAGGTGGTGTGAGAGAGTAAAATAGTGTGAGAAAACACTTATGATGGTGTGGAGTAGTGATTGCCTTTCCACTTTTGGATCAAGAGGTTTTAAAACCACTTAACCAATTGACGTCACAATGTCCATCAAGTCCAAAACTATGGTAACCCATAAAAGAAAATGTGGGCCGGCGTGCGGCCTGATTGCAACTGCCGACGTTCGCAACTCAAGTGCACAGCACACGTGACCTCTCTCAAACTCAACAGTCGCAACTTAACAAATCCTCACGCGGTAGTACCGTAAGTCCACAAACACGCTCTCTTCACTTACTTTTCTTGCCCGAGAATCTCGGTCACAGTCGACCCCGTGATACCACTGTGGGCCGCACATCATGGTTTCCCATTGAAACAACACATCAACCGTAGGATCTCATTGACATCTCTGCCACGTGGCAATTCTGGCTGCCCGATGCCCGTTTTCTCTCTCTTTCTCTCTAAAAACTTTATTTATGATCTCTCACTTCGATTTTCAGTATTTTCTTATTTCCCTCTTAATTACTTCATCTCTCTCTAAATTACTTCCCTCGTTCACTCAGATGAGTTTTCAAGGTACCCAACAATGTCGAATTTATTGTGAGTTTTTTTTTTTTTGTTACTCTTGAATTTGATTTATAGGAATACGGTTTATTGGTTTTTTTTGTTGTTGTAAAGATTGGTTTTTTAGGGTTTGATTGCACTGAAATGGTTGATTTTTATATCATACGTGTTTCTTTGAGATGTATTGATTGTGGGTTTTGTGCATTGCAGGGGGAGTAAGTGTTGGGTGCAAAGGTTTTAGCTTGAATTAGTGAAAGAAGAGGAAGAGATAGTGTGAAGTTTAGGGTACTTGGATTGGTGGAAGTTTAGGGTTTGAAGGGAAAAAGTTGAAGCTTTGGTGTGCTGAGGGAATTGGGGAGTTGGTGGGGATTGGGGTGTGATTGGTCTTTGTTAATTGTGAAAATTTTTTTTTTGGGTGAAGTTTGATCTGCTGGCGGGGAATGTGTAAGTACTAAGGGTCCTCTGCAGGATGTGGAGGATCCCTGTTGTGGGAAGCTAATTTGCTGCACTTGTTAGTCACTTGGTTGGAAGTGTTCATGCATGGAATGCAATGTCTCCTTTCGACAATTCTGTGAGATGAAGGGGTGTATTTTGTATATAAAGAGATAGATTTTATCTTTTTATTGCTGGTGGTTGCTTTACTGTTCTCTGTATAAGATTGGAGAAAATGTTCTATTCGGGTGGGAAGTCTACTCCGGAGTCCACGGTAGTTGCAGGACCCGTGTTAATTCCGATGCGGTTCGTATGGCCTTATGGGGGAAGAAGGGTTTATCTCATTGGTTCTTTCACTAGGTGAGACTTGGACATGTTAATTGAGGGTCAATTGCTTTGCATTGTAATCAATGTCTACAATTTTTATCAATGTGGATGTTTTCATTTTTGGATTGAATTCTTGGTCAGCGTTAACCATTTTTTATTTATTTTTCCTTATAATAGATATGTTGTTGATATATTAATTAGAATATATCTGAAATAGGTGGTCAGAGCATTTGCCGATGTCTCCAGTTGAAGGATGCCCCACTGTATTTCAGGCTATTTGCAGCTTAGCGCCAGGGTATCATCAGGTCCATACCTGGAACCTTTTCGCTGATCAGCTTTGCAGTTCCTTTATATAAGTGATATCTAACTGATCTCAGTTGAATATGATTCATGATATTGGTTCCGTCATTGACCCTGATTTGCTCTTGGTCATTGAAGAATCCCATATTCATTGCATATCCAAGTATATCATTTAGATCCTTCTGATATTCTGGATATCACGGTATATCTTCTAAATCCTTCAAGATAAGCTGTTATTAATTTTTTTTAAAAGAGGGCCATAAAGTTTACAAAGCGTTTAAAAAAGGAAAATCAAAATGAATTGAAGTAAATGAGACAGGAAACATGCTAACTCTTTATTAAATCAGTCATTTTTAAATTAACAAAACGCACACGTCATGTTAAATTAGCTTCATTGAACTTGGTGTGGATTTAAGTATATGAAGAAACCGGCTTAATCTATTAATGTGACTTACAAATGATTGAAAGTGGAGCCAGTGATGTTGGTGATTGCATTGCTTTAAGATATGTCGGCTGGGTGAGAGCATGGAGGGATGAAAAGCTGTGTGCTGTGTCAGATTTTGAGCAATTATAATGAAGGTTTTGAAGGAGTTCATAAGAGAGTCACATTCAAGTGGCTAAGGAACTCAAAATTTCTTGTCTTGATGATTTGTGGTTGGGGAACGACCTTTGTGCACACTATCTATTCCATTTCAGATAGCAGATTGATACAAGGATTGAATTTGTTCGCTCGTTGTTAGGGAAATACTTATGGTACTTAGGGCCCAAAAGAAATTTGAGAGGGAGCAGGGAGGTCAATTCATTAAGCCTTATCTTGGAGAGGATGTATCTATTTATCCATCTCTGCATACGCAACTAGTCATACATGCTCTGCCATACGCATCTGAATTACAAACAACACTTGTAAATTCTTGGTCAAAATTTTCTACATTTCACCTTTATTACTAGCTCCTTTTACATCCAAAATCTGCAATAACACCATCTACAACAATATTCCTTTTGAATGTGCATATGTGGGGATGGGATCATTAGCGAGTTTATGCAAAAAAAAACGAGTTGATTGATTATGCCTTCTTGGTCGAATGAACAAAAGATGCATGTGACGAATAAGCTCGACAAATTATTATTAACAATCACTAGGATGAGCTTTGCTCTTTATCAACACAATTTGTGCTTCCAATAGTTACCTCACATCATCCTATTTTGCTTCAGCCTAATGTTGTGTCCTGTAGATTAATTCCAGTATTGAACCGCAAATTTTAAGGATAAGATTGTGGGGAGACCTAGTTGTGCTTGCCAAAACCTTAAATACTTAAAGTTGATCGTAAGAGATTGAATAAAAATATTTTTGGTGAAGAGATGAGGAAAACAGAGCTTCCTGAAGAAATTCAAATCTTGGACAAGGAGTGTTACAATCATAGCTTTTATCTTATTTGAAGCTCAGCGTTAGAATCATTGTGAACAAAAGTGAAGGATGGGAGCATGCATTACCAAATACCATAATTTGGTGAATCTGTGAAGAATTTCTAGGCAAAAGCTCATTGGTGTATAGATGATGAATGCATACATTAGAGAGTAAAGTTTAATTCTATTTGGATTTCTTTAAAATTTTCCACTGTTTTATGTTTGACGTCTTCAGAGATAATGTCGAGTTTGTTATAATGTTGAGTTTGAGAGCATTGGTTTGGTGGACAAAGAGTGGAGTGGGGGGGGGGGGAGTTTGCATGCCCTTAGAGTCACGGATGGGATAGAACCTCAAGTCTGACGATTCCCTTTTGTATGGTACTTGAGATTTTTGGAGATTTTAACGACTGATTTAGAGGCTTTGATGGAGCATGTCTTCAGTATTATCTTTTGGGACATAGTGAGATTCCGAAATTAGTACTTGGAAGAAATGTTTGATACACACACAATGTAGTCAAGGCGACTACCTAGGTGCTCAATGCGTTTTTACAAAATTTCGCTTCAAAGTGAGGCAATGCGCTGCGGTGAAATGCCAGTCTAATTGCAAAAAAAAAGGTTGCAAGGTTTATGTTTCTTGGTGTAATATTTGATAAATTTGATAAAAACAAGATAAAACATTTTTAAGTTTTGATAAATTTGTCACACTTTTTAATTATTTTTTGGAGAAAACATATCTTGTTTTGATTAAGTTTGTGATCAACATCAATCTTATTTTTCATAGTAGAGTTCAGTGATTTTTAACAACCATTCCAACAATTTCTTCTAACAAATGCTCAATATTCTCAAGTTTCTATTCTTTCAAGATTATTGATTTTTAATAATTTAGACTTATGTAGTGCATATTTTTCCTATGCTATACAATTTTATTATATTTTCATTTCGATTCTAGGTAGTTGTGTCACTTTTTGACGTATTTGCTGATGATGCTTATCAAAATAATGATGTATATTACTATATTGATATGTTTCAATATATTATAAAAAAATCTTTAAAAAATGTTAAAGACTGCCTCACTTTGCTGAGGCGTCCGCCTCACGTCATGCCTCACGCATGAGACGTTTCTAGGCTATTGCGCCTCACCTCCGTCTCAACGCCTTAACTACAATTGTTTGACATGAGGATATAGTGCGTTTTCAGGCTTGTGCGCCTCGCCTCCGCCTTAACTACAATTGTTTGACATGAGGATATGGTGGGGATCACACATAAAATCATTGCAAAGGTACTTGCCAAATGCGTACGAGAGTGATATAATAATAACTAAAACATGGGGCTTTTGTGTTGGAAAGACAAATCTTTATTGGGTTTTGATGGCCAGTGAAGTATTGGATGAGATTGCTAGCTCGGATTGGAATGGGGTGATTTGTGAGGGGTTATTCATGCTAATTTTTTTTTGCAAATAATGGGGCTCCTACTGCGGTTATCAATGGAGAAGGTGGATTTATACATTGCGTTTTTTCACCATCATTTTCTTGGTTCAATTAATTGGTCGCCAGAGTTAGGTTCCTTCATAGTTCTAGAGGGCTTAGGTAAGGAATCTTTTGTTCCATTTTTGTTTATTTTGATCGTAGATGGGTAAACTAAGGGCACATTATGATGAATAGTAGGCTTGAAAATTTTAGACATTTGGAGTTTTGGGTACGATGAAATTTGGGATAATATAAGAAAACTTGATTTGGAGTAGAGTCATCCACTTTGTCACTTGACCCCGTGGAAAGAAAGAAGTGAGAGAATTTTTTAGGGAAAACTCTCATCATCGAGGATTGTTTCATCTTTCTAAAGCAGGATATATGACAATGGGGTTCAACACACGACTCTATTCAGAATGTGGCATTTGATCACTTCATGTTCAGTTGGGACAACATTTTATCTTGTAATTTTCTTTCCTTTATGCATGCTTTGCTATATTGTGAGCCTCTCACTCCCCTTCCCCCTTTTATACTATGTTGTTTGAAGCGCTGCTGTGACTCCTAAAACTCTGTTTTTTTTTATTATTATTTTTTTAATTTGGCACTTCTCATAAGAAAATTCTCGCCTAAATTTTTTTTGGCGTTTCCTTGCACCGCGATGCAACGCTTTAGCTGGGGCGCTTAGGGAGGTAAATAACATGTTAACAACTTAAATAAGGTGTGTAATAACTAAATGCATACTCATACTTTTTCAGTAGTCTAATATTTACTAATAATATTTAATATAAATACAACAACGTGAACCTAATTGAGGAACAAACCACCTTAAATTAAATCGAGAGACTCAAGTCAACTTCGTTATAATAACTAATAACATACTCATACTTTAATACTTTATTCAGTAGTCTTATACTTTATTCAAATTTGTCTTATTTGAATAATGATTTATGTTTAGCATGTGATAGACTAATAAACTATATAAATTTAAAAAAATTATATTATGATTCTGCCTCAACTTCATTGTGACTTCGCCGCGACTATTGAAACAGAGGTCGCGCTTTACCTGCTTTACGCTCCAGACAACATAGCTTTTATAATCAATAATAATTTGGTGTGTTGAATTGTTTATTTATTAATTTTTTTTATACCGTGTTTGCTTGTGGAACTACAATGTTTTTCCATTGTATAGTTGAAGAGGCCATAATGTTAGAAAGTGAAAGTCCACACGAGCTTTGTTAGCCCCATTTTCTAATAAATACAATCTTCAAGTGCAAGCCCTTTAGCTTTTATTAAGAAGATACACAAATACAATGGAGAGGTACCAAATTAATAGTAAGATATTTTTGAAGTTAATTTTCATACCAATTGTAATCTCCTTAACAAAATCTTTACCTTAAATAACTTCGAGAAAAAAGCCAAAAGTGTGATGGCTCAGTGGTTGAGCAGTGGCGGATGGTATCACTAGGTTACGCTCTCTTCGAAATAAACAAGAGGGAATACAAACACTAGTGTAGCAGTCTAGCATACATAACACCAGTGTAGTCACGGCGACCACCTAGGCGCGCCTTAAGGCGTTTTTAGAGAATTCTGCCTCAAAGTGAGGCAATGCGGTGCGGTGAAATGAGGTCTCCGCCTCCCTCGCCTCACCACCTCAGCCCAAAAGTGGTTGCGGCCAGGCCAATTGCAACTCATTTATAACGCATTTGCAACCCAATTATAGTAAAAAGAGGTTGCAACCCATTCTATAATATGATTTTTTGTTTCTTGGTGTAATATTTGAAAAAAAATGTAAAATGTTTTTAAGTTTTGATAAAAATTTCACTTTTTTTTTTTTTTTTGGAGAAAACACATCAAGTTTTGACCAATATGTGATCACATCAATCTTGATTTTTCATAGCATATTTCAATGATTTTTATGCTTTTGGAATACCAATAGTGATCATGCTTATGAATTTTTACCAACCATTTCAACAATTTCTTCCTACATATGCTCAATATTCTCAAGTTTCTATTCTTTCAAGATAATTGATTTTTAATAATTTAGTGGATGTTTGCAAGTTACTTGACACTTATGTAGTGCAGTTTTTCGCTATGCTATACAACTTTATTATATTTTCACGTCGATTATAGGTAGTTGTGTCTTTGTACATATTTGCTTATGATACTTATCAAAGTGATGATGTATACTACTGTTTGGTATGTTTCAATTTATTATTAAAAAATCTTTAAAACTTGTTAACACCGCCTCACTTCATTGAGGTGTACGCCTCGCTCACACCTCAGGTTTTTTAGGCACGTCCGCCTTGCCTCCTCTTCAACGCTTTAACTACAATGCATAACACTTTCACATAAAGGTATTAACATTCGAGCATATAGTACGACAAAAGCGCTTTTGTATAATAACATCTTACTGACACCAGACTGACGAGCTAGACCTTCATTATGAAGTTCCGCAATCAACTTCTCCCGCATAGAAGAGACAAGAATACACATAACTTTATCTCTGCAGAAGAAAGTCACCTGATTGATGGGGCACAGTTTGACAAGCAATATAAATATGACCAAAGAAAAGATCAGATTCACACAGGTAACTCATCAAATCCGTCAACGAAAGTGCGGCAATCCACCAACAATCTGCATGGCACATCGACCACCCTTTAACATATTTCAAAGTGAAGGTGAAGTTTTGAATTTTGTTAATCCACTTACTAATCCGGTTACAGACATGTCGAAAACAGATGGCATCATGATTAGAGTGAATAAAAAATTCGTGATAAAAAAGATAATGCTTCCAATGACAAAAGGCTTGGACCACAACAAATAACTCAGCATCATTAGTGGAATAATTCACGGTTTTCTACACATTCCCACTATAAAAGGCCACTGGCCGCCCTTCCTCCGATAAGACAGCCCCCACGCTTGTCTTACATGCATCACAAGATCACTCAAATTGTCACCCCCTTTATTACTAAGCATATCTACTACATCAATGTATTTTAAATACCATCATTATGTCATTAAATTGAGGTACTGATTTACCCAATGTTTTGTTTTACATGCAGTACAAATTTTTTGTTGATGGAGAATGGCGTCATGATGAATGCCAACCCTTTGTAAATGGGAACCATGGGATAGTGAACACTGTTCTTTTAGCCAGGGAGTCTGATCCAGTTCCCCCGATCTTGAGTCCGGAGGTACCAGGATCCAGATCACACATGGATGTGGACAATGATGCCTTTCAGCATGTTGTAAGTCTATCTTTAGTAAAACGGTTTTTCTTTCTTAAATTTGTGATGTAGGTGTATTGGTGCGTTTACTTTGTTTATAGTATGTTAACTTAAGATTTTAGGGTTGGAAGACAATTAAGTCTGGTTGGTTTTCTGCAGGATGTGGTGCCCATAGTTTCCGAAGCCGATTTGGAGGTCTCTCGCCATCGTATTTCTGTATTCTTATCTACCCATACAGCTTATGAGTTGCTACCTGAGTCAGGCAAGGTTTGGATGCCTCGCCTCCTTTAGGTGCTTCTGTTGATAATTTGATCAAATATTTCCAGGACCCTTTTCTGATTAAGGTGTTATGGATGCAGGTTCTTGCACTAGATGTTAATTTACCTGTGAAGCAAGCGTTTCATATTCTATATGAGCAGGTACTGTTCAAGTTCCTGTATCTTTTAGTTATTCTTGACGCAGAGATAATATAATTTTTGTTCTTATTTTTAAACTTTATAAATTTATTTTCGTTATGTTATCTGCAAAGCTTTTGATGAATCATAAGTATTTTCTTAGACTTTGAATTGCCACGTGGATGCCATATTGCTAGTTGATATGGAAATAAGGGATGGATTTTCCTCTCTCTCGACTCAGTCAGCGGAAAAAACACCATTTCTTCTTTTCAAAAATTACATCCACTTAAGTAGAGGTCTTTAATGTTGATGTCGTTAACAGTTGACACTTGACACTTGACAGCCTGACCTCATTGAGTGAAATCCATTGAGCACATTTTTGATATTCAAAAATTACTGGGCCATTCTGGGTTACCTTGTGCTTGAGTTATATTTTAGGGGCACCTATGTCATCTCGGGCGTTGATGTCACAATTTACCATTATTATTATTATTATTATTATATTTTGCTTCCTTGATTCTCTGTAGTAATATAGAAATTGTGGTGTTTCTTAGAGCTTGCTTAGATATACATCTTCTGATCTTTTCAGGGAGTTCCTTTGGCTCCTCTTTGGGATTTCTGCAAGGGGCAATTTGTTGGTGTACTTAGCGCGTTGGATTTCATCGTAATTTTGAGAGAGGTATGGGTGGACATTTTTGCTCTTTGGTGTTTCAATATATAATTATATATATTGATATTTTTATTTAATATTTTTTATTTTTATAAAATATATTTTTTATGAAGTTAACTAGTACCAAATACCAATTGGAAAGCGAAATTTTTAATCTCTTTGTCCAATTACATTTCTTTTGTTTTAAGATCATTGGTTAACCAAAATGACTTTGTCCTTTTAAAAGACAAGTAGTAGATAGACTTCATCACACTTGAACTAATAAGGGATCTTAGTATTATTTCGTTAGTGTTGTGGCATTTTTGTAGTTTATTTTATTTTATTATGGATTCTGTCATGGCAAGGAATTTAGTTTTGTATTTTTCTCCTCCACTCTTTTTTGGTTCTGGGCAGGATGGGGTGTCAGTGAAAGCAGATATGATGGGGTGTCAGTGAAAGCAGATATTGTTTACTTAAGCTCATGGCATGCGGATCCCTTTATTTATTTTTATTTTTTTACTATCAACTCTGTGAACTCTCTTTCTTGGGTCTGAAGCACAAATCTGTATTTAAGTGGAAGATTGTTTCCTTTTATTGAGGTGCATTTCTAAATTGCAGCTTGGTAGTCATGGTTCACATCTGACGGAGGAAGAGCTTGAAACACACACTATAGCAGCTTGGAAAGATGGAAAATTGCATCTTGACAGACAAACTGATGGGCGGGGAATAACACTCCCAAGGCGTTTAATCCATGTAAGTGTTTCTTGTTTACTCTCCTTCGGCATTGTGGTCTGCTTCATTGCTCGTTCCCCAACTATTAATAATGAAAAAATAACTGTCAGAAATGAATAGTAATGTAAGATTGTGATTTGTGAACTGTATTTTCTGAAAGGTTCTTTATTGTAGATCATCCCATAAGAAATTAAATCAGAGCGTGTTTGGTTGCAAGAATTGAATCTCAAGACGGGGGGAGAGCAAAGCAAAGGACGAGATAGAAGTGGAAGAGACACCTGAGATAGAAGATGATCATCCAATTCCTATGTTTGTCGGCATTTGATGCTTTGCTACTCAAATTATTCAATTCCAATATGAAATGAGAAACATGAGAATTCAAATCCCATATGAGATTACAAAGGGTAGTGAACAGGAAATAAGGAAAGTGATGCCATTCAAATTCTCATTTATGCTGGAATCACTCTCCTCCCACCCTCCCCATCTCATAAAGAGTCTAGTTTTTATTTTATGAGAGATATGAGAATATGATTCCTATATTTTGTCAAAAAACTTAAAGATGACCATACTACACTCTTGAAAATGCCTTCGACATGGGTTGGATTCCATGCTACCAAAAATACTTAGGGTGTGTTTGGTTACATGCAATCCTATGACATGGAAATTCATGAGGGGACCACCTAAATCTAAGCTAATTTGAGGTACACTCACCAATCCACCATTTTATTTTGTGATTAATGGTGGGAATGAAAGCCCTATGAACATGAGAATCACACTCTTTGGTCCCTCCAAAGCATGAAATTCCCATATTCATGGGACTTGCATTCCTATCATTCATCACAAAAATCAAATGGTGGATTGATGAATGAACCTGAAAATTAGTTTAGATTTAGGTGGTCCCCTCATGGATTTCCATGCAACCAAACACACCCTAAATGTATTCTAGTGTAAATGTATTCTAGTGTAAGATCGTTAATCGTCTCCGTATCTAGTATGATTTTGTTTGAGGTATCCGGAATACTTTTCGTTCATTGTATCTGCTGGGTATAAATATCTTTTATTATGAGTGTTACAGAAACATTAACTGTCATTGGTTATTTGTGAGGATGGGAACTGTAGCTGAGTGCTGCGTTCTATATATTAGTAGAATTTTATTTTTATTTATTTTGTTTCCCGGTGAGAGTAATTTATCCACAAAGGTAGAAAGGGGAAGCTGAGATAGTCTACATGAGCTAAAAAGAACAAAAAGTCTGCTGAGGCTGCCAGTCCGTGGATATGGAAGTCCTCAGTTGAAAGAATTTGAGCTGGGTTGCTAATCCTGTCCAAGAGAGAGGAAACTTTATCATACTCTTTTTTCTTTTCTAAGGTTCGGGGATCCTAAATAACCCCGCTTGCTTTCCAAAAAAAAAAAAAAACACTATCAAACTTCAAATCGTTGACGTTTCTTCTCAACTCCTTGTTCCAAGTGATTACATCGTGATTGAGACATTCTTATAGAGTGCAATCTATACGCAGTAAAGGCAGCCTGTTTTATGCAAATCTCATACTGCAACTTTAGTGTATATGCACTCTGCTTCATGAAAATTTCAAGAAAATTCATGATGAAACATTTTGGTGGTTGCTATTGATGTACGTAGTTATCCACATGAAGTGAGGTTCCTTGGCTTTTATTGATTATAGAATTCAGTGTGTACAATTTTTTGAATCCTACAGTCTAAAAGTTTTTGCTTCGTAACCTTAATGTTACTTATGCAGGCTGGACCATATGATTCATTAAAAGATGTTGCCTTAAAAATTTTGCAAAACAAGGTTGCTACAGTGCCAATTATCCATTCTTATTCGCAGGATGGTTCGTTCCCACAGTTACTACATCTGGCTTCCTTGTCAGGAATTCTTAAATGTAAGTTCTCTCTCGCTTTGCAAGTTGAAAGAAAGCTGAAAGGCACGTGAATATTGCTTATAAGTTGCCTTAATTTCAGGTATTTGCAGGAATTTCAGACATTCTTCTAACTCCTTGCCGATTCTTCAGCAACCGATTTGTTCAATTCCATTAGGTACATGGGTTCCGAAAATTGGGAAATCAAATGGAAGGCCATTAGCGATGTTGAGACCAAATGCATCTCTGAGTTCTGCCCTATCTTTGTTTCTTCAAGGTACAAGTTATCTACAGAACAAATAGATGCCATTTTCATCATCTGGTTAACTTGTTTAGGATTGGAACCTTATACTTTCATGTGTGACATTTCCAACTATGCATATAATTCAAAGAATGTGTATACCAATTTCTTCAATGTTTGAACTGTAGAACGAAGTGCTAATACTAAGTTGGGATTTATCCTCGCGTTCGCAGCTCAATTAATTTATTTTAAAGTGGAAATATCTATGTTCAGAGATAATATAATATTAATCACAAGTTTCATTTGTTTGGTAAGGCATTGTATTTGTATTTCTATTTGTATGACTTGGTTGATTCTGTTGCGTGCCGTCTCCTTTAAGGTTTTCGCCTTTGGAGATGTTAACTTTTGAGTCGGAGCATGACAGAATTTTTGGTATCAGAGATAAGTTGGAGATTAATCTTGTTTTTCTTAATGTGGATGCCTGAGAGGGTTTATTAAATATCAAGAAATAAAAAATAGCACCTCGATCTCGATTTTATATGAAAGTTGACCGCAAACAGCTCAAAAGAAATATCCCTAAGCTCCAAAAACCTAGTCTGGTCCAGCAAGAATCATCACAACGGAAGTTTGAAGTCAGAAAGAGTGGGGGATAAAATTTAAGTTATATTAAATAAATTCCCTTTTTCCCTTTCTTCTAAAAATTGCAAAAACTCCGAGAAAAATCTGTTCGTATGAATGGAAGTGACACAGTAAAGTAATTTAATTCTCAAATATCAAATCTCAAAATATCTATCCTGTTCTTTTTTTTTAAAAATGGAAGCCACATGATAGAACTGTCTGTAACAGTTGAGGTGAATGAGATATCTCTGTCCTAGTAGTCAACAAAGCTTCAAGAGAAACTCATTGCATCTCCTAACATGTCCATTATCTGTTTTAGGATCGTAAAAGTTAAACACTTAAATGGTACCCTTTAACCATGAAAGAGTAAGACAATGGCGACCTTAGGTGCTACAGTTTCAGCCATGTTATGTTTGAATCTCTGAACTTCCATGTTAGGTTTGTGAATCACTAAAATTTCATAGGTGACAAGCTTGGATTCTCTTGAAACTTTGTAGAAGGAGAATCATGCATGTCTTTGATAGGTGAGTAAAGAAAAAAGAAGGCCACATTCTAGAGGGTCAAGAGAAAGAGAAATGAGGAGAGATTTTAATCACTCAATCTCTATGCAAATAAGGATGTTACTTTGGTGAAAATAAATTTGAATACGATTTTGTCAGTAAATTGCAACCTTTGGTTGTAATATTCACTTAAGAGATTTTCTTACTATGCCCATTGTAACACAAAACTGTGGAAATAAACGCCATGACACTGGAAATAAACACCCATACCCCCTGGCGAGTGTATGGTTTTCACATAAAATATAAGAAATGGATGAGTGGCACTGAAATGTGTTATTTTTTGTCCCTAAGTTTTTTCTCTCCTGCATTGTTTGGCTGTTCAAGCAGGCCAGTCTCTCTTTCCACCTCGTCTCCTCATACTCCTTCATGAACTCCTAATTTTTTTTTTTGATCAATCAAACAGAGCAAATATCTTGACAGGTGCGTATGTGATTGAGAAGATCACGAGGCAAAAAGAGTATATAATGCGAACAAAGTACAGGGAATAAATTCTCCTATACAGACACCGTCCTTCATTTAATTATAGACTGATTCACAATATTTCTTCACCCCCTTAAAATGTTGTTGTTTCTTTCTTTCCAAATAACCCAAAGACCTGCTAATGGAACCCCTTCCAGAGCCAAGTCCTTCTTGCAGAGCTGTTCCAATCAAAGGCCATTTGGAGAACGCAGCTTGCTCTTGGAACTGGGATTGAGGCTTCTCTACAGATCTTCTGCCAAACCTCCTTAGAGAAATCACAATTAAAGGAAGTATGATCAATTGACTCCTCATCTGCTTCACAGAGACTGCATCTGTTTGGAATAATTAAACCTCTTCTTAGCAGGTTGTCAATTGTTAAGATCTTACCATGACCGAAGGCCAAGTGAAAATGTTTACTTTTGAGGGCACGGCTTTTGACTTTAACCAAAAGATTCTGACCATAGATGGAAAGGAAGATTGCTTTGTTGGCTGTAGCATAGGAATCATTGACTTGTTTCATGTACCATTGTCTACATATAAAGTGCCAGTTTTTTCATTTCATCTCCGCTCATCATCTTGATTGTTTGGGATCTGTAACTGCAAGCTCTGAGTCTCTAATAGCTCTTCTTAAGCCCAGGTTCTAAGTGGTCATGTTCCCAAAAGGAGTCGAGCAGTATAACTGCTCTTATTAAGAGGCAAACTGAAGTTGACTTTGAATTTAGAGAGTTAGGGCTGGACATAAGTGTTTCCACCCCTCCCTGACTTGCACTCAAACCCCCAACATCTTAAATGATCAAATAGAAGTGTAAAAAATTCTATAATAATAGAAATGTTCAACCAAGAAGTGTCGTAAAATCAATTACGAAAAGGAGAGGTCTTCACATGGGACATTGCATATGGTTGACACGTGAACATTTTCTGATGGCATATCATTCAGCGATGTTAAGGATGATATCTAGATGGCCTTGAAATATAAGATAAGCCTGGCGCCTGTTGGACACAGTCAAATCAAACACATAGATCATATGGAATGCAAAACCTTTGAAAAATACATGGGAAATACAAAATTTGGGGATCTTGGTTGTGTATTATGTGAGAAAAGTGCAGACCCTTAAAAGATTTGAATACTCGACCTGGTTCAGAAATGATGACACCCAGTTCCATTTCCTTTGTCGATTCAATCTTCATACCGAGTATAATGGCTTTAATGATATTCAATCTGTTAAAAACTGTTTCCCTTCAAAAAATATGCATCAAAAGGGGTATTATATTATCTGATTGAGTTGGAAAAGAACAAGAGGAAATTTCAAGAATGAGGCTGGTGATTTTAGAAAGTTATTCAGGAAAGTTACTGTGGCTTTCCAAGCTTCATAGGGTGAAATCTGTAATTTTGATTTGGCTATACTTAACTTCATGCTAGACACTGAATTTTTTTTCTTGTCTCGATATGTTGCATTTGTTTCTTCTTTGTATCTAATTTTTTGATAAAATCGAGTCAGAGAAGTGGGGTTGGTTGGTTAAGCATGCCCAGACCTTGTGAACCAAACTTCGTTCTTCGTGTTCTGCTCAACTGATCCAGTGATTATTTATGCTATACAGCTCAAGTTAGTTCGATACCAATTGTTGATGACAATGACTCTTTACTTGATGTATATTCTCGAAGGTAAGATCGATGTGCTTGGTACCATATTGTTTATCATTGTTATTGTCATTGGCAAAAGAATTCATTACAATGAAAATGATAATGATAGTTATTGTTATTAGTATGTAAATATCAATGTGTTTTTAGATGTTCATTTATTTTCTTGGTTCCTTTGAGCAGCGATATCACAGCTCTGGCTAAAGATAAAATGTATGCTCAGATTCACCTAGACCAAATGAGTATTCATCAGGTAATTATTCAGATTAAGGTTTTCTCAGGTTATGCAATTATAACATAAAATGGCATGATCATGTTGGTCTGTTCCTAATATTTTGATGTGATCTCAATACCACATGAGTTTGACTTGCTGCAAAGTTCATTAGCTCTGTTAACAATTGATTGTCTTGTGATAGAAGTTTCTATAAGTTGTTAGATACTTGGGTGTGTTATGCTCAAGGTCCGCAATCCTGATGACTCAATTTTCACTCTGGCTTTTATGTTGTCAGGCATTGCAATTGGGCCAAGATACAAGTTCTGCTTATGGCTTATTTAATGAACAACGATGTCAAATGTGTTTGCGCACAGATCCCTTGCATAAAGTGATGGAGCGCTTGGCAAACCCAGGTAAGTATTTTGGCCCTTAGTGTCATCTTGCATGACTCAATTGAGTTCTCTTCTGAATATGCTAATTTAACCATACACCGGTATTAGGTGTGAGGCGGGTCATCATTGTGGAGGCTGGGAGCAAGCGTGTAGAAGGAATTGTTTCTTTAAGTGATGTGTTCAAGTTCCTATTCGGTTAGTTGGAACACGTGTATTTGTTTAAAATGATTGTGGAGATGGCTTTGGAGAAACCCTCGGGATTTTGGTGGCGCTCAGTCACCTGCTCCAGCACCTTTCTTGCATGTAATCTGGATTCCATGGGTTTTAGGGTCTCATTTGTTCTTTGCGAGTCTTCAATTGGATTGACCTCATGTTTCAGGGCATAGTCATTTTAGGATATAAGGCTAAAGAAAGGGGGTCTGTCAATTATAGGCGATTTAATTTCTCTTTCTCTCTGGTATCTTCATTTGCGTCTGATCTTTGATGGTTCACTTACCTTGGTTTTTATCAAACCCTATTTGACATGTTTTTA
This sequence comes from Berberis thunbergii, assembly GCA_003290165.1. Lineage (NCBI taxonomy): Eukaryota > Viridiplantae > Streptophyta > Magnoliopsida > Ranunculales > Berberidaceae > Berberis > Berberis thunbergii. The sequence goes on along the minus strand of QNQO01000273.1, from coordinate 643,038 downwards.
TAGAGAATAGTCCCACAATAGCAGGTTGCGCATTTTCACAGGTGGTATACAGAATACTTAGATGAGAAGGGGCATCCATATTGATTCATGTTACAATGTTATTTGTTCTAGTTGGCCTTAGATGGTATTTCTAATATCCCTCGGAAATTTGTGGCGAGAAGGATTACTTTGTGGTTACTGTTTGTTGCTTCATTGATTTGGTGATCTGCCATCATTTAGCAGAATGAAGGGCTGCTTGCCTTTCTTTTTAGAAAAATATGTTCAAGTCTTTGATGTTACTTTTGTTGGGCATGCATTCAATGTCCATATGTAAACACTGATCACACTGTAAGCCATTCTGGTTGTTATTTGGGTTTACGGTTTTATGACGCTTCCTGTTACTGGTTGCAAAATGTAGCATTTTGTTGATCCTAAAAGTTGCTGTAGTGAAGCAGCACTTGGATAAGCAGCTTTGCTGGGAATTGCTAATTGGCTTAAAGCAATGGACTTACCCAAGCACAAAGGAATTATCTAATGTTCAAATGATTTATCCATTTTGAAACCTTACTAATTTTAGACATGCAGTATAAATGCATGACATATATTACTCTGACCAAAATTAACCCGTGTCTTGTCGTGGGTGATCTGAACTGTGAATTATGCTGTCACATAGGTAAAATGTGGTATATTTTGTTATCTTGAATTATTGAGGATAAGTCATTCCAAAAAAACCCAATTTTTTTTTCCTGGATTATCTAAAACAACCCAATGAAAAATTCAAATGATTCATCTTGAATTATTGAGGATAAATCATTCCAAGAAAACCCCATCTTTGTTTTCGTGGATTATTTAAAATAAGCCCATGAAAAATTCGAAGTACTCTTCATCATGGTAGTCTCTAGTCTCTGGTCCTATACCCTAATTCTTTGTTTTCAGGTCTTGTTTCGGGTCTGACATCATACACCCAATCTTGGATCCGAAAGCAAAATTTCTTGTAAATTTAATTTTACTTTTTGTTCTTTAATTATTTTGCAACTATGCAATCAATTTAAAATACAAGATTATTATTGATTTTTAGTAACTTGTGTTCACGAAAGAAATTTTGCTAAGGGGGTGGTATTCAATTACGAATTTTAATGTATTGTGAAAGATTTTAAAATTCAGGGGTATTTAATTTAGGATTTAAAATAATACATGTAAATCTAGGGATATTCAAATACTGATTTTAAATTATTGTTTTAAATCCATCAAAAGCAGGGGATATTCAATTCATGTTTTTCAAAAGTCCACAAAAATCATGGAGTATTTAAGAAGTAGTGGATTTTAATGGATTTGTTAAAGTTGTGGATTTTGAATGATTTGTGAGTGAAAAATATATATAACAAGAGTTATTCCAAATCCAACATTCTCCCCTCATATTTCAACGGATTTGTATTGGCTATTGTTAAATAACACCACCATTTTCGGTGAAGGATGTCATCATCCCATTTTTTTGTGATCTGCTGAAGGAAACCACCACTTTTCCTTCTTTTCTCTCTTCATAGAAGCAGCACCACCTCGCTCAACAACTTTCGATCACACCACCATGCCCTACCACCGCTGGCTGCACCACCACCAGCACTTTCTCTTCTCCTTTGTTCTTGTTCTTCCTTTTTTGTTATTATTATTCTTCTTTTTCTCATTCTTTTCCTTTTATTTTCGTTTCTTTTTGTCATCTCTTCATTTTTTCCCTTCTGATTTCTTCTCCTTCTCCTTCTTTTCTCTTTGTTTTTTTCTTCTATTTTTTCTCCTCTCTTCTTATTTTCCCATTTTTTTTTCTTCTTCGCTCTTGCTGAGGTTCCTACAAGTGGAGGTTCCCCACTTGCCAGAACCTTCGTGAGGGGAAAAAGAAAAAAAGAAGATAGGAGAAAAAGGAAAATAAACAAAAACATAGAGAAAAAATTAGAGGAGGAAAAGAAAAGAAAAGAAAACAGAGAAGAATAAGAGGTGAGGGGGAGGAGGTTGAGAATAAGAAGATGAAAATTGGTGAAGGTGGGATGAGAGGTGGCGGTGGTGATTGATGGAGAAAAATAAGAAGAGGAGGAGTATGAGAGGTGGCGGTAGCGTGGTGGTAGTGATGATTGAAGAAGAAGACGTGGGGAGAGGTGGCGGTGGTGGGGATAACAATTAGAAGTAAAATAGTTATTTGTATTACTTTTGGACTATCTTCAATGTGTTTGATTTTTTTTTTTTTAATTTGAAGTAAAATTCTCAAAACATACAAACAATTGTTTAAATGATGTTTTGAGAGATGTTTTATGATTTGTTTTGGCATGGATAACAATGTAGGTGATGTTCTTTCATTGTTTTCTATGACTAATAACATATTTATAAAAATCTATTGAATTTATAATAATCCATAGAAATCCATAACAAACTTTTATAAAATATACAAAATTCAATCATTTTAAATTCATCAAAATCCAATCATTTAAAATCCATCAAAATCCTGTGGATTTTATAAAATCATTTGAAACCTTTTAAAAATCCACGAGATTTAAAATTCTTCAGAGTCCAAAATCTATTTAAATCCCGAATTGAATGCCCCCACCTAAATTAAAAAGATTATATGGTTATTTTTCATTTACCTCTTCTTCTTTCATTTATTATTTTTCACTTGTCTGAAATAAATACTAAGTGGGAAGAGAAATAATGCATGAATTGAATGTATATGGGGACTTAGAGAGACTAATGTGTACATTTGTAATCTTCTCTTTCATTTTACTAATTCTATTTTCTCTTGCAAAAACTAAAAGTATTGAAGGAATGAATTGCTTTTAGTGATGTGTTGGGTTGGAGAAATAAAAAAGATATGTCGAGGAGAGAAAAATAAATACGAGAAGGATATTTTAACTTTGACTAGAGGCATGGGCTGAAAGTTTTAATAGAAGGGTATTTTAACTCCTTATCATTGCTAATAAAAACTAAAAGTGGGTAAACTAAGGGTGAGTTTGGTTGTATGGAATTTTATGTCACGAAAATTTATGAGGAGATTTATATATTTTAGGCTAAATTGATATATCACTTCACATCTATCATTTGACCACCATTTGATTTTGTGATCAATGGTGGAAATAAAAGTCATATGAACATGAGAATATCGCTCATTGGTTCCCCAAAGCATGTGATTTTCATGTTCATGAGACTTTCATTCTCATCATTGATAACAAAATTAAATAGTGCATATAGAATTATACCTCAAATTAGCCTAAACACACCCTAAGTATTTACCGGAGTAGATCCTGAAACTCCCAAAAAATCATATTTGGTTCCGTTGAGTTTGATTGATTTTGTTGGTTTGCTCGGCTTTCTGCACACCCCCTCCATGCTTTTGACTACATTAGACCAATTGCTATATTAGTCAAACTCAGACCAAAGTCAAAATCGGGTGACCAAAGTCAAAGTTTTTCTCAACGGATCAACTGACCTTTCTTAAAGCGGGTGGGTAAAACTTGGATCCGACCAACCACATACCCGGCAAAACCATATAATCCGTCACTCGTGCAAGAGGGAGGAAAACAATGGAGGGTTTGTCGGAGGAGGATCGAAAGGCTTTGAGAGGAAGCAAATTTGCTCCATTACCACCAGCTCCACCTCCACCTTTACGAACTCAATCAAGGTCAGTCTCCTCTTCTACACAAAACCCCTATTTTTATTTTACTTCATTTTCTGGCTTTCCACTTCAAATCTTGCCTTTTTCTTCTTCTTCTTCCCCTTTGACATGGATTATGATCAGCAAGGTGAAAAGATCAAATTTTGACACAATTGGGTGTTTACTAGGTGGTTTTTAGTGATACCCATATGATGATTTACTGGTTTTGTTGATTGATAATGAGAAACTTTAATGAACCATGTGATTGTGGTTCTGTCCTTTTAAAAAGACTTTACTTTGGCAATTGTCCCTTTTGTGTGGTTTTGATTAAACACTGATGTTTAGGGTTGTCTTTCTGATTGAATGTTGTGATCTAAACTGATGAAGCTAAAATCTTGATTTTTATTTTATATTTTTTGGGGGGTATTCAAAGGGTTGTAGTTGATTATGTTGAATTTATGATCAATATAATTGGATTAGTTTCATAGGAAGGACTTCCCTAGCGCAGTTATTTCTTTGGGATCCGATTTTTGTGGGAAGTTTTCTATTGTCTTGTTGGTATACTAGACCTAAAACTACCTGATTTTATGGATGATACTAATTCAATATCAATGAGCTTTATGTCCCTTCCCCGAAGGATTCTTTGTTTTAGAAAATGTGTTGCTTCTGTGATAATAAAAGATCTTGGAGATGTTGTTTAAGTTATTGTATCTTTCTCCTCACGAACTCGTTATTGAATGTCAGCTCTGTGCCTTTTGATCTAGGCTTGCGCACCCAGGTGGACCCTTAGCGACAAATAAAGCTGCTGCCTTAGCAAAGTTTCTCGAGAGAAAACTCCAGGAGCCCGGTGGATTGGATTCTATAAATCCAGCACTCGTTGAACGGGCTGTTAAAAATGCGAAAGACACTGTACATGCGAGTAAGTTTTTGTTTCATGATCTACCATTCTATTTCCACGCATTCTTCTCATTTCTCTTGACAAGGATGCTAAGAATTATGTAAAATCATAATCTAATTGTCGTTGAATAAGAACTTTGGTCATGGAGGACACTGTAACCTTAATCTCTGAGATTAATAAAGTCAATGATCCTTATTAAAATTTCAAAGAATGGTGCTTTAAGATATCACTAGGAGTTCAAGATAAGTTAATGAAAGTTTTCCAGGTTCGGTTAAAATTTCTAATACATGTAACATGTCTAATTGCAATTGGGGGTGGCCGTGGTTGCTATTTGTCCAATGTTATGCACAAGAGGTCTAAAACTGTCCGATGGGGTACTCAAATTTCTACGTATACGTGAATTGACTCCTAGGGGGGGGGGGGGGGGGGGGGGAATCAAAACTAGGGTCACCAGGCAATTAAAATGATCATGTATTTACTCTCTATGGAAGTTCATTAAAAATCCATGGGAAAACATATTGGATATAACATTCCCAATATTTTAACCTCGTTATATAATCAAATCCAACATACATATTATACTATTCTGTCACCAACCGTAATCACAATGCAAAGGATATATGGGCAACAAACTCCATTTAAGGTGAACTGATAAAACTCCATGGATTGTAGTTGGATCCCAGAACCTATGTTGTTGTCAGGGGCGCAGTGTTGCAATGACAACGCTTTTTCAAAGGATAAAAATTTGTATATACTAAATTTAGATTTTGAACATGTTGAAGTGTGAAAACAAATTATGTTGTGATTTAAGTAGTTTGTGTAAGAATTATTATTATTATTATTATTATTACTATTATATCTACTTTATACTAAAGCTAAAATAGAACTATGATAAACCCTAAAAAAGTGATAAATAAAATAATGTAAATTTCAATAATCAGTCAACCATCTACAATATTCAACTCTATGCCTTTATTGTAAGCTTAGTAGCTTCTTTGACAAGTAAACTAACCCTAACCCTACTTTGGCTAATGCTATAATTAGTATAGTTTTATTATATCTGGCCCAATTACGAATAGTACTAACTACCCGTTTACATTATTTATTATTATTATTATTATTATTATTATTATTATTATTATTATTATTATTATTTTGTCTTATTGAAGTTACCTGTCGAAAAAATACTAGGTATGTCTTGGCCGCCCCTCACCTTGAATAACAATCTATGATGCACAGACTCGGATACGCGTGTCGTGTTAGACACGAATACGACAAGGCGACTCGGCAATTTTCAAAAAATAGGACTCGGCGACACGGTTATACTTATTTAATATACTTTTTTAAAATGGGAGTATAGTCATTCAATTATGTCAATGTTCATTTTATTTGTTCCTAAACACGTTCATAAAATTCAAACAATTTTTGTTTTTTCATTTAATATAGAAAAAGAAGACATGAATGATGTGTTTGTTGTAGTCTTGGAGACGTGTAGTAAGTGGGGTGGAACAAAGATTAAAGTGGGGGTGCGGGTAGAGAAGGTTCATGAGTATTGATTAGATAACCTCATGTGGGTTTTGGAGTGAGAAAAGATAAAGAGCAGAGCAGGAGGGAGGGAGGGGTAGAAGAAGAACAATGCCTTGGTGTTCGCTAGTGGTTCAGAGTGCATTTGCATTTGGGAGTTTAGGCCAGATTTCTTCGGTGGCGCCCTTGGCCTTGGAACAAGTTTCAGTAGGGGGACACCTCAGAATCGAAGCGAAAGCCAAAACAAGAAGAAAAGACAGGCAAGCTAGACATGTTCGCATCAGAAAGAAGGTGCATCTCTCTGCTAAACTCTTCCTCTCTGTCGATCCAACCCTCTTTTCTTCCCTTCCCCTCTTTTCTGTGTTCTCTAGGGTTTGAAAGAAGGAATCGAAAAGGAGTCGATCTATCTCTCTGTCGATCCAACCCTCTTTTATCCCCTTTCCCTCTTTTCTGTGTTCTCTAGGGTTTGAAAGAAGGAATCGAAGAGGAGTCGATCGATCTGTAGATCAATCTCTCTGTCAATCGATCTGTAGATCGATCTCTCTGTCGATCCAACCTCTTTTCTCCCCTTCCCCTCTTTTTTGTGTTCTCTAGGGTTTGAAAAAGGAATCGAAGAGGGTTAGGGTTTGAAAGAAGGAATCGAAGAGGAGAATATATATGGACCAAGTCTGGACCGTGTCCGGGCATGTCATCGAATTTTGACCGTTGACCGCGTGTCAAATACATGTCGAGCGCGTGTCCGTGTCCGACACGTATTTGACACGCAATACAGGGGTTTTTCGGAGAGTCGGTGCATTAGAGATAACAATACTCAAGTTTTGGGGTGAGGCTGGGGTGCCTCTGACAACATAGTCCACAACCACCCAAGACTTGCAAGGAAGATGAATATGGAATTTATGATTGATTCCAAAAGCATTCAAATCCCATAGCCCGTATTTCAATGCCTTCTTTCCTCGCACAAAATTTACAAACCTCTAATCTTCCATCAACTTAAATCGTGTCTTGGATGTCGCAACAAATCTTTAAGAGTCGAAAGATGTGGTGAGGTGAAAGTATGGCATGAACCAAGGCGGATGGTTTTTCTAACTAAATAGCTTCGTCATATGGGTGCTCATGGTTAATATGGAATTCCACAAAAATATTAGCTTCAAAGTGGGGTCAGGGAACAGAGTAGTGTTCTGGCAGGATAAGTGGACCACAGATAAAAACTTAATTCCCTTTCTGCTATCCCTAGTAAAAGGGTCTGCTCTGTGGTGGATTACTCTCTGAGTAATAGTGAAAGTCATGGGAGTTGGAGGAACTTCAAAGATTGGGATGTTAATGAAGTTGCCTGTCTCATTGCCTTACTCTCAAGCGATACCTTAATTGAGGAGGAGGATAGCTAGCCATGGGATGGCAAGGCCAAAGGCTTTATTGTAAAATCGAGTTTTGAGTTACTCTGGATTCATTATTCCATTACTCAGCAACAAAAATAATAACAATTTTGAAGCTAATTATTTTTTAGAAAAGCAAGTCTCTCAAAGAGTGCATTCCCCATTTGCAAATGGCTCTGGGAAAAATCCTCACAACAGAGCAGTTGGGTTAGCTAGCAGGGGTCTCATCATCATCATCATTCAAAGTGACTATCCTATCTGGCATATAATGGCTGATGAATCCCGGGAAAGTCGTTTCAGCAGTTTTTTCGATTTTTCACCAATGGTCATCTCAGTGGGAAGCAAGGGATTTTCGGGTGGAAGGTAATTGCCTATTGGAAAAGGGTTCCAGTGGATTATATGGGGAGAAAAAAACTCTAGAATTTTTCAAAAATAAATCCAGAGATAAATCCACACCCACACCTGTAGAAGTTGGGGCCTTTTTAGTGCTGTTTGGTTTCATTCTTGCATGCTTAGTTGCGGTGATACCATTATAAACCAAAAATGTTTTTTTAATTTAAATTTTTTTGAAGGGGAGCTGGTTTTTAATGGATCCGAAACCATTAAAAGCATGTGGCAGGGTTCCAACCCTGGACTTCCTATACTTGTGAATACCATCCGCCACAAGTCGTACCAGCTGAACTACTACCCGTTAGAAAACTAGACAGGTATTAATATAACCCTTCCCTTGTCTTTGGCTATCCAAGCCGTTTCACAAGCAAAAGTGTTATCCGTAAGTATTCTTATATTTGCTTGTTTTACTGATTAAAAAAGTGCAATAAGCCTTGACTACCAATTTGGGTCTTGGTCTAACAAGTGCTCAATAGTGTTCTTTTTTCTGTGCTTAGTTTCACTGTTACTGGAAATCTGAAGTTGAGCAAGTGCCTGATTTATGGGCATCTTTTATAATCTTCTTGTACTGAGTATATAATCTAATATTTAGTTATATTTTCCTCTAGGTGGTATTGGGACTTCAAGTTCTGGGAGAGTAATTCGACATGTTGCTTCCTTTTGTGACTCTGAGGTACTCTTTGTTTTTTTCTTCTTTTTTTAAGTCTATACTATCAATTTCCTGCAAAATCGTCCATTTTTGTGATCTTATATGCTTCATTTTGTAATTATTTACTATTTATTTTTTGTGTTATTTTGCAGGATTCTGATATCGAAGACAGAGGAACAATTGTAGATAAAGTGAAAGAAACCAAGCCAAAGAAGCTTAAGAAAAAGAAAAACAAGAAGAGCAAGGTACCTTTTCATACTAACTAAATTTATGCACTGATTCATTTCCCTTTTCCGTATGGAAGCCATTTTGAGTTAGTGGGTGAAGAAAAATTTAGAGTCCTGGTTTTTGGTATAAACTCACATACTTGTGAAACTTAGTACTTAGTGAGTTTGGTGTTGTTTATTTGTTTTTAGTTGAAAATATGTACCTTAGGGCGTGTTTGGTTAAAAAAAAATAAAAATTTCAAGAAAATTTGCCCAGAAGTGACAAGAGGAGGAGAGAATAGAGAACTTGAATTTGCTGGCGATCTGTTACTGATCTCTATCCTCTTGGTTTTCCTTAAAATTGTGGAAATTGTTTTCTTTATGGGGAGCAAGAACATTTCCCCAAATAGACGGTTATCTTCATGCTTAAAGTGGAAAATCTTTTTCAATTTCTCTCCCGTCTCCACTTTTTTTTTTTTTTCATGTTTTCCCATGGAAAAATTTCTCTTGAATGTTCTTAGTATAACCTGAAAACCAACATTAGGGAATGAACAAAACACAAAAAATTTGTCCTCCCAAATGAACCCTTCAAACTATTAATTCCAAACTTGGTTGTAAACATTTACTCTAGTTTAGCTCTAGGAAAGTGTTTTTCATCAATGACAATGGTCTTTACATTACTTGTCGTTTGATTTCTATCTTTCATCCGTAATTGGTTTAACTAAGTCACCTTCTTTTGTAATGCAGAGGGTGGAAAAAAATGAACATACGAAGCCTGCAAAGCGGCAGAAGAAATTAAAATTGTGATTCCAGTGCGAAGAGTTTCCTGGTCTCTGACGATCAGCTTTGATTTGGTTTTTGACCAAATTAACAAGAGGGAACTGCAATAAAGGGGAAAGCGTAACATTTTTGGGCTTCTATATCTTTCCATGCATGGATAACTTGTAAGACTGAATATTTCCCTGCGTGGAGAACTCGAGGTGGCAGGCGTGGCAGTGTTTCCAGCACAGCTTGTAGTTTTGTTGCTCTATAGGCTGATATAGAAAGGTGACTGATGCAGGATTCTAATTCAGAATCCTATTGTGTGATCTTGCCATCAGTGTAAAACTCAATTTGTGCAAAATATTTTGTTCACAAATCCTTGATCGTCTCGACAACGACTCTTATCCTATATTGTGTCCTCTTACCCATTCGTCCTTTGTTCCGCTGCATTCCCATGAAATGAGATTTGATCCACCAAATACATCTCCATCACACAGGAAATTTACAGTGCATTAAATTTATTTATGCAACGAGGAGATAATATTGATGTTGGAATGACCATCTATTAGCTTAATATAACATTTGGTAGATTAATTAGAAAAAAAAAACCGTATTAGCATTTGGCTGATCCGTTTTCAAAAATTTTCTCAATGCATGCAATCTGGTGTGAGTTGTCACCTAATAACTAAATGTTGGAGCCGAGTCAATGTGGATAAAAGTCCTAATTTATAAAGAGATTAATAATTTGTCAAACCCCGCTACGTTCTCTCTCTCTATTTTCTCTCAAACTTTGTGATACAATGCAAAAAAAATAAAAAAATATATATATAAATAAATAAATAATAGAGTCACTTTTCAATGTAAAGTAAATGAAATATGAAAAATTAAATGAGATTAGAGTAAAAGCATATTGTTTCCGATGATTAAAAGAATACTTTACATTGATGTACCTTTGCTATTCCATGCCTTCCATCACTCCATTTAGAGATTAGATTCAAAGCTTAACTCCAAACCCCAGTCATTTTTCAAGTTTTTTTAATGGTTTATATACAAAACTAAGTGACATTTTGCATATGCATTACTCGAACATCAAATCAACTTGTTACAAACACAAAAGAATATTTTTCCGATGATTATTAGCACCAGAATCATCATGTTAGTTCACACCTTTGTGTGTGCATGGCTTTTGGTTTTTTAGGTATAATCTTAGCAACATAGGTCTGCCATGGTAGCAGTCTCTTAACTAGAATCAATGTGGTCATGTTGGCAATCTAAATAGGTTTGAGAGAAAATAATGATTGTTTTTTTGTGTTATTTTGAATTTAGGAGCACTCTATTTTTTTTTTCACGGTATCACAAAGTTTGAGAAAAAATAGGGGGAGAGAGAATGTAGTAGGGTTTGATAAACTATTAGTTTCCTTATAAGTTAGAACTTTTAAATTCTATCACGCTTGGCTTGGCACCACTATTAGTTAGGTAGGTAACAAACTCATTCTAAATCTAATCGTTGGATTATATGTTATCCAACGATATATATATATATATATATATATTGCGTGTAAATTTCTTTGTCATAAATGTTTGTCTTCGGATCCCACCCATATATATATAATTTATTTTCTATTGCTTTATAAATAACATTTAATGGATTATTATTATTATTATTATTATTATTATTATTATTATTATTATTATTATTATTATTATTATTATTATTATTAACGCTAGGCTATAGGCGGGCGTCAAGCAGGGGACTAATGCCTAGAGGCTTAGGCGAGATTTTTATTATTATATAATGTATAATTTATAAAAGTTAAGCATAGTAACATATCAATTACTTCCAATTCAATGCCAAGATACATATGCAAAATGTATAAACATGAAAAATTAAGCATCATAGCATTTATTGTGTCTCTTCATTTTTTTTTAAAGATTGTAAACTGATTGTGTTATGTTCAATTTTTTTCAAGCTTTGAAAGTAGATTTGATAATTACTGATACTGAAAATAAAAAAAATCTTAACACACAAGAGGATAAAACCAAGAGGAGATTAGGAGAGTACTTGCAACAGGTGACACCGATAAACCCACTGAGAGATATCGGAGAGGAGAGGGGTGACGCCGGCCGGAGGAATAAACCCATTAAGACTCTGTCGGAGATCGGAGAGGGGGTGAGAGAAGTAGAGGTGACGCCGGAGAGAGGAAGACCTCAATGGGTGACGCTGGAGAGAGGAAGACGCAATGCGCATATGCTCTTTTTTCCCCTTCTTCAAATGTTGTAACTAAACCCTAGATCAAATGGGAGTGAGCCAGTGAGGTCTTCCTGGGTGTTATTTGCACCTAGTTAGGTGCTATTTGCAACCCCTTAAAAATAACCCGCCTAGGTCCCTAGCTGATTTTCCTAGCCGATTAGCCTAAAATCCGGGCTACTTTCAGACGCCTAGTGCCTTGGCCATTTTTTAGAACAATTATTATTATTATTATTAGTACTACTACTACTACTACTACTACTACTACTAATACTATTACTAACATAAACGACTACTTCACACCACCATACTCTCCCACACCACCTACTTTATTTTCCATACCACCACTTCTCTCCCTCCCTCCCTCCCGCCACCACCACCTTTCTCCTTCTTTTTTTCATCAAGCAACACCACCACCCTCCACCTCTCTCACCCTCTTTGTCTCTGAAAATAGGGTACTATCCCTGACTTTCGGTCAACTTATATGCTCGTTTGAGACTGATTCTCAAGCTCATCAAAACACAAAAATTGTAGTACTCTGAGTTATCTAATAAACACAATTTGAATCACTCAAAAAATGTATTGAAATGAGCAAGTTATTAGAATATCAAGAGTGATGCAAGTGCTCTTTGTTGAGGCTTGAGCTTCACCACAGACGGCAGGATGGTAATTTGACTGGTGAGATGTGAAGTCATTAGTGTTGTCGGTTTAGCTGGTCTATGGGCCATAAAGTGTATAAATTTTTTGGAAGTTAAAATTCTCTCATGGTTTCAGGTTGATTGGTTGAAAGGGTGGTTGCATTGGTTATGGTGTTGTCTTCAGCAAAAACAATGAAGCTTGGATATATATACTTTTTTTTTAAAGCAAGCAAGGACCCCTATACCTTTATATTAATAAAAATAGAAAAACACTATTACAATCTCTCAAGGTGATAAGTCACCCCTAATGACTTAACATAAAGGAGGAAGCTCCATACTGACGTCCAATAACAATCATTTGGCAAGGCAAGGTCTTACCTCTTTCTTTGTTTTGGAGTATGTACTTCTTGTTTTCTTTCCGACGTCTAGTGGATTTCTGAGGGCTTGATACATAATTTTCTTCATAAGACTTTAATAAATTTTGAGTTTCTCGTATTCTTTACTTTTGATAGCCCAATATTTTTGGGGCCCATCCTGCTCCCGAGGCTCCGCTATGTTAGTTCCACGTGCATTTGTGGCTTTGACATTGTTTCCACACAAATTATCTTCATCAAGGTCACGTTCTCTTTCTTTTGAGAGGTTTTCATCATTATCATCATCTCTTTTATTGTCCCAAAAAGCATATTGAGGGACCTATGTGTCCATACTTGGCTCATGGTCAACCTCGTTCAAGGACTGATCTATGTTATTAATCCGAGCTTTATCACCTTATACGATCTCCTGTCCAGAAGGCAGATTTGAGCCTTTGTAACTATTGTCCTTACTTTGATTAGCAATCACATTATTCCATGCTACCACATTGAATACTTCAATCACTTCAGTCATCTTGTCCACCTCTTCCAAATGCAAAATGTTGAAAGAGAGTACTTGCTTATCTCTGGATTCTTATTTGTAATTTGATCCACTTGTCCATTCCCTTGTTTAATTGTATAGCAAGATTTTTCATTTTTTGTCAAATCCAAGACGTGTTAAAAAACCGATCCATCTATCTGATTCTCTGCTTCACGTATCATATAGTAACTTCATTTATCATATTCATAATAAAAAATTTACCACCTATTTTGGCTCTTAGATCCCATCCCCCTCCCCAAAACAAAAGTGGCGGAGCCACATACCGCCTAGAGGGGGCAACTGTCCCCCTCAATTTAGGAAATTCACGTGTACTATGTGGTCTAAGTGGGTCCTACAGTCCACACTTTATTAGATCCCCCCTCTAATTAGAACAAATGATTATCTGCCCCCTTAACTTTAGATAATTCTGATTAATTTATGAGACAACTATGTAGTCCTCCTGAATTTAAAAATTGTTTTTAGCTCTATAGAAATAATTTGTACTTAATCTTGTGGAGTATGTGAGCCGCATATTTTCTTAATTCTACTACTAGCAAACCCTAATTTTACGAAATATATCTTTACACCCCCTAAACTTCCACATACACCTTTAGGCGGATCGAAGGAAAATAGATCTAATCTAGATTTTATATAATTGATCTTATTTCAAGTTTATAACCATTAAAGAGCTAAGACAAGTTCAAACAAACTATGCAAATTTATTAAACTATTAATGCAATTTTCCAGAGAAGTTTACAAGATTCACTTAGTGCAATTTCACTTTCAAAATTTATAATGTTACGATACTTCTTGGGACAACAGATCATATTATTTCCAATTATATGAAATTGCATATATATCCTTTGTCCTCCTTGGGTTTGTTAAGGGTAGTGCGGTGAGGATATTTTCATTAAGCACATCATTTTATCACGTTGTCTTAAGTTGTGGTACATCGTGGGAAAGCATCCCAACTTTTGTGGTACATAAGTCGAGGTAAGTTGAAGGTGTCTGGGTGTGAGTCCTTTATGTAGAGAAAATATGGTAAAAAGAAAGAATAAGAACACAAGGAAGTAAAAAAAAGTCAAAACCAACTAACAACAACCAAGTTTTCTGAAAACGTATACAAGATCAATGATATTGTAGCTAGTGGGCAAATTTGAGTTCATAGCTTGTGAGTGAAGTATCAGATCATGCCTCTTCTCAACACGGATTGCTATCAGTTGCAACATCTAAAGGTTTGTTTACTTGGGTAGCACGCACTCTAAAGATTTCATTTTAAATCCTTCCTTGGTCGAGGAAGGTTCAGATTGATAAGCAGGAAAAGTGAATTATGAAGGTTGCTTAGCAACAGGTGCTAGAGGAAAAAAGGAAAGCCCAAGGTTCTGGTAGAAAATTTTGTTCAAATTGTCAGAAAGTTGCTGCGATTTATGGCCAGTTTCAACTCAGGATGGAGGCGATTCGCTACAAATCTCATGACTACCCTAAATTGTGACAAATCGTTGGCGCGTTGAATCTAAATCACAAACTCGCAATTGAGGAAAAAATCGTCTGATTTCAAAGAAGAAGAAAGATTGTTGTGATCTGGTTTGATTTGTTTTGTTCCAGATTAGAAGAATAAAGATAAGAAGAAGGAGAAGGAACAAATCAGATTTATTGTGCCAGACTAGAAGAAAAAAAAAGGAAGAGAAAGACTATTGTGTTCTGATTTGTTATAATCTGTTGTGATCTGAAATATATAGCCAATTTAGCTTTGCCCCCAATTAACATTCATATTGCACTTTCCTCCTCAGACTAAGAGTCAGCGTGCTTTGACTGTCAAGGCATGTGCTAGATTTAAAAAGGTCATATTTTATTGTCCAAAATACCTTTTAATGATCTGAAGGCTGAGATTCTAAGTTGATGCAATTAAAATCGAAGGTTGAGATTAAAACTTCCACTAAGACGTTGGGATAATCCGCCAACTTCTCCTTTACCACCACCGTCTCCACTTCACCATCAAGAACTCTCACCTCTGCTTTTACTACTACATCTACATGTTATTTCATTGTAGATTAAATATTCAAGCATCAATAAGTGGAAAAGCTTGCCAAGTTTTGATGGAAAACTTGAACTGTAGCTTATCTTCATCACCTATTAGGTCACTTCTGTTGCATAGGGCAAAGTTACATTCAAATTTATTTTAAGGGGTTAAGTTCCTGCCAGTAATTTACTTTAAAGGGTTAAGTTACTGCTAATTAACAACTCTTAATTGATTTTCTTGCAAATCTCATGGTGTCACAAGCACAATCAAACAAGTGAATAGAATGTTTGAAGTATGCAAGTTTTTGAAGGAATGCATGTACATTGGGTGTTAAAGCACAATGTAAATTCATTTGATGTTCACTGGATGTTCTTACAACAAAGTTTGATGTTCTTTCAACAATGTAAATTCATTTGATGTTCACTAGATGTTAATAGCATATTGTAATAAAATGCCTTAACATCATTGCAAAAAACCTGATATAACACTATGCAATTCCTTTGATGCAACATCATTGCAATTCAAAACCTGACATAACACTTTCAAGCATCAATAAACAACCTTGCAATTCAAGCATCAATAAGCACAATATACAACGTAGATTATAGTTGTGGCTTAATTTCAACAATACAAAAGCTCTTCATTTTTACATTCATAGATATTATATCAGATAAGCACAACACAACAGCCTCGTCGATCTCAAACTTTTTATCTGGTACATAGTACTACATCATCCTCATCCATGCAAGGTGAATTGCTGTTGAGTATTCGCTTATGGGGACTTGCGTCTTCCACCGTGTGTGGTCATGTTAACCCAGCAAGGACCACGCTTCTCTTGGTTGCCTGAAGTACCTGGAGGGACATAATTGCACCTATCACAACAAGTTCCGCATGTTTTGTGGCACAGGTTTGACCTAGAAGATAACTTACACTTCGCAACACATTTTCCACCACAATCTGCAAATCGAAACAATATTGTCAAACAGTTTAGCGTTACAAATAGCACTTAAAAGGGCATTTAAGATTATTACACCGAACTCTCATGTTGTTGTTCATGCACAAAACTTGTGTTTTGATATATGATGAGCAGACAACTGTGTTTGATATGCTAATTGGTTGCAATTCTTCTATGCATCGAGGGTTTAGCGCGAGGGAGCCTCCATCGCACGTGTTTTTATAAAGAAAAAATAGAAGTAAAAAAGGGAGCTCTTTCTCTCACGGCGTTATCTCTCTCATGCCGTTACTTCGTCTCTTCCCCCAAAAAAGAAGAAAAATCAGCAAAAGGAGGGTTTTTCCCATTTGGATTGAAAATACGAAAACCCTCCCTAAGAAGAAAACCACTGAAGCCCCTCGCTCCTCTTCCCCTTTCTCAGATCGAAGACGAAGAAGAATCCCTCTCAAAGAAGCAAAAGCAGCAAAAGGTGTTGATTCTCTATTTTGGATTGAGAAGAAGAAACCCTCTCAAAGAAGAAGAAGAAAAACCTCTCAAAGAATAAAACCATTGAAGCCCTCCCTTTCTTCCCCTTTCTCAGTCGAAGAAGAAGAAACCCAACCCATCTCAGATCGAAGACGAAGAAAACCACTGAAGAAACCCATTCCATCTCAGATCAAAGACGAAGAAAACCACTGAAGCCCTCTCGAACCTTTTCGATCTCTCATTTTCAACTCAGATAGAAAGGGGTTTTCTCATCTCAGATCCAAGACGAACACGCCTTATCGGGGAGCATCACCTTTCCGATCTATAGTGGAGCATCACCATTTCATCTCAGTCGAAGCAGTGTTTCTCAGATTCAAGCTCCCCTTTCATCCCAAGACATTTTTTGCTCTTTTTTGCTTCCCAGACCGACCACATGAAAGCTGAATGAGTTTAGGTTTTTCATCAACATCTTTTTCAGTAGTCATTACTTTCACTGGAAATCCTTTTTTATTACCATAATCATGATAATAACGTTGAAACTCATCAAGGTTGATGAATTCCATCCCATTTGTAGGTTTCCTTATCCCTTCTAAATTTTCTTCCATCAACATACATTCATTATCTTCTACACTGTCCATTCCTGAAATATGTGTTATAATATACAACAGTTAAAACAGAGGCATAGATAAAAACCCTTGTACAATAACCATGTATATATTTTGGGGAACAATGCTGCAACTAATGATCCACCAGAGTTGTTGTATAGGCAGTTCCTGCCAAATAGATTATACAATATAAGTAAAAAAAAATGATATACTTCTACCTAAAGACCTCGCTCCCTAGAATAATAGTTACATCTAACATCATCAACTCCAAGGTTAAGAAACAAAAACATGAGACTAGATGGTATTATATTTGCACAATATATCATATCAAGACCAACAATACAACACAAGGGCATGAAATAAACTTCATACTAGAATAGAGAATGCAACACAACCAAGTATAGTAACAATATCATTGGAAGGGGAAAAAATACATTGAACTTAATTTTTAAGTTAGTAAGCCTCACATTTTCTTGTTCTCTAAAATGAAGAAGATAAATTTAACCTTGTCAACGAAATCAAAGTGGAAAAGGTATTCATTGCTTTCATCATCTCAAAGTGGATAAGGCATTATGTTACTTCAATGTTAGCATTCATATATCATCAGAGAATACCCACCCACATCACACTTCAAACCAAATTCATAGCAAGACAACAATCAAATTGAAAGAACAAAATAACACATAATAACTGGACCAGAATAACCCAATCCAAATCCTTCATTAAATAAGGACAATTTCACACAAACCTCATTATTTGGGAGTAAATTAAAGAGACTGCATTCAGAAAAAGGATACCCAATGACAATTTCACACAAACTTACTGAACTTTGCTTGAAACACAAACATATGCTACTTGCATTTCGATGGAGTCGTTTGTAAAGCCAAAGTTTAATGTGTTCACCTTATAAGGTATTGAAGCATTTGAGCAGCGGAAAGAGATCTATCTACCCCTATAAAATAGATGAAATGGAACAAAAAAATCTAGCTAATCTAGCTATAGTATGGTATCTCCATTAAAGAAAGAACTTTTGTGTGTGTGTGAAGATGAGAACGGGATTTTCAATACTATTGAGTTACCTTTGACTGAGATGAAATGGGATGAAATTTTGGAGCAGAAATGAGATGTTCCACTATAGATCGAAAAGGTGATGCTCTCTTGAAGCCCTCCCTTTCTTCCAGTGTTCTAAAAAACGTTAGGCGGTGGACGGGCGGCGACCAGGTGCCTAACGCCCAGGGACCTAGGCGGCGCCTAAGCGATCTTAGGTTTTGTATTATAACTTTAATAATTTACAAAAATTAAGCATAATACATTATCAATTACATCCAATTTAATGCCAAGATACATATGCAAAATTTAAAAACATGAAAAATTAACAATCATAAACAAAATTTATTAAAACTCAAATGACTGAAGTTGGTCATGATGGGTACTTTATACAAAGTCGAATTTGTGGACAAATATCTAAATCTACTCTTTTATTTTTCTTCAAATTGTATGAATGACCTCAGTCATGTTTGATAAAATCTACATTACTAAAATTGGTACCCGCAGATCCTTTGAGAATTTCATTAAGTAATCATCATTTGCTACATTCAAACATGTACTGAATAAAAAATAATTAAATTGTTTATTTCCAAAAAAAAGGAAAGAAAAATAAAATAAGAACACAATCAGCCTTATTAAACAGAAAACTCGCCCAGACCGCCTAGACCTCGCCTAAACCACCCAGACCCCGCCTAGATCGCCCATAACTCGACCAGCCATTAATCTGGGTGTTTCTCTAACGCCTAGGTCGATTTTTAGAACACTGTTTTCTTCGTCTTCGATCTGAGATGCAAGGGGAGCTTTGATGCTCGATCGACAAGGCGTGTTCATTTTGGATATGAGATGAGAAGGCCCTTTTCGATCTTAGTTGAAAATGAAAGATTGATCGAAAAGGTTCGAGAGATGGGGTGGGTTTCTTCGTCTTCTTTCTCGAGATGGGTTGGGTTTCTTCTTCTTCGGCTGAGATGAAAAAGATACAAAATATGTATCGCAGCATTGTCTTCAATCTGAGAAAGGGAAAAGGAGCAAGGGTTTTCTTCTTATCAAGGGTTTTCTTCAGTGGTTTTCTTCTGAGGGAGGGTTTTCTTCTTTTCAATCCAAATGGGAGAAACCCTCCTTTTGCTGCTTTTTCTTCTTTTGGGGGGAAGAGACGAAGTAACGGTGTGAGAGAGACAACGTCGTGAGATAAAGGGCTCCCTTTTTTACTTTTGTTTTTTCTTTATAAAACACGTGCAAGGGAGGCTCCCTCGCGCTAAACCATCGCTGCATAGGAGAATTCAATTGGTTGTGTATTGTTTGTCCATGACCCAAACCACCATTATTGCCTAGCAAAGACACAACCTTCTTGAACTTAGCCACAGCTTCCCCAGTCTCCACCATTAAGTTCCTATACTGGTTTTGATCTATAGGCTTAGACAAAACACTAAAAACTCTATGACAGCTCTCAACAGCTGCTCTATTAGCTTCCTCAACCTCCTCCATGACTGACTCTCTCTTCCAAACCCTAGCTAATTTTCAGAAAACCTTAGACACACATGACCCTAAAATCTCTAAAAAATTACCCAAACACTCAACCAAGTCAAACCCAAACTCAGAAAACCCTCTAAAAACCAAATATTAGATCAAAAGTTCAAATTTGGGGGCATCTCCATTGATTTCTCATCTCAGATTGAAACAAAGACTGGACAATGACTGGTTTTTAACTGGGGAAACGAGCGAGGAAACGGGGATATTTTATTTGTGATACATAATGACTGCAATGCCCTTGGTGGTTTATAGATGAATTACATGTGCAACCTGTCTTAGTTGGGATTCAACTGATGCATTGAGGGTAGAAAGGTGAAGCCAAAAGCGTTTTGACTTAGTCTAACTTTGGGTATATGAACAGTCACACAAATTTATACACATTTAAGTTCCTTTGGAAAACCATGGCCTATTGGTTCAGACCCTTCTTTTTGGGTCGTTCTAACAATTCTTATCCTCTTGGGTATATTTTATTGATAGAATGTTGGAATGAACGTGAAGTGTTTTATATTTTTTGGTAAATGAAGTTCACTTTGCTATACTATATTTTGTTTGTTTTATTCATGTTTATAGATTTTTTTAGTTATATATATGTATATAATATATTACACATAATATATAGTATTTTTAATAAATCTTACGATTATGATACTACTTATGATTAAATCTAAATCTTACACGTTATGATTTACAATTCACTAATACATTGCTGATAGATATAAAGTTAACTAGTAGAATTTAGCAATATGTTTTCAAAAATATACCATTATCAAGGGTGTCTACAATAGCATGTTCGTCAGTTACCAACAGTAGGCACAAGCATACATTAGTAGCAACATAATCAAATACTATAATCTCTCTCTCCTTTTTTTTTTTTTGGATAAACAAGTACAATCTTATTACAAAAAAATTGGTCTACGGGCCCAATTTATTATTTTAGTGGCAACCTTTTCAGTTGAGCTGTGTTTATCCATCAACTTGGTTTCTTATCAGCCTCCTTTTCACTTGGGCTATTTTCACCAACAACCAATCTTTCACACAATTTAGAAAATGAAAATAGGCGACTCTTAATGGCATGTTAAAGAATAACACACCACAAACTCGCCAAAAGCCTAATGTATGCCCACATGTTATGCCAATGTAAAATCAATTGATTTCAACAATACCACTCTTTGCCTTTTCGGACTTAACATCGATCACAACAAGTACTTCTGAAAACGGAGCTCCACAAAGTTCAGGACTCCCAGTGTAAATGGATGGATCTTCAAATGTTTGAAATTGGTTGTCAGATGGAATCTCTCCTGAAAGTTTGTTGTGGGACAAATTTAAGTGACTCAAAATAGTCAAATCCGACATGCTTTTTGGAATTTTTCCCAAAAATTGATTTTCAGACAAGTCAAGGGACTCCAACGAAACCAATTTACCAATCTTCTTAGGTATGCTTCCTCGTAAGTTGTTATTTGATAGATCCAAAGACCGAAGTGCAGAAAGGATCATTAGTTAGTTCTTCAGGTATCCGACCAACCAGATTATTATTTGACACATCCAAACCAGTAACAAGTGGAAACATCTTTGAATATTCCATTTCCCTTCCATTGAGACTCACCATGATTTTGTCAAAATATGACCAGTGATCATTGTTGTCCCACCCAATGCTCCAACTACCTATGCTTTTGTTTAATATCATGCCACCAAGTTTGAAAAACATCTTGGTATGGTTCCAGATATATTGTTATGCTCAAGGTCCAACGCTTGGAGGCCAATCAAACAACATAATTCTAATGGAATTATACCATTAATTTTGTTTTGTCAGAGCTTTAGAATTTTTAAAAAGACAAATATGCACCAATCTAAGTAGGAATACTTCCATAAAGTTTGTTTTCTCCAAGATCGAGAGTTATTAAGCTTGTACAATTCTTCAAGGACAAAGGTATTTGTCCAAGAAGTTTGTTCTTGATATGGAGCTTGGAATAACTCCCGAAATATTGTTGGATGATAGGTCAAGAACCTTTAATTGCCACAAATTACTCAAACACTGAGGGATGTGTCCGGATAAATGGTTCATTGAGAGATCAAGAACCAACAAGGACTCCATTTCACATAAAACTTGTGGGATCGTGCCATTGAAAGAGTTATTAAAAAGGAGCAAACCAAACAAATTGGGAAAGGTAGCTCCAATATGATGAATAGGTCCAGAAAAGGAGTTGTAAGAAACATCTATAATAGATGCACTTGAAGGTA
Organism: Berberis thunbergii; assembly: GCA_003290165.1. NCBI lineage: Eukaryota > Viridiplantae > Streptophyta > Magnoliopsida > Ranunculales > Berberidaceae > Berberis > Berberis thunbergii. The sequence continues at coordinate 620,995 of QNQO01000273.1, read as the reverse complement.
AATGTGGCAGTGGACCTTCAAAATTGTTATGTTCTAAATGCAGATAAATATCCCTTGGTGAAAAAATGTTTGGAGCCCTTTCCATACAGTTGGTTGTAAGATAGGTCTAAATATAGATCATGAAAGTGTCCACTATTATTGGATAAGTCAAAGAACCATCCAAGCACCAAATCTCGGATGTTTGCATGGGAGATATCTAAGAAGGAAAATTGCCTTTGTGTTTTAAGCCCACATTGGGAATTTAGGTCCCAACCGACATGATCCTAACTAGGGGTGGGCACGGAACGGGATCATGACGGGACGGGATGGGAAAAACCTCATCCCGACCTCGTCCCATCCCAAACGGGTTCGGGTCGGGATCAACGTGCTCTTATTTTTTTACAAATTACTGCTTACCCTAGACCCAATTTGCTTAATTGAAAAGAGGCAAAGGCAATTCGTAGAACTACACATAGATGATAGCCTTAGATTGAGTATGCAACATCATAATAAACTACTATAAATGATAGCTGAAATTCACCCTGTAATTAAGATTTCTACAGAGTTTTAAATGACTAAGAGGTGGATAGTATAATGGCAATGGTGGACTTGCTCTACTATTTCGAATAGTGAACAAAAGGATGAGTAGATTTGGGGTGCTAAGAAGAATGTTTCATTATTGCTATAAAAAAAACAGTCATTAAATTCATTGTCTTGACACGAAATAAAACTCTCCAATGTAGTTAGCAATCCCATTTTTAGTTTTAAAGAGTTTGCAATTAAATAATTAATTTAGAATTCTAGAAATAAACCAATATCAAGTAGTTGCAGATATAGACTAATATCAATTATACTAATTTCAACTAAATTCTTTTTTCTTCAATTACACTAATATTGCAATTTTAAAATAAATAAATAAATAAATAAAAATATTAATAATAAATATTAGCTCGGGACGGGACGGGATTGGCGGGATTGAAAATCTTCATCCCATCCCATCCCATTCTAGATTGGGACGGGACGGGATCGGGATGGAATTATTCAATCCCATTAAGACCCGAAAAATTGGGACGAGATGGGATGGGATCCGGACGGGAACGGGAACGGGAACGGGATCGCGAGATGGGATGCCCACCCCTAATCCTAACCCAATCAAATGAAGTTGAAAAGGTGGTATCCAATCAAATTTTGGTTTCAAAATCAAAGAGTTTGAGCTCAAGTCTAGGAATTTCAAATTGAAGAGATTTGCAAAGTGAATATCAAACAGAACACCTTCAAATGAATTTGAGGACAGTGAAAATTATTCTACGAGATCTTAAAGTTGTCCGAGATTCTCTGGAATAGGACATTAGGACCGTTAAAGTTGTTGTCATTTAAACGTAACAACCTCAATGATGACAAGTTTCAAAGGGATGAAGGAAGGGGTCCGGAAAAAGAATTAAAATCCAACAACAAATCTTCGAGATCTGAAAGTTGTTCGAAACTCTCTGGAATAGACCCATTAAAGTAATTTTCAGACAAAGATAAAGACTCCCAATGATGACAATTTCCCAAGGGATTGAGGAAGGGGTCCAGAAAAGGAATTAGAATCCAACAACAAATCTTCGAGACTCTCCGGAAGTGACCCGTCAAAATCATTTTCAGATAGTCTCAAGTGTCTCAGAGACGACAATTTCCAAAGATATGGAGGAATGTGGCCAACAAATAAATTCATGTTGAGATCAAGATGTCTTAATTTCTGAAGTTGTCCCAACCAATCAGGTGCACATCCACTTAGAATATTGTACGACAAATCCAAGACAACTAGGGATGTGAGATTGAGATTCGAAATGGACAATTGAAGGTTTTGAGAGATTCTACAATGAGGCAAATGCAATTCAAGAAGATGAGGAATGGAATTGATTGCTTGCATTGGATTAGATGCCTGACCGAGGTCCACAAAACTCATGTCAAGATACTTGAGATGAGATAAACGTGACACCCAGTGCAAACTATCGACACTCAATTGGGGGGCATAATTTTCTGGACCATCACCTCCAAATAAATTTAGATCAAGAAAATGCAAGGTAGACAGATTTCCAAGGTGATGTGGAACAACACCTCCAAAGTAAGAGGAAGAGAGGTTAAGATATCTCAATTCAGAAAATGACCCAAAGAAATTCGGAATTCTCGTTCCCGAGAAATTGTTCCAACTCAAGTCCAAGTATCTCAAATGTTTCAAGTCAAGTAAGGAAGGATTTACCTCTTTGCCCACCAAACATGATATTAAATGGTCCAGTTGTTTTCCTCACAACAGGTCATATTAAATGGATGCGGGTTGCGAGTGTCGAGTTGGATGACATGTCCAGCGTAATTGTCGCACTAGATCCCAGCCCAGTTACAACAATCTTCACCAGCCCAAGAACGTAGCCTGTTGGAAGGGTCAGTGAGGGAATCCTTGAATTTGAGAAGGGCCTCTCTTTCAAACTGTGAGCAGCGCGTGCGCGTGCTCATGCTCATGCTCATGTTCATGCTCGAGGCTTGGCTGCAGCAGGAGGGAATAATGGTGAGCAGCATGCACCATAGCACAGAAAGCAACATGATGATATTCATGGAAATGTTACCAAGATGAAAATGTTGGGATAATATGAGTGTGTTTATGGTCTCAATTTATAGAAATTCGGCCTACTCACTGTACTTGTTTTTTCAAAGAGATACTTAACATCCACAAAGACTACTGATATGCATTTGTCAAACGTGTTGGCTTCACTTTAGACTCTCAGAAGAACATTATTCACACTGACTTTACTTTTTTGCAAAGTGATAAAGGATTGTTGGGTCCTTGCTGATTCACAGGGGGTTCCACGTACCTCATGCTACTCGAGTAAGAGCATAAGCCAACCAATTCTGAACGCAAAAGTGACTTAGGCCCATACACATCGTTTCGTTACCAAAGAAGATACATATGTTTAGAAGAGTTACACTAGAGTTGCTCTAGAAACAATCTATACTGGTCTTATCCTTGTGCTCTATTGCAATTGAGAAAGTTTTGACGAGTCACCAAACTTGTTAATTTTGATGTAAATCTTGAGAAAGTTTTGCTCCGACGAGAAAAACATTGATGTGGCAATGGGCATCATCTAGCTCTGTAAGATTTATCAGCAAATCATATTAACATTTGGTTGATTCTTTATCGAAAGTTTTAATGTGCATAAAATCTGGTGTAGGAATCTTTCTCTATAACTTTTTTTTTTTGGTAGCACAAAAGTGCTAAAATCTTTCCCAAAAGATTTTGCAAAATTTCAAAATCCTGTAATCTCTCAGTTAGATTTGAATATATAGATTTCATTGCATTATAAATAACAATGGATGGCCAGACTCGAGAACAAACAACACAAAATGGCTACTTGGAGAACCAGCCATGGAAGAATTGCCATACTTGTTCTCTATGTATCCATTACTACTAATCTATGTCTCACTGAAGCCGCAAAAATATTGGGATCCAAACAGGGTTTCAGCCTCAGAATCATTCACAAGTTCTCCCCAAAGTCCCCTCTTTACTCGCCTAATCTCACTCTAAAAGAAACACACATGCAAATGCGACAATTATCTTACCAAGGAGCTTTACGCCGTTCTTCCTCATTATTATTGAAGAATGCAGATACGGCCATAAATGGTACTACCACAACAACTCATCCAGATACCATACGTGGTAACATGTTAACTGCTCTTGATGCAATATACACAGTTGAAGTTGGCATCGGTACACCACCGGTAAATTTCTACTTGCAGATGGACACTGGGAGCTCTGTAATCTGGGTGCAATCTGATTTATGTACGCATTGTTTCCCATTAAGGCGTGGTTCCTTTAAATACAATCAATCAAGAACACATGCTTTTCTCAGTTGCCACAATCACTTGTGTGACCCTAAATTGTGTGATAGTCATGGTAGGTGCGAGTATAGAGTAAGATATGCAGACGGAGATACGACCCAGGGTGTCCTTGGCTTTGATAGCATGACATTCAAATCAAACAATGGGGCTCAAGAAACGGTCCATGGCGTATTATTTGGCAATGGTATAGTTAACAGGGTCGGTTTTGGTAAAAATAGCGGCAGTCAGAATATTATAGCTGGTATGCTTGCTATGGGACCAAATCCAAAATCCTTCATTCACCAGGTATATAACCAAGTTCAGGGGCGTTTCTCCTATTGCCTACATGATTATACAAAACCACTGAAAACTAGCAGCTTATTAAGGTTTGGCAGTGATGCGAATTTCCCACCTAGTGTGCGTCCCAAAAAAACACCACTGATACTTGCCAATCCTTGCTACCAAGTGAATTTGATAGGTATCAGTGTTGATGGGCATAGACTTGAAATCCCTCAAGGTACTTTCCTTCGACATGGTCAATCTGGTGGCTTTTCTGTTGACACCGGTACTCCAGTAACTCTTCTTATAAGGGAGCCATATGAGAGGTACTTTAAACCGGCAGTCCAATCATATTTTCGAAAATTTCCATTGCAGCAAGTTCATGACAATTCTAGGTACTTTGATCTATGTTATCGTGGAGCACATATCAGAGATATTAGGTTACCAACCATAACATTTCACTTGGCTAGGGCAAACTTTGAAATTGCACCAAATGGTGCTTTCCAATTTGTAAAAGATATAGTTTGCATGACTATCGGCCCTCATGATCGGAATTTTAGCATTTTTGGATCAACTGCTCAAGCGAACCGGCGAATGTTGTTTGATCTCCCACAAAGAGAATTATCATTTGCTCCAATGGATTGCAACAATGGCTAGCAGTGTATAGTTTCCTGGAATTTATCATTCATTGTTTAGTTGTAGATTATGTGCTATTACCTCCTTAATATGAATGAAAATAAACAATTACAAGTCACCTTGGGGTTCTTGTGGATTTTACTCCTTGTGTCATTCTACAATATTTTCATCGTAGAAATCTTTGAAGGTACAAGATCAAAATCTGAAATGTTGTAATCTTATTCGGTCTTATTCGATCCGTTTTTGAAGTATATCCTCAAACAGTGGAGTGACTCCCAAGTATCTATTTGGTTTCGTAGTTCCAAAGATCATTAAGGTGTATGAGGTTACGCAAGGGTGTTTCATCCTCTTTGAAGAACCTTGTAACATCATTTTCCGTTGTGACATTTTCCCAGCAACTACCCAAGCTCACACATGCTTTGATGATTAATTGCACTAGCCAACATGAAATGATATAGTGACATCCACGTTGTCTTGCTTAATTCTTTGAGTGGTCCTAGTGCATTTTGCACTTAAGCTAGCCTACTATTATATTACAAGAGACTAACAACTCCATTTAACCTATCTTCTCAGGCATGGTTCCTTCCAATTTGTTCTTGGATAAACTGAACCACGACCGAATTGCAGAAATGATCATTAATTCTTCATACATCTCATCAACCAAGTCACTCATGTATCTCGTCAACCAAGTCATTGCTCGACAGATCCAAGCTAGTAACAAGTTGCAATGTCTTTGAATATTCGTATTCCTTCCCCTTGACATTCACCTTGATTTTGTCAGTATACCACCTACTTGGAGATGGATACTGGGAGCTCTGCAATCTGATGTGCGATACTCATTGTTTCCCATTAAGGGGCCATGCTTTTCTCAGTTGCCACAATAACTTGTGTGACCCTAAATTATGCAATAAGTATGGAAGATGTGAGTTGTGGGTATAAAGTAAGATATGCAGTGTCCTTGTCGATAGCATGACATTCAAATCAAACAATGGGGCTCAACGAACGGTCCAGGGTGTATTGTTTGGCAATGGTATAATTACAGGTTCGGTTTTGGTAAAAATAGCAGCAGTCAGAATATTATAGCTGGTATGCTTGCTATGGGACCAAATCCAAAATCCTTCATTCACCAGGTATAAAACCAAGTCCAAGGGCGTTTCTCCTACTGCCTACTTGATTATACGAAACCACTATTAAGATTTGAGAGTGATGCGAATTTCCCATGCAGTGTGCATCCTAAAAACTCAGGTTGAACCAAAATAACCAAGTCCAAAAAACTTAGTTTCTCGCCAAAACCAGTTATGACTTGGCATTTTGCCGGGTCCAACTTGGAAAATTCTGCGAATGATTATGATCACAGTTTACATCTACAGATTTTTCATTAGAACCCGTTTAAGGGGCAGGCTAGACTCATTAGAAGATGGGAATAGGGCTAAAGACAACTGCCAAATACTTCTTCTATCCTGGAAGTATGAACCCTATCCCTCATACTTGTTTGCTCGAGGTAAAGGATGGCTGAGCAGAGGTAACTTGCTAGGGGGAATATTGTTAGGCCATAATGTCTCCTCGCCATCCTGGATGGATTTGATGGAAGTTGTGTTGGAAAAATTATGAAGATGTCAGAAAAATCGCACCAACATTCACGTCTCTAACCCTGTTTTAACATGACAAAAAATGCTGGTAGCCAAACATAAATGAAAATAGTGTCATTAGATGATATGATCACCAGAAATCCTTACAAGAAAACAAAACAAAAGTGATGTAGTACGAGCAAAGCTAATCCACAAGGTATACTTGGTGCTGGATAGATAAGGATGTCAAGTGAACTAATGGAGAAAGTTTTGACGAGTCACCAAACTTTGATAAAATAAAATTAAAAATAAAAATAAAAATGAACAAACAATGCAGACTTTCATATTCATTATCAGCTTACAGTTCAGTTCTGAGTTTCTATTAAACAGTCACTGCATGAATTCCAATAACTCATGGGATCGGTCAACTTTAAGCAGTATTTTGCACTTAATAAAGAAATTTTACCAAGATCCACAGTCATCTAGCTAGAAGTGTCTGCACTATCAACATAACAAAATGTGGCAAATAAATCAGGCTTGTTCGCAAACTGAATATGATATACTCATATATCACAGCAAGCTAACAAGCCTGTATCACAGCCCGGATATATTCCTTCCAGATAGGCTCGTAAAACAGAGGGAATACCTAAGCACCACCTTTTATATATAGTTGAAATATGAATAACATGTTAACATAAAAGTCAAGAGTTGTGATCAATGCAGATTGATCTGTAAATCAAAAGTCATAAAACATGTCTCTAAACTTAAGACGAGGGTTGAGACATACATGACCAAGAGTTGCTTCATTTGTTATTGTAGTATACTCACGACAGAGATGGATGGTGGATCTAAGTAGGTATCAATGCTAATATCTGATTCTTCACAATTCCCATGCACGTTTGTATCTCTCGATATATTGGAAGGTTCTGTGAACAACAAGGCCGCAGGTTTGAGACAGCAGAGTCTAGTATTTGGGCCACCTCGGCAGGTGGATACTGTCTCTCTGTGCAAGTCTGCATTTTTCAAAATAATAATAGTCAAATGCAGGCTCTATCAACGATACAAACCATTGTATATTATGATCTCTTCATATTGTACACTTGTACAAGAATGGTAGTGTATCTTAATAGGTAAAGTAACTAAGGAAGGACAGTTTAGAAATTTTTTCCATCTTACCTGAATCATAAGCATCGTTGCAATGCAAGAAGATATAAGCTCTGAAGGAATATGTAATTCACTTCGATAAGAAGCATTGGTTGTATTTGGGCCCATTGCACATCCTTTCACAGTTGATTCTGAAGTATGGGAATTTTGACCATTTGGAATAGCTGAATTGCCTTGACCCATATCATTAGAGACCGTAGGAGGGGCAGTCGATGTGTCAGAATCAGGGCCATGTTGCCGATTAGTTGCAGAATCCAGAACTTCTCCAACCCTGATGAAAGCATCTTCCCCTTCCTTCAAGGAGGACATTGCCTAAACGTTTTTTTTTTTTTTGCAAAAGTTACTACAACCAGATCAAAAGAAGTGGTACATGAAGAATAAAATTTTAACAAGAATCACAGCTAACAATTTGGTATAACCAACCCAAACTGAACTCGTCTAAAAAATATTAAATAATCCTAATAATGGACTAATTGCATCCTTGCATATACACAATACTCAACGTGAATTACGTCCCAGATAAAAGCGAAGGTGATAGGATAGAGTAATTAAAAATAAAAAGTGGAATGGAGATGCTGCCAGGTTGTGCATTCCCTCCATTGGAATTAACAAAAATAGAAGACTCAAGCTAAAAATATATTTAGAATAATTAAACAAACCAAAAATTTAATTGAATAGAAATATAAATGAAGGTGGTCATGAGGATTGAGGACATTAAACTGAACTACATAATTTTTAATAAGGTGATGGTATGCCGTAGGGAAAATTAAACTTAAAAAATAGACCCTGAAAATTTTCAGTCTCCTACCTTTCTGTCACGATTGTGATGAGAAAACATTGCCTATCCCACCCCATAATCAAAATTTTGCGAGAATATTTACTTACGTTAAATTTTTCCATGCTGTAACCAAACAAGAGACAACAAATTGAAAGACTGAAAATTAAGTCCGCGAGCTTCCCATACCTGCACAGCAGCATCTACCATTGTCTGGGCTCTCTGTTTGGAGGTCTCCACAATTTCAACCACGCGTGACCCTGATTCTTGAGGGAGAAATGTAGTTTGATCAATTTGCGTCGGAGCCCGAACAAGACTTCCTGAACTGGCCCCAGATTTCAACCAAGGAGGTGGTGAATTTTCTTGGTATGTGTTCCGTTGTCTCAAATAACGCAGAGCAGAAGAAACCTGCAAGCAAGGCTTATAAAAGAGATGGTCAGAACATAAGGACATGTCAAATAAGTAAATCCAAATTTTTTATGAACGGTGTAGCAATATGCCTGGTCATTTGCTTCCTTTAGTTGTACAAGTAGCATCGCATATTGCTTCTTAAAAGGCTCAGATTCTTTCAGAGTATTGTCTCCAGTTTTTTGCTTTTCCAACACTTCATCGTTCATATGTCTCAGCTCCAACACCAACATTTCCTACAAGTCAGTCAGAGATCAGCTAACTGCATGATATCATCTCGTTAATGAATTATTTAGCTACAAAAAAAATACATATAAACAATAATTAAATAAATCAATAAGATACAAAATTGATAGTGACATTATACATAAATGTTTACCAAAGCAATAGAAACAAGTTGGAAAGCCCATGACGTGCAGAAGAGATCTTAAGTTGAAGGATGGACTCGAGTTCAATCATGTTCAAAGGAAAGAAAATGGGTTCCTTGAATAAAGAAGTTTTCCATACTTGAACACAATGGAACAATGAATTTCATAGGAGAAGGAGAGAAGATCACTTGTTCCCCATTAACAGTTTGCAGGTCATTGTCCAGGCCAACTCAGAAGAGACTGTTGCTGGATATTTTTGTTACTTGGGAACGTCTAATAAAGCGCAGTCCCAGCAACTTCAAGGTTACAATACCGATACCGTACATTATTCTAGTATCTATAACAAAAGCATAGTAAAACAGTTACATTTCTAAGAAATATTTTTAGATAATACTTATGCATTTCTTGTAATAGTAGTTATCGTTTGTATTGAAATTCGACGGTAAAATTTATCCTAAATTCTCAACTGCATCAAGCAGTATACCTTCTTATCCAGAGCATGCCCCAACTCAGAAAGAGCTCGCACGTCCGCTTCCCTAGCTTGTATCTGTGCCAGAGTACAGGGATGAGTATATGGTGCCTTTTGCGCATTAAAAATTTCACTAGCTGCAGCTTTAGCTTGCGAAATGGCACTGATTGTGTCCACCTGCTCAAACAGGTTTCAGTTTAAACAATTTTCCAGATACAATCATTGTAGCCCCAGAAGGTGCCTTCCATGCAAACAAAAGCTAACAAGTACAAGGTATTAATGTATTATCATGCATAAATCAAACATCTACATCATGACACTATTTTTATAATATATATGCATGCAGCAACTTTCTAGAATGATAAAGACGAGAAAGGGAAGGCATGATTGGAGAAATGAGAGTTTCGTTCATTTTGTCCAATGACGGAACACATCATACCAAATATTTTAAGAATGAGTCTTATGTTTCTGTACCTTAGATGTTGCATGTGAAAGAATAAGTTTCCTTAATCTAAATTTGAAAGACGTACAAGCAAACAAATCAAATTTGGATAGACATAAAAGCAAACAAATTAAATGCATGAATACTTTTGGTTCATTATGTTTTAGTCCTGTTTAAAACTTTCACAGGTATTCAAATTGCGACTTCTAATAGGAGTATATATGGTGATCTGAAATGCTGTGAAGTACTGACCTTTGCCTGCTTTAACAAAGTGTTCATAGGATGAGTTGGCAAAGAAAGAGACACTCCATCTGAATTATCCTGATTCTCAGTTGGAGTAACTCCCATAGACCCTCCAAACTTCCAATCTTTAGATCGATCATTCAATTTCACGTCACCAAAGTTTTCATGCAATCTACTGGCAGCCAACTTCTGTCTTCTAAGAGCTTCGGGCAAATGCTCCAACGGATTTAAAGGCGTGCAATCCACATCCTGTTATGAGAAAATGTTTAAAGGCCATGTATCCTATTCATGTGTCCATAGGATATTTGTTAATAGACAAACAGCAGTAGCACAGAGAATAGTGTAGCAATGTCTTAAATTAGTTTCTCATTTCGATGGCATGCTCTCACCCTCAAGAGGTGTATTAAGAGATTGATTAGTCCAATCAATTTCTACTGATAAATGGCGTCACTTTCTAACCAAGTTTGATTTGGCATGACATGAAAATAATAAAAAGCGGGACCAAACAATGGGTCTTTAGCTTTTCCAAAAGAAGTGGGAACTCTCCAGGAGGCAGACTGATTCCCGGATCAGGTGAAGCTATTTTGAGGGGTTGGAAAGCTTCTTTGCATGTTTCTTCCAAGGAAAGACTTGCACGGAAACATGTACCTTTCGCAATCTATTTGCACATATGAACAATGCAAGGTTATTCAAGAACGAGCGCCATGGAGGTTATGGCTTTCTTAGGGAAATTTCTTTCCAGTAATATTGTGTTAATTTGGATGCTACTGATTCTGCTCTAATTTAGGTAGGTGGTTATAGAGGTTCGGGGTAGAAGATAACAATTCGTGGAACTCCTTTCATAGTGATTTCCTCCATCCAACTTTACACAGACCTAGCATGCTTGACTATTTTAAAAAATGCTAACATATGTACCATATCTTTCTTCACGTGTTTAGATGAAACTCGGTAGGCTGCATAGCAAAACCTACCACCCCATTCGGCTAGCAATAAAACAAAACAATTAATCATAGCTGCTCTTTTATTCATTGAGACTATATGTAAAGGAACTCTGAAAGCTAAAATTTAAGACAACCAGCCAATGGTGTTATGGCCTAGTGGTTAGGGCTGTGTGGGATTTGTCCCCCACGTCCTAGCTTCGAATCCCACCTGCGGCATGGTTACTTTCTAATAGGTGTTGACCTATAGGTCGCCCAGTTGATAGGTTATGGGATCCTTATCATGTAATAGAGAAGAAGATACCAAGGCAAGGGAGAGGTTATACCATGACAAATTCGACCCCCAATTCAGGTCGATCAAATTGAACTCTGCATTTATTCCGGTCAACAGTTAGAACACTCCCATCATGTAATTCTCTTGTCTTGGGATGGCAAGCAGTAACATGTTGTCCTACTGACAAAGGTTGAGGAAGATCTGTCGGAAGTCCCTCCCTAATACCAGCCCGTAATTCAGTATAGTGTGTTCTAACAGATTCCCGGTATGTCTCCAGTTTCTTCTTTTCTTCTAGTAGAAACTGCTGACAAAACCTCCGAGGTCTACCAAGAGAGCTGCATCAACATCGAATTTTTATGAAAAATAAACTCAACAGCAATTGGTTCATGATCACGTTCACAAATATAGAAGTTTGTGGAAACTGCATTTTCAATTTCTTCAGAGAAAAATACCTCCTTACAACGCTCCATTCAACACGAGTTAACCTTGCAACATGGCCCAAGCCTACATGAGTCAAGTACTCAACAAATTCATTCCGAGCAAACCATGGGTAGTCAATAGCACTACAGAACCACTCAAAAGCGCACCACCGCCTTAGCATCTGGGATGACAAGGAACGGGAGAGCTTTTGCTGCCATAGAAAACGGGTGGGCATTGTTAAATTTCATGAAACTAATTTTCAACAATGGTGGAGGAAGAACATATTTAACCTTAAGATCGAGTGCTCCATTAGGAACTGGATTAAGCCTATCATTTGCAAAATCCTCTGGAGACTTTAGTTCTTTCCATATAAATGCCTTCTTGCGCCTACTCCTGAGTTTCGTTGGCAAGTTCACCTGGTTTGCATGAGGAATTTGTGCAACTGATGCAAATGAGTTAGTACCCATTCTGAGCGGATCCATGCTCGAAGATGACCGCTCTGGAGGTCTGGCTGATTTCCCCTGTTTTTGAAGAGGAGAAATTTGGCTGCTGCGTTTAGACGTACTCACAGATTTTTTTCTTTCTTCAACAGGAACCTACATCCACATTAAAATGAGATATCTTTTTCAGGGAAGTGCTATTGACAAACCAAGAAAAAAAAATTATGCATCACGATGACGATTCCACAATCAATGAAATGAATACCACGAAACGCCTACAACAAAGCTGTATACTACTAAAATTTATATTATTTCTTTTCTGTAAGTGATTATACATCTCTGATACACGAGTACGATAGAACCATCTATGAGGGGGAAATAAAAGGAAAAGTTACAGTGGCATCCATTAATGTGTTCTAATGTAGTAATAACAATATGGCCTTGAAAGGAGCATTTCAGATTGACATTGTCAAAGGCTGTAGAAGCTCAAGTGTGGAGGCTAACTTCAGGAAGAAGTACTTGAAACTTTAAGGGAAGCCTGCTCCTAGTGTAAGCTTGTTCATTAATCAAATAGGAATTAAACAAGCTTGTGCAGGAGGGGTGCTAGATACCTTTTCTTTTCATACTATGTTCTGAAGCATATGAACTATTTCTCTTTGAATTCAATTGTATCTTAGGGTGATACCACTAACAGTAATAAGTCCTTCCTCATAGTCCTTTCTAGGAAGGTCAAGGTATTACATGACTTTAGTTTGGCACCATAACCATTAACTTGCACCCCATCGTCAAGGGCTCTTTACTTGCTAGTGTCTCTTTACATCCTTCAATGCTAAAATTTAATCATTACTCTTATCAATCCAAGTAAGTTATGCCTCACCCCATCCCATCCCATGCCTAGTCTTTTCAAAATATAAGAGTGAGACAACAGTGTAAGAGCAGAATATAAACAAGAGGCAAATCATAGAAGAAAGTTTGAGTTATGCTGCATTACATAAAAACCTAATATTCAAATCCACACCTATTTTGAATGAAGTACAGCAGTAGAACATCACGTGGAACTCTTGGATGTGAAAGACTCCTTCCATGGCAGATGACTAAGTGGCATAGCTAGTAAAGAATAAATGGTGCTAGTTGACCTCTTCAATTGAAATATTGAAATGATTACCTAGAATCCTAGATCAATCACCATTAGACAAAGACAAACAATTGTACCCACGAATCACCAGGAACGTTATCTTCTAAATCAGAACTTACAAAATTATTAATTTTTTCCATCTCTAATCACGTGTTCTGCCTTCTTCTCAACTGCAATGTTTTCCTGATTAACTATTAGTATACGACTAGGAGGGCTGTGCACTGGTTTAAAATATTTCTTGAATCCTCCAGAATTCTTATAATCTCAGTTTTTGTCAGAGAAATTTGACTAGGTACATAATGAGCCTGATGCATCTAAATGCCTTCCAGCACTTGCAATGCATGTGCCTTTCAACTAGTACAAAAAAATGAGATAGTTCTACTCTTACTTTAGTGTATAGGTCGACCAGTCATCGACTATCGAAAGAAACTAAACAGGCTCCAACCATCCCACCAAAATAAAGCACAATTACCATCAACCACATTAGCTAAGGTTTGCAGTCACATCCATAACTAGTCATAGAGCAAGTAATCATGTAATTTACAAACTGCTCTGTCCAAGTATCATGAAGTTCTCTCAACATGCATGAGCATTATACCAAGAGGGCTAGCAGAAGTAAAAAATGCATGAAACAAAATTAGTCTAATAAAACCAATTCGTTGTAACAATAGGTTGACCAGAACAAGTTGACACGAACAAAAAAGAACTCCATGTTAAAGGCGTTAAGAAAGCGGATGTATGTATAATGAATAATAAGAATATTATTGCACACCTCAGTCTTCTGAGGTTCATTCAATGGAGGCTCAAATTGTGCTTCAGTTCCTGTAATCTGCAATTGTTAACAAGTGAATATGATTGTAACCCCAAAAACCATACCCCGCACAATGCATCTAAGACTAAAAAGAAGTTCACTAAGTTCTTACTTTTGCAGATGCGGGCTTGCGCTTTCTTTTAAGAGTATTGACGTGAACTCCAGGTGTTGTGTGGTCTCCTCTCTCTTTAGCACCCATAACTTTAAGTTTGTTGCTTGGATGGTTAGTCGACATTCCCCGAGGTACACCTAAATTCTCTTCGGCAGTTACATTTTCTTCCTTAAATTGCACAGATGATTCTAACCACAGAAATGAAAGTCACAGTTTATATCACTATCAAACTGAGGGAAGAGACAAAAAGCTATATTCATGAGAGGGTGGAGGTTTATTGCTTATCTTCAGTTCAATATTTGAATAAATATGTCCAACTTATATTTTAAAATATGGACTAAGAACATGGACATCCAAATAATATGATCAATAAAAAACGAATAACGAAAAAAACCCATTACAGACAATAACAGTATTCAGAAAAAGATAGTACAAGCAAAATAATATTCATACAGGACAGGAGATGACTGAAAGTTAAATGTAGGACAGAAGTTATGACCTTATAATAACATAATATGTTTAAATGTTAGAAAAGTGTGGAAGTGAATAATATAACATAGAAATTTAGACATGTACATCCAAAAGTTTGTTCTTCTGGTAAATGTCTATATTCCTCACCTCAGTAGTCATTATGGAATAGGAAATATTGATATATTTCGACAATAGACAAAATTTTCTGAAATAGGTCATTATTTCAAGGCTCAAAGAAGAGGCCCAGAATGAAATTTTGGACCATCATTTCAGAGTTATCCATAGATATTAAAATAACTGAAGCAATTTAGCACAATGTGATCTTTCGCATCTCAAACAAATGCATTAAGCCCAAAAGAAAATTTGGTTGCAATCTTAGCACTGTCCTCAAGGATTGACTATCTTGCTCATTAAATCCCTTCAGAAAGAGCAATTGCTTGTCACGGTACTATGAAAGTTGTCAATTCTGGCTTTCCATTAAGCAACAGTTAAGGCACCTCATCACACACTGAGAATGAGTGCAAACGTCAAACTCAAGGAACTCAAATAAACAGTAAGAACAAAGTGATTGTCATTTCTGAAGCCCCTATTCACAAATTTATGAACCATCAGTGGTTAAAAATAAATGAATAAAAGCATAAAAATTTACCAGACTCAACTGCAGGTTCTGGTGCTAGCTTCATAGATAGGTCAGCCAAAGTGCATAGGGCATCTAAACCAGGGCTTTCGTCTACATAAACAAAGAATTAGTAAGAATGCAGCACAATTAAATTTATACACAAGATCCACAGAATGAAGGACAAAAACAAGACCTCACTAAGGAAAACTGGTACCACAACTTCTATCGTAAAACTACATAATAGACTCCTAAAATTTTGCAAAAGGTATGTCTCTTCTAAAGATCAACTAGTAGGAAAAACACACACACACACAAGACAGGTAAATTCAGATTTGAAGTACATCTAAGGGTGCGTTAGCCTCTTCGATTCACATTTTAAGTACATTTAAATTCACATGGACCTGGACTATTCAAACGTGTTTGTTTTTTAATAATCAAAGCTGAAATTGATTTAAAGTTTAAATGAAAAAATAATTCAATGAAGCTAAATGCTGGATGTGATGACCTTTTTTAAAGATTAAACAATGTGAGCCTGTGAGGACTTTTTTGAATTCAGGACTTTAAAGGCTAGCCTAAGTGTTTTAACAAACATGCTCGTGAGTCTTCTGTGCTCAGTATACGTATCTTTAATATAGTAGACGGATTTTGAGCTAAGGACAGTTGGTCTAAAAATAAAGACAGTGGATTCAGTATTATTCCTAGACTTTCGATAAGGACAACAGCAAGTGTCCCAAATGCCTAGTAGTTGTAGAACTAAATAAGCATGAATAAAAAATAAAAATAGCTGAGAGATAGAGAGAAGCAGATGTAATGTCCAACGTAAAAAAAAGCTAAAGACAGTTGATTCAGTATTATTCCTAGACTTTCGATAAGGACAACAGCAAGTGTCCCAAATGCCCAGAAGTTGTAGAACTAAATAAGCGTGAATAAAAAAAATAGAGAGAGAGAGAGAGAAGCAGATGTAATGTCCAACCTAAGAAGAAGCTATCAAGAGTTCTCAAAATGAGGCCAAAATCACAGTCAAGCAAAAAAGCTAACATAAGTAATACAATATTTCCACTCTAAGAAAAGAAACCAACACAAGCACAAGCAAGAGGAAGTAATAACTTAAAAAACTAAGGGTCTTGCCTCTATAAAATAGCTGTCTGCCCCTCTTCCTCGAACCCATGGGTGAGGACTTCCCAGCTTTTGCATCTGTAACCTCATCATCGACTTTTCCTTTAACAGAATTTGCATCAAGTCCTTCTTCAGTACCACTGCATGCTTCCCTAACATCATCAAAACAATCATTTTCAGTATTCTGGAATTTTGGCTTCTTCCGATGAAGCTTTTTCCCCTTCCGCTGAACTTCTACTGTACCAACACCTTCTGTATCCATCATATAACTTGTATCTCTGACAAAATCTCCATTTTCAGCTTCTCTGCTTCCTAAACTACCTTCCATATTATCTTCATCAACTGCAGTACCAACAAGCTTAGCACTAGCCAGCTCTGACCCGCTGCACTGAATTTCATCAATAAAAAGTTAACAAATCTATTCAATTTTATTAACATTGAGGGCAAGCGAAAATGGAAGTAAGATGTAAAAATTACCCTCCGTTCACCATCCCTGAAAGGTGAGACTCTCATCGACTCTGTTCTTCTTTTTGGTGTTTGAGAAACTTTTGGAGAACCTCCCCTATGCAAAGCTTCAGCCAACACAAAAGCAGCAACTTCATCATCATTGGTGTCTACCTCTGATTTTCCACCTTGTTTGTTAGGTGAACCACCATAGGAATGGAAGACAGGAAAACGAGGCGTCCTTTTTCCAACAGCACGAGGCCGACTGCCTACAAAAATCGATTGGCATCATGATGGACATGATAACCCAATGAGGCAATGATTTTCTATGTAAAAATCTACCTGATACATATGAAGAAAACTCAATATTCTGGTCTAAAAAGCTTCATCCTGATGGTCAGCTGTATTGATAGTTTGATACAGTGAACACTCAAAAAGTCTTGCCTTAAAACCATGTCCAGTAAGAAGTTGAACTTTTTATGAAGCACTTTGTTTTTGCTTACTAGAGTCAGAAGTTTTGCTTCTAGAAATCAGAATCACAAAACATTCAGTCAGAAAAACATTCTGAATAGGTCAGAGTTCTGATTCAGATTTTGCTTCTAATTAGAAGCAAAAACAAACGCCCACTAAGTGCAAACAACTCAGACAACTCGATGTTCCAATTCAATTACATCAAGGCTAGTTTTTAAGCTATTTTGCTCGTAATGTGCAACGATCTATCTTAAGCAAAATGTACTGAAGTTCAAACTTTCCTAGTTCTTATTATCCAATGTTGGTGACATCATTTTCAGCTCCCATGGTTACTACGAAGCTCAACCAAAAAGACTATTCATCAAGGTCAGTTTTGGTTGGTGATTCATTCAGTATTGACACTAATACTACAAGTGAGTCAGGTGACTTGATGTTCCTCGAAATGGTAAGATTGAAAACACTTGGAATTACGACATTGTATATCTATAATTTCCAAAAACTCATAACAAAATCCCCTATCTAGTGTTGTATAATGAAACATTTGACTACCTCCAGTGCGCTTCTTCCTCAATAATGCCAGAGCTGGAACAGGCGATGTATGCTGCAACAGATCTGGAACATGATCATCTAGTCCTTTTGAGATGTTAACTCGAGACTTCCCCCGACCACGCTTTTGAGGTTTTCGAGACATTCCTGGCCCATCATTGCTTTCTCTTTCACTCTCACTCCCTTCCTGCAAATTTATTATTCACAGGACTATGATATCTTACCAAGCTATACATCAATGTCTAATTGGGCAATGCATACAGATACCAACCAAGAGAGACGGAGATGGAGAGCGGGGAAAAAACTAAACAAAACAAAACCAAACCAAGACACAATCTCATTATACATAAGTTACACTATTTATACAAAGAAGGAGTTTGCGTCAAGAATTTTATAAAACCTATCACGCGCCATTTTTCATAATTCTAAGTAAGATTTGAGCATTACAACGCCTCACGTCACGCCTTTGCATTTAAAAACCTTGATATATACTACTATTTCACCATATTTACCATGATATACTTGTAATATTTGTAAAGAATTGAAACTTTTGAAAAATATGTAAAAAAGTGGATGACCTAAACAAGGAGTATCCGATAGTGTATCTAACGAGTGTTTTTGCGTCGGAGTATCCAATATGTGTCCAACAAGTAAAAATTTTGCAAATGAAGTGTCCATTTTACATAGTATAAAAGTAAACAATCTGAATAAGGGTTGTGCTACTTTGATAACAATAATAATTGTGGACCACTAACCATAGGTGGAAAATCACGGCACAAACAAAAAAATTGTAACACCAACTAACCATGTTCTACTAAAAAAAAAGATATACCGTGATATGTTTATGATTAACAAAAATGAATTAATGTAATACTATCTCACCAGAATATTATAATGATCGGTCATCATTGCAATCAATCCAACAACTGATGCCGTTCCCTCAGGCAAGGATAAATATGCCTGGAAGTCAAAGACATGAAAATATTACATGTCATGACCACTAAAACAATTAAATAGTCATATTTGACAACTAGAAATTTGAAAAAGAGGAGAGGGGGCCCTTCGTAGCTCATATAAGCATGCACCTGTAGCTCAAAATATGTAATGATTTTCAAAACAATTAGGCCAATTATTTCTCTGTTAATGGCAAAAGAGTGAAACTACCATAAGTAAGTTGTAGAATAGAAGGTAAATAATGCTGAAGTTGGCAGTCAATCTGGACGATGATGATCTGTTGAGTGGGGTTGGGTTCATTACTTTTATTGTTTTAGGTCCTCCTACCGGTGGGCCTTCGTGTCTTTATTTGTAATTGCTGCCATCAGGTATGATTGTATGAATGAAATTTAACTTAATAAAAAAAATGTAATGCAACAGCTGTAGACTGAAAAAGATCATTAAACACTCACGGAAGCTGAACTAGTGAGCAACCAATAGACTTGAACAGAATTCCTCTGACACTGATATGTCATTTGCACAAATAAAGGAAGGCACTGCGACACAAGAGAAATGGACGAAAATCAAACAAAATACAATAGTAATAGGGATTTCGAATTCGGATTTGGGCTAGGGCAAGGCGGTGATATGAGGAATTGAAAATCGAGATCAAGATAAGAACAAGGGCTATAAGTAGAAGGGACAAGGGCGAAGGCAAAAAATAAAAATAGGATTCAGATTATTCAGGATGGGCTTGTTGTGTGGTGTGTTGCGCACTTGACAGTTGCTAAGACTTCCTCAGCTTCACACTCTCGCACCACAATCGATCTTCCCCTTCCCTCTAGGCTTAAAGCTACAAACTACCCCAATGCCTATATCAAATGGGAGAGACATCAAGTCAACCAGGGAACATCGTCACCCTCTGATATCAATGATGCATTCCCACAGTTCTCAATTTCCTGCCAAAATGTCTTCCAGTTCTATCGAGCTAA
Organism: Berberis thunbergii; assembly: GCA_003290165.1. Taxonomy (NCBI): domain Eukaryota; kingdom Viridiplantae; phylum Streptophyta; class Magnoliopsida; order Ranunculales; family Berberidaceae; genus Berberis; species Berberis thunbergii. The sequence goes on along the minus strand of QNQO01000273.1, from coordinate 601,090 downwards.
AAACACCAAAAAGTGTGAAAGAAATGAGGTTTCAAAATCTCTTGCTTTTGGTAAGAAAGCAGACAAGATCCGTCCTTATAATAATCCCACCGTCTGTGGCATAAATAAGCTAATCCCGTAGCCATACAGGAAGAAAATAAGATTTGTGAAGCATATCAACAACGATCTAACCATGGTCAAATTGATTACCATCAACCCATCACCTAGGCATAGGGGCACCTATTTAGCAAAATCAAGATAGGCATTGTTACGAGGCTACATTTGATTTTGCAGAAGGACTTAAACTCATAAAAGTAAAGAATGCACTGCGAGAGAAATAGTAGAATAAATGAAATCCCCGTAAAATAGAGTAGAACCCAAACCCCCAAATCCAAACTAAGAACCAAAGGGCTCTCAATCTCCAAGAAACCCGAGAGACCCTTACCTCAAATCCATCCCTTGACAACCTCACCGAAAACTTGTGGCGGCTAAAACAATCCAGTGTAGTCAAGTCGACCGCCTAGGCGCGCCTCTAAGGCGTTTTTACAGAATTCTGCCTTAAAGTGAGGTCATGCGGTGCGGTGAAATGAAGCGTCCGCCTCAGACCAAAAATGGTTGCAGCCAGGCCATTTTTAGCCTAGTTGCAACAAAGAGGTTGCATCCCACTCTATAATAGGGTTTTATGTTTTTTGGTGTAATACTTGTTGCTCCTCCTTGTTGCTACCGTCAGAGACTCAAGTCTTCATCCCCTCCTTGCCTTCAAATAAGATATTTTCAAATAACAAACAAACAAGATAAAATGTTTTTAAGTTTGGATAAATATGTCACCTTTTTTTTTTATAAAGCATATCAATGATTTTACGCTTTTGAAATATCAATAGTGATCTTACTTGTGGATTTTTACCAACAATTCCAACAATATCTTCTAACAAATGCTCAATATTCTCAAGTTTTTATTCTTTCAAAATTATTAATTGTTAATGATTTAATGAATGTTTGTAAGTTTTTTTGGGGGGGAGGAGAGCTGGGTTTTTAAGGATCCCACAATACAGGTCAACAACCATAAGAAATAAACCATGTCGCAGGTGGGTCTCGAACCTAGGACATGGGA